>OZ035837.1:575356-597856 GCA_964034765.1 Knipowitschia caucasica
CATGAGATGGCTTGAACATTTCCCTAATGCTCTTTCAGAGACACCTCGACATCTCAAGAAAATCCATGAGTGGTGTCCGTGTGTCTGGTCCACCGGTCCTGCTGATGCCATCGGGTGGAAAATGAAGCTAGCAATGACTGCAACTTTGTGACTATGACTGTGTCCAAACGCTAGGCATCGGGCCGCGTAGGGGGATATGTAGGGCATCGAGGGAAGGACCGCGTCAGCCACAGGCGATGGTAGGAGGACGTGACGTGATGTGGATTTGGACAGCAGCTGCCTTCTGCCTTCGTCACGTGATAAACAAATCAGAGCGGAAGCGAAGGACACGGCGGCCATGATGGACGGTAAAAGTTCTAAATACGCTTTAATTAGGACATAAAAGTTAATTCTAATATCATTTGGAGGCGAGAAATATCCCCCTTTATTGTCATATTCAGAAGTCTGTTTGGTGTTAAATTCGAAAATTTTAGGACTTTACCTCAGCCTGAAGCTCCGGTGCTATAAGCTAACAGCCCAGGTGCTGCAGTGATGGAAGCCCAGATACAGGGCTGTACTAATCACGGGTTGGTAATGAGAACCCCTGGATGTTTACAATCGTATTTCTGAAAAACTGAGGATGCTTTTGTTTGTTACCTCTTTTCTCTGTTATTATCAATGTTTGCAGTAATCATTAAGTTTTTACCAAAGTTATATTTTATGGTATACATGCACATATATGCAATAATTGTTTATTAGATATGGATTATAATTTGCTATGGCCCACTCGTTTGTGCATCACTTAAAAGAAATTTTATCAGACCTTAATGTCTTAACGTGTGTTTGTGATGAGAGATGATAACAGCCATTTATCTTTATTTATATCTGAACATCCTTGGATCTATAATAATAAATGGAAACATCCATTTATCTAAATAATAATAACTGGAAACATCCATTGATCTATACTTATTTATCTGACACATCCATGTATCTATAATAATAATATGACACATCATGGAAAACATTAACAGACATCTGTAAAATTTGAGTTGAACACAGATGTTTGACATGCTCTTATTCACTTTATAGCTCTTGAAAATGTCTAACAGGGACCGTTACTAAGCACATTTGAGTTTATGTTTACAAGTATAAGTATATTAGTACTGCTGAACAAATGGTGTAGCTGATTTATTAATACCCTAACTTTGATGACTCTTGACATTTCTCACAAACAACAATATAATTATAAAACCAACAAGTTTGATTTTAGTTTTCTTTATTTCCCAGGTTCCTCTCTGAAGTGCTGTCGATGTGACTGTGGCAGAGGCAGACGACACCAGGACTCTGCTGCTGCTCCTGTGCCATGTTGCTGCTGCTGCTCCTGTGCTGTTGCTGCTTCTGCTCCTGCTGCTGTTGCTCATGATTGCTGTTTGCTGCTGCTGCTTCTGTACTGCTGCAGCTGTTTCTCCTCCCTGTTGCTCCTTCTGATTGCTGCTGTTGACTCCTCCTGTTAGCTCTCCTGTTGCCTCCTTCTGCTGCTGCTCCTTTCTGCTACATGTCTTCAGAGATACTGTGCCCACTGTATCTAAACTTTTAATTGGAGACTGTGCTTTATAGGGAAATATTTTATTACAGTTTGTTGTTTTTCATAATGTTTCAGCAGTGAAGCTGGTGGTGAAGGTGGTGATGCTGGACGTGATGCAGGAGAAAATTATGACCTTATTTACACCTCACAGGTCTCTGAAAAAGATCACAAACTCATTTGCAAAAACAGACAACATTTAGGATTCTTTTTTACATTATATTCTATTAATACTATTTATTTGGGGCTTTGCAAAAAACTGGATTAAAATTAAAGTCAGAAAATCCTTTTACAGTATTTAATATTAGAGTACATGCTTCACAGCAGGGGAACCCGATGATTGATATGATAGAAATAGAGATTTCTCACGTGACGTCACGATGGCCGAAATCGAGGGGTATCCGCCATGTTGGAGGACAAACAAACACTGTGGGAGTGCCGTGCACCTGTCACTCCGCGTATTCATGGTGACATTTTTGTGCTGTTTTGGCTGCACAGCACCAGGGGAGAAAGGGACTATATGTCGTTTTATCGACTGCCTTGCTGTCCTTACTTCCCAGGTTACCAAAACAGAAGAATTATCATAAGAACGACGAGTGAAATGGTGGCAAACAATCTCCGAGTGATTAAAACAAGCAGCCTCATGAACGTCCGAATATGCTCTGTCATTTCATTTGGTAAGTAAATATCATTGGTGGTACCTAAATGTTATCTGAAAAACAATCAGAATTTTAAGGATGATATGGACTTATCACTGTCATTGACTGCAACATTAGTTTACACCATTAAAACGTCCGCCAGCCGCGTATTAGTTTTTATCTGAGTTCAAGCTTGTCAAAGCACATTATTTTGGTCTTCAAACCTTTTAAGCGGTATATCATTTAAAGTATTACTTTTCTCATCTGTTATATACAAGTGCAGGGAATGCTCAAACTTTACACTACATAGATATGAAGCATAAATTGGCACAAAACAAAGCTTTCGGATCGATTTCTTACCTCCCCCCCCCCCCCCCCCCGTTGGAATTGTGCTGTGATCTTATATTCGAATATTGTAATCCGTGATATCTGTGGCTGCATTTATTCCTTAAATGTACATGGAAAAGCTAACTCCACTTGTGATTTCTTAAATTATAGAGTGTGGGTCTTGTCATTAACCAAAAAAAAATACGTCTTAAAACACATTTCAAGTGGCTCCTTACCCACTTTGCTGAGACTACATGGTAATTTGGCCCTAAAAAACAAATCCGATGCTCATGTTCTTCTTCTTAGCTATACAACGAGACCTTGGCTGAGGTGTTCTGTGCTTTATTTATTTATCTTTTTTTACAGCCGTGTTTGTAATATGTCCTGCCTCAGAGCTGATTTGCGATAGCATCCGTTGGGATTATGTGTTCTATTCTGCGATGACGTTTTTTGCAATGTGAGTGATAGGCCATCAGGTGGGGCTTTGGTTTGTTCCCTGGCTTTTTAATGAAAACATACGTGATGATAAGCATTTGTTAATCAGATTATATGCGAGTTAACTGGTGGGAAATTATATACTAATGGGCACCCTCAGAGCTCAGCTTTTAGGACTCGGACAGTATGGGTGAGATGATCTTTTCAAGCATTTATAAGCAACAGGGAAAAATAGATGTTGGAATAGAAACTTTTGAATTTCTCCTTGGTCTTTCTTCTGTAAAAATTTGGATAATGCTACAGTAACGAGGCAACATGTTATTTCACTATAATAGAAATTAAAGTTTAACTAAATCATTATTGTTTTTTCTCTGTAAACACACACTTTTCATTCGATGTATTAGACCATTTGAATGCACATAAATTATTCATTCATTTTCCCTTATTATCTTTGCAGGAAAGCGGATGCAATGTATGACCTATACACACCCAGATTCGGGCCCCAACTTTTAAATCTTGGTCATAAAAAGGTGGTCAACCAGTGCTACAGCCGTGGCATCGGGGAGATATCGGAGATCGGTACAAGACTGGAAGGAGGAGAGACAGGTGAAGCAGACACTGCCACTGCTTCAATACCTGAAGAACTTGATCGCGGATGACAAAACCGTGGGGAAACGCTGCATGTAACCACTGAGGAGGAGGTTGAGAGAGTCAGTTGAGGAAGAGGTGAGAGGAAAAGGCTAGTCAGTCTCGACTTGTCATCAAGAAACAGTATCTGCCATGGATGCTGAGATTCAGCGAATGTTATTGAAAATAAGAATTCTCAAAGAAAAACTACAGGGTGTGCAAATCAAGTTTGTCAGAGGGTTTTTTAAAGACGTTGGATGTAAAAGTTATATATTACACTGGCTTGATGATTTCACCACATACTTGTTGTTGTGTTTGTTATTGGGTACCCCTAATTTCTCACAGTGTTGGAAGTGTTCTTTCTAAGTTTCAGCACCTAGTTCTCACTTTGATCAAAAGTTGTTGGATTAATATGAGTCACTTTGGATAACTGGTCAAAGATGGGATAGTCATGTCATCTGCATAAAGGTTATTTCTACTTATCGATTGGGTGTGATGTACACACGTCTCAAGCCGCTGATATTACTGGCCAGAGCGTGAGCAGTTACGGGAAGACAATGCCCTTGGCATTCAGGCAGCACTTTGGGACCACTGTGTTGTAGTCATTGTTGTTTGGGTTTTTGAGGTTTTCTTGGAGAGGATCTTACAAATTTGTTAGCTCGCACTTGACGATGGTCATCATTCAAGCACCAAACACTGTAAAATTTCATAATTGGATTGCACCTCAAGGCCTGATTTCTTTATTTCAATGGGGTGGGGTGGACGAGCAGTGATAAACATATAATGGTAAATTGTGGTTTCTTAAACAAGTTGCTCCCCGGTGTTGATGTGCTTGCAGATTGAGGGTTTGATGTAGCTGTTAGTGTTGGAATGATGGGAGAGAACTGAAAATTCCCTGCCCTTTAAAAAGCGGAAAGATCAAAATCCTCCTCAGCTTCGTGGTGAGGAGGTTGAAAACAACTCGGTGATTGCAAATGTGAGTATACTTGTTGAAAGGGTCATAGGCTCTCTTCGTCAAAAAGTTCACAAATTCTTCAGTTTACTTTGACATTGGTTATAGGGATGGTAATGACACAAATGTGACCACTTTGGATTAAGATCTGTACTGTATGTTGTGGTTTGACTATCATGTGTCCAACGGTTGTTCATTTGAGTGATTTATTCAAAGTATGACATATTGTGGGCAGTCTATTTACTTACCATTAAGGGAAATTACTTTCTCCTTATATGGGATATGCTTGATACAAAATGCAAATATATTAGGTAAACTTTTATTCTGTAATGATTAGTTCAAATATTTGTGCTGTGTAGAAATGTTGCATTTATTGGAATACAATTATTTCTATATATTCTATATTGTTCAAACTTAATGGAAGTGTTCATGTTATTACAGCCACATGCTTTGCACTTTCACTGCATGTAATTAATAGGATTAATCCTATGATTAAATTCGAATTCATGGAATATGTGTAATATTTTTTGTTAAGAAGGAATGAGGACATTAGGCAGAGTTGCTCTCTAAACTGTTTATTAATTTTGGCCAGGGGTGTCCAAAACTTTTTAGTAGTGGGCCAACTTAAGCTCATCAGGATAGTCCAGGGGCCGGACATCACAGTCTGAAAAACTGTCTTGACTTTTCTGTGCTTTAAATAAATTATCTATAACATGAGCTGAAGTTGGACAATGTCTGATTTAGGCTTCAACATAGAAGCCCATTTCAGTCCCGGCACGGACTCCCCTACATATTTATTTATCATAACTTAAAATATAATACACTGGTGGGGCAGTAAACAAATTATGCATTAGTAAAACCTGAGGTATATAAATGCTCCAAAAACCCCATTTTTTTAAACTTCAAACGTTTTAAATTCAATTTTTCCCTTTGCTGATTCTTGACTTTTTTTTCCTTTCACACATATTTAACTTTTTGTTGTTGCTGTTAGGGGGGTTTGTTGCCTTTGATAGTTTCCTGACATTCAGGCAGAACAATTTCCCCTTTAGGATTTTTCTTGTATTTGTTGAAAGCCAATTGGAACCAGGACTTATATTACAGTTTTCACACCATCTCA
The DNA here is from genome assembly GCA_964034765.1 of Knipowitschia caucasica. NCBI lineage: Eukaryota > Metazoa > Chordata > Actinopteri > Gobiiformes > Gobiidae > Knipowitschia > Knipowitschia caucasica. The sequence goes on from OZ035837.1 coordinate 581,017, forward strand.
GGAATCATGGCACCAATCATTCATTTTCTCGTAATGCTTCTATCGCATATATACACATAGCGCTAGTATCTGTGGGGGCTACAGCCCTCAGGGGTGCATTTTCCTCTTGTGGTAGAGATGTCAACATCTGGAGAGAGTTTTGGTTGTAGAACTTAGACCAACTAGCTCTGGGCAAACACTGCTTTCTGAGAAGGGACTCTGAGCTTTCAGTATGTCCATGCCACATTTCTGATTCACTTTCAATCCGTTCAATTTTATTATTCCCTGTTCGTCCAAGCACCAAAGTCTGCAAAGTCGATCTCACCATAACATGGTATTTGTGTTTGGACTTGAACATGTATTAGTTGTTCTTTCTCAATCTGATACTCACCATTTTATCTGGATGAAATGCTAGTTTTTTTTTCGCCCGCTACCCACAATATTCCTGTATGGTTAGGTCACAGGCATATTATGGAACATTTTAATTTCAAGGTAACTCCATTTCTTTTTTTTTTTTTTTTTTTTTTTTTTTTTTTTTGGTTTTTTTTTTTCACAAACAATCAAGGATATCGGCCATGGTGAAGCCCTATGAATGGCTTGTCTTGACTTATTAACAATTCCTGCAGGTTGCAGCTGAATTCTCATGTTTCTGTTCCTTAAGTCACAGTTAGCTTTTTGGATGTTTCTCGTGGAAGCGTCCCCAATTTGTTGCATCATTGGAAAACGTTTTCCCCTGCTGGATAGCACACATCCTTTGATCACATTGATTGTGGAGGGTGAGTCAGGATTTGACCTGCTTGCGCGTTTCATAATGGATGCTGTCACCCTCCCAGATCGAAACAGTACCATAGATTACTGGCCGTTTGGGTTTTTGTGGCCCTCTTCCTCAAAACTTTGCCTGTTCCTTTGAGACACTTATTTTGTTCTTCTCACATTTATTCTTCACAAATCGCTGAAGGACAGCTGGCATACTCAGGTCTGTACATGTCTTTTAAAACTGCTGGGTTTCGTTTGCCAAAGCTCGTGGCCTGTATGCTGTGGAATGTTCAGGATACCACACTTAGAATTTGCAGGCCTTTGAACTTACACACACATACACATTTATGTACACTTACACACACACACACATCACTTACACACACATACACATTTATGTACACTTACACACACACACACATTTATGTACACTTACACACACATACACATTTATGTACACTTACACACACACACACATTTATGTACACTTACACACACACTTACACATTTATGTACACTTTACATACATACATACACATTTATGTACACTTACACACACATACACATTTATGTACACTTACACACACACACACCTTTATGTCTACTTACACAAACATACACGTTTATGCACACATACACACACACATTTATAAACACTTACACATTTATGTACACTTGCGGACACACACACACAAACAAACACACACATTTTCTCTCTGTAAATCTGCATCAGGGAGAGTCCCTCTGAGCGAGTCACCAAAATGACGCCTTCGTTCACATCTTTCTGATCTCTGACATCTTTAAGTCAAATATGTGTTTTCTCAAATCACGTTTGAGACCAGAGAGAGACCAGAGAGAAACCAGAGAGAGAGACCAGAGAGAGACTAGAGAGACCAGAGAGAGACCAGAGAGACACGAGAGAGACCAGAGAGACCAGAGAGAGACCAGAGAGACCAGAGAGAGACCAGAGAGACCAGAGAGAGACCAAAGAGAGACCAGAGAGAGACCAGAGAGACCAGAGAGAGACCAGAAAGAGACCAGAGAGAAACCAGAGAGACACAAGAGAGACCAGAGAGACACGAGAGAGACCAGAGAGAGACCAGAGAGACACAAGAGAGACAAGAGAGAGACCAGAGAGACACGAGAGAGACCAGAGAGAGACCAGAGAGAGAGACCAGAGAGAGACCAGAGAGAGACCAGAGAGAGACCAGAGAGAGACCAGAGAGAGTCCAGAGAGAGAGACCAGAGAGAGAATAGAGAGAGACCAGAGAGAGACCAGAGAGAGACCAGAGAGAGAATAGAGAGACCAGAGAGAGACCAGAGAGAGACCAGAGAGAGACCAGAGAGAGACCAGAGAGAGAATAGAGAGAGACCAGAGAGAGACCAGAGAGAGACCAGAGAGAGAATAGAGGGAGACCGGAGAGAGACCGGAGAGAGACCAGAGAGAGATCGAGTTCCTACTGCCCTGTTCTTTAATCTGTGGAAATGTTTCTGTAGAAAGCTGCGTCCCCAGTGTTTTCTGTGAGTCACACGGAAAAACACTGAGCTGATCGAGCACATTTCCTCATGTAACTCATCAAAGACCAGGAAGAGGCTGGAGTAAAGCTCAGGGACGTGACTTTCAAACCACAACAATAGAACCATGTGAGAAAATCCATGTCCCTAGTTCCTGACTCCAAAACAATCACTATGTACCATCTTTAGGTCAGTTTTTCAGACATTTGTCTCTCTCTGGTCTCTCTCTGGTCTCTCTCTGGTAACAAGTTTGAATAAATAAATGGACCTGAGACCAGGACTAATGTGAGAGGACTTCAGGACAGAGACCTGAGACCAGGACTAATGTGAGAGGACTTCAGGACAGAGACCTGAGACCAGGACTAATGTGAGAGGACTTCAGGACAGAGACCTGAGACCAGGACTAATGTGAGAGGACTTCAGGACAGAGACCTGAGACCAGGACTAATGTGAGAGGACTTCAGGACAGAGACCTGAGACCAGGACTAATGTGCGAGGACTTCAGGACAGAGACCTGAGACCAGGACTAATGTGAGAGGTCTGACAGAGACCTGAGACCAGGACTAATGTGAGAGGACTTCAGGACAGAGACCTGAGACCAGGACTAATGTGAGAGGACTTCAGGACAGAGACCTGAGACCAGGACTAATGTGAAAGGACTTCAGGACAGAGACCTGAGACCAGGACTAATGTGAGAGGACTTCAGGACAGAGACCTGAGACCAGGACTAATGTGAGAGGACTGACAGAGACCTGAGACCAGGACTAATGTGAGAGGACTCCAGGACAGAGACCTGAGACCAGGACTAATGTAAGAGGACTTCTTGGTTCCCTTGTGGTCCAGTTTCTCTGCTTCACAAACTCCAGGTGAAATGTTCTTAGCCCACGTTCTTTATGTTCTGTACATTTGTGAGATTATATAAGACACAGACACACACACACAGACACACACACAGACACACACACACACACACACACGCACACACACACACACACACAGACACACAGACACACACACACAGACACACACAGACACACAGACACACACACACACACACACACACACACACAGACACACACACACACACACACACACACAGACACACAGACACAAACATTCAGATTCAGATTCAGATTCAGTTTATTTGCCATTTGCAGTAAAACCACATTGGAATACATTAGCAAAAGTCTCCAGTGTGCACAGACAAATACAGACATAAAACATTAAAAGACAAAAATAAAACAAATAAAACAGTAAACAAATGTCACTGTGAAATGGATCGACTAAAACAGTTTCGAAACAAGTGCAAATCATTAAAGTGCTCTGTTCACACTGATAACAGCCTGTGGATAAAAACTGTTAGCGTAACGAGATGTCCTGCATCTCAGAGAGCGATATCTTCTGCCAGAGGGAAGAAGCTGGAACATGGCTTTCCCAGGGTGGCCAGAAGAGTCCACCCTGGTGTGTGTGTGTCCACACACAGACACACACACACAGACACCCACACACACACACACACACACACACATACACGTTTTTGTTACCTGGTGGGTCCCTTTGACAGGGCCGTTCAGAATGGGACCCATAGACATAATCTTTTTTTACTGGGACTACTTTAAGTAATACAAAACAGTCAATAGAAACCAAACAACTATTTTAAAGGAATTTTATTTTAGATTTTGTTTTCGAATTGCAGTGATTCTATTTTTGACATAGAATTTAATGCCACTCCATGTCCGATGTCTAAGGTCATCTGGTGAGGCATTAATGCAGGCCAGGCCAGGCCAGGCCAGGCAGTGAGACTTCCCAGGGACCTTTCCAGTCTGTATGAAAGGTGTCATGGTCTTCTCCACAGCCTTCACCTCAGATGCAGACCATGGCTTTCTCTAACGTTCTAGGGAGAGAAATAAAAATATATTAGCAATATACACTCCCAGGGTTAGGACCAAGCAGCCTGGCTGTAATCCCCCACCTGGTACACTTACCAGAAGGGGCACTGCCACTACCATGGGGTGCATCTGGATGAATGGTTGAAGGTTCTCCGCTTGAAGTTTCTTTTAGCCCGTCCGTTTGTGAGAGGATCTCTACTGCTCTCCCTGTCGCACAGAAAATAAAAATACAAGTGGCCTTTAGGGGAAAAAAATCATACATATTTTAATAATATCAAGAATTACCTTCAGGCTCAATTTGTATCTGGTCGAGGCTCTTTCCTTCGAATTCCGTCACTCTTCCCTGCTCCATGGCCATCAACACTTTGCTGATTTTGGCCAGCTCCAGTGTCCCCTCTGGTAGTCTGTAATATTGCCTGTGGATGCGAATGTCGTGGCCGAGGAAGTTGGCAAGTATGTCCATCTCATTCTCTTTCATATTGAGAACTGTAGACATAGTAGCTATGTGCTTTCTAAGTTTGGTTGAGGATAGCATCTCTGGATGCACCGCACCACATTCTTTGGCTACCTGGCGTAGGGAGTCTGATCCCCTGATGTGGGTGTCTGCGCCCGGGCGGGAAAAGAAGTATGGGTTATGGTCAGAGATGGAACAGGCCCTTCTGTTCTCCACCAGCACCTCCATCGAAGCAATCATTTCAGGAGTCAAAAGAACCGGCACTTTCCGACTTCTTTTCCCTTTAATTTCAATGCGTTGAAAATGCTGACACAGCTTTTTCTCAAGTTGGGACAGTCCCAGAGCAATGTCAGAATGGATCCCAGTCTTACTTCTTAAGGTAAAGGCTGTCAGTGGCATCTTTGAAACCTCACCTTCCCTTCTTCGATTGAAAAAAATGACCTCACAAAGAGTCAAAACTGCCAGTTTAGACCAATGCTTAGACGTTGGCTCACTTATTAGGGTTTGCACATATTCAGGTCGACATACCTCAATATGTGCATGCATGGCTCTAACGTCCTCAGTCAGAGGGAGCAGGTCCGGAGTGTTCCACTTGGCTTGCCGGAGGGTCTGTAGGGCAGCAGAAGAAACACAGACGTCCCACCTCTTCTCAAAAAGCAGCCGGCTTCGTTGGAGGTTTTTAATAAATAGTTCATCAACACAATGCTCCATTTTTGAGTCACATTCAAGAATATCTGCTTTCTGAGGCTATGGCCGAGTTTGAGGGCCAAGGATGGAGTCTTGTATTGATTTGTTTCCTCATCATATCCAGCCACAGACCTGACTGCATCAATCACATGGTTAAAGTTGGAAGGAATAAAGAAATCCTTAATTGTTTTCAGTTTCCCTGCGGTTTTTGCTTCGTTAATTAACCTACCGACTTCTCTCATTTTCTGCCTAATGTAATCATGCTTAGTCTTATCATGCCCGTGTTTTAAGTACAGGTGCTCTCCGAGTCTCAGAATCCCCTTTTCTGCTTTGACAACACCCGTGACCTCATCCTGATGCATTGCCGAAATTAAAGACCACAGCTTTTTGCTGATGCCCTCCGGTACAGGCTGGGCTAGGGAGCAGAGGGACTGGACCCTACTTCTACCTGGTTTAGCCTGGTTTAGCCTGGTTTAGCCTGGGCATCTTTCTGTGAAAGCCGGCACCTGGCCACATGCCTCCACAGCGACTTTCGCTTAAGCAATGCCCCACAGTCTATACAGTGCAAAAACTCACTGGATTTAACTGGGGAATTTGGCTGTTTAGCTGGGACTAAAGTTCCAATGCCGGCCTTTAAAACCTCAAAATTGTGCTCACGGTTTCCACTATTCCTGATCAAATCAAACTGAAGTTTACGTGCTTTAGATTTCACAGGTAGAGCCAATGCTCTGGCTACGTCACTTTCATTTCCATGTTTTCTAGTCAAATGACGGGACATTTTGTGGCAGGACATTGAACAGTAGAGGCAGAAGTGTCTCTTGCTATAAACTCGCCCCCCATTTTTCTTCTTTTGCAGCTGCATGATAACAATCTTATTTGCCTTTGGTTCGTCACTTTCCGAGTCTTGAAGAAAAGTGTTTTTGATTTTTCTTTTTCCATACTTTTTTACAGGTTTCTTCTTGACAGTTAAATCGTCAGAATCTGAGTCGACTTCATCAATTAGGGACTCTTGACTAAGCTGCACAAACAACAAATAATTTGTAATCATTCTATATAACAATTTGAAGTCATGACTTGTAGTCAGCACTTACCAGTGGTTTGTAAGCGTGCGCTTCAGTGTGCTGCTCTGTGATTGGCTGCAGCCTAATGAACCACACACTTGCACCTTTTCTAGCCTGACACCTGATTTCCTCTGTTGTGCTGCTCCATGATTGGCTCCAGCCTCTGTTGTGCTGCTCCATGATTGGCTCCAGCCTGCTGGACTGAAATTGCCCCAGTGTGCCCCTTCTTGATATCCCGCAACCCACCACCAGGGTTCCGAGACATAACACACTTTTTTCAGGAAAGTAAACCTCCAGGGGTCCTTTCCATATTTTTACAGAGACTGCATAAGGACCGTTAGAAAAGCATTACCCATTGATTATTAAGCTTGGACCAGTGGGGTCCGGTGTTCGGGCCCCACCACGTAAAACCAGTCCCCATGACGTGAGTGGAATCTCAGGTTATGGAACCCACCAGGAGTTGAAAACAAGTGCACACACACACACACACACACACACACACACACACACACACACACACACACACACACACATACACACAGACACACACACACACACACACACACACACACACACACACACACACACACACACGCACACACACACACACACACACACACACAGACACACACACACACACACACACACACACACGCACACACACACACACACACACACACACACACACACACACACACACACACAGACACACACACACAGACACATACAGACACACACGCACACACACACACAGACACACACACACACACACACACACACACACACACACACAGACACACACAGACACACACACACACACAGACTGAAGAAGGATGAGGCTTTTATCTGTGATTCACCTGTGAACCTTATCAACTCTGAACATTGTAAATCATACATATGACTCTGATTCCCACCGCTCCTGAGAGAGACCAGAGGGAGACCAGAGGGAGACCAGAAAGAGACCAGAAAGAGACCAGAGGGAGACCAGAGAGAGAGTAATAACAGGACTGAAGTTTTGAGACAGAAGGGGCAGAGATACAAAGAGAAAAGGTGATATTTACATTGGGTACCATTATTATTATTATTATCATTATCACTGTGCGTTTGTCCGAGCTCTTAGGGAGGGGGAGGGGGAGGGGGGGAGGTGGGGGAGAGGGGGGAGGACAGATGGGTCGAATTAGGATTTACTGTGAGCGGCGCCACAATCTCTAATCAAATCATTCGTAACAATACGGCGAGGAGATAATGGCATTTAATGTGATTACAGCCAATGATCCGCACACAGACTGGGACCTGCCGCCGCTCAGACTCTACCAGCTGATCCAGAGTCTGAACCCGGTCAGACTCTACCGGCTGATCCAGAGTCTGAACCCGCTCAGACTCTACCAGCTGATCCAGAGTCTGAACCCGGTCAGACTCTACCGGCTGATCCAGAGTCTGAACCCGCTCAGACTCTACCGGCTGATCCAGAGTCTGAACCCGCTCAGACTCTACCAGCTGATCCAGAGTCTGATCCCGCTCAGACTCTACCAGCTGATCCAGAGTCTGAACCCGGTCAGACTCTACCGGCTGATCCAGAGTCTGAACCCGCTCAGACTCTACCAGCTGATCCAGAGTCTGATCCCGGTCAGACTCTACCGGCTGATCCAGACTCTGATCCCGCTCAGACTCTACCAGCTGATCCAGAGTCTGAACCCGGTCAGACTCTACCAGCTGATCCAGAGTCTGAACCCGGTCAGACTCTACCGGCTGATCCAGAGTCTGAACCCGGTCAGACTCTACCAGCTGATCCAGAGTCTGAACCCGGTCAGACTCTACCAGCTGATCCAGAGTCTGAACCCGGTCAGACTCTACCGGCTGATTCATAGTCTGATACTGGTCAGACTCTACCAGCTGATCCAGGGTCTGATCCTGGTCAGACTCTACCGGCTGATCAAGAGTCTGATCCTGGTCAGACTCTACCGGCTGATCAAGAGTCTGATCCAGGTCAGACTCTACCAGCTGATCAAGGGTCTGATCCAGGTCAGACTATTCCAGCTGATCCAGGTCAGACTCTACCAGCTGATCAAGGGTCTGTTCCAGGTCAGACTCTACTAGCTGATCCAGGGCAGACTCTTCCAGCTGATCAAGGGTCTGATCTTGGTCAGACTCTTCCAGCTGATCCAGGTCAGACTCTACCAGCTGATCCCGTTCAGATTCTACCAGCTGATCCAGGTCAGACTCTACTAGCTGATCCCGGTCAGACTCTACCAGCTGATCCAGGTCAGACTCCACCAGCTGATCAAGGGTCTGATCCAGGTCAGACTCTTCCAGCTGATCCAGGTCAGACTCTACTAGTTTTTTTTTTTTATAATTTATTTATGCTTTTTCAATTATTAACAAACAAACACATAAGCAGACAAACATAAACCCCATGGAGATTACCGCAAGAGAGAACACACACATACAAAAAAAAAAAAGGAATTCAAAATTTAATCAGAACTAATAATATTAATATTCAATTTAGTTAACTAACAAAGGATTGCCATATCTCATCAAATTCACACGCTTTCCCTTTAACTCTACTAGTTGATTCAGAATCAGAGGCACTAACAGACTCGATAGACCAGAGAGACTACAGTCCGTTGGGAGGACGTGTGGAGAAAGACCAGGCCCAGAGTTTAAAGCTGTCTCCTCGTTACAGTCTGAGTCTGGGATCTTTCTCAAACTAGACTGTAACGAAAACGTGTCTTGTGTATCACATGCAACCCTCTCATGTTAGCTCTGCTGCTAAACTCATGCAACCCTCTCATGTTAGCTCTGCTGCTAAACTCATGCAACCCTCTCATGTTAGCTCTGCTGCTAAACTCATGCAACCCTCTCATGTTAGCTCTGCTGCTAAACTCATGCAACCCTCTCATGTTAGCTCTGCTGCTAAACTCATGCAACCCTCTCATGTTAGCTCTGCTGCTAAACTCATGCAACCCTCTCATGTTAGCTCTGCTGCTAAACTCATGCAACCCTCTCATGTTAGCTCTGCTGCTAAACTCATGCAACCCTTTGATGTTAGCTCTGCTGCTAAACTCATGCAACCCTTTGATGTTAGCTCTGCTGCTAAACTCATGCAACCCTTTGATATTAGCTCTGCTGCTAAACTCATGCAACCCTTTGATGTTAGCTCTGCTGCTAAACTCATGCAACCCTTTGATATTAGCTCTGCTGCTAAACTCATGCAACCCTCTGATGTTAGCTCTGCTGCTAAACTCATGCAACCCTCTCATGTTAGCTCTGCTGCTAAACTCATGCATCATTGAGTGACCAGTGAGAGAGACCAGAGAGAGACAAGAGAGACCAGAGAGAGACCAGAGAGAGACCAGAGAGAGACCAGAGAGAGAGACAAGAGAGAGACAAGAGAGAGACCATAGAGAGAGACCAGAAAGACCAGTGAGAGACCAGTGAGAGACCAGTGAGAGACCAGAGAGAGACTAGAGAGAGACTAGAGAGAGACCAGAGAGAGACCAGAGAGAGACTAGAGAGAGACTAGAGAGAGACTAGAGAGAGACCAGAGAGAGACTAGAGAGAGACTAGAGAGAGACTAGAGAGAGACCAGAGAGAGACTAGAGAGAGACTAGAGAGAGACTAGAGAGAGACCAGAGAGAGACCAGAGAGAGACCAGAGAGAGACCAGTGAGAGACCAGTGAGAGACTAGAGAGAGACTAGAGAGAGACTAGAGAGAGACTAGAGAGAGACCAGAGAGAGACCAGAGAGAGACTAGAGAGAGACCAGAGAGAGACCAGAGAGAGACCAGAGAGAAAGACCAGAGAGAGACCAGAGAGAGACCATAGAGAGAGACCAGAGAGAGCCAAGAAAGAGAGACCAGAGAGAGACCAGACTCAGACTCAGCTGCTTTAAAGTCTATTCTCTGAGCCACATGAAGCCAGTGCAAAGACCTGGTTTCTCTCTTGGTTTCTCATCTGGTTTGTGGTTCATGTCCTACACAGACACGAGGAGAACATGCAAACACTAGAAAAGGAAATGCAATAATAACAAACACAGCAGAGACCACTGTCCTTAGACCCTAATGCACCGGCCACGCCCCCCAGCAGAGACCGGCCACGCCCCCAGCAGAGACCGGTCACGCCCCCCAGCAGAGACCGGCCACGCCCCCAGCAGAGACCGGTCACGCCCCCAGCAGAGACCGGTCACGCCCCCAGCAGAGACCGGTCACGCCCCCCAGCAGAGACCGGCCACGCCCCCAGCAGAGACCGGTCACGCCCCCAGCAGAGACCGGCCACGCCCCCCAGCAGAGACCGGCCACGCCCCCAGCAGAGACTGGCCACGCCCCCAGCAGAGACCGACCACGCCCCCCAGCAGAGACCGGCCACGCCCCCAGCAGAGACCGGCCACGCCCCCAGCAGAGACCGGCCACGCCCCCCAGCAGAGACCGGCCACGCCCCCAGCAGAGACCGGTCACGCCCCCCAGCAGAGACCGGCCACGCCCCCCAGCACAACAAACAGAATCATGACATCTGGTCCAAAACCTTTGCATGTTGCAGAGACGAAGAGTCTACAGCATCATGTGGAGAGAGGGACCAGAAAGAGACAGAGGGACCGAAGAGAGACACAGAGACCAGAAAGACCAGAGAGAGAGAGTGACCAGAGAGAGACCAGAGAGAGACCAGGGAGAGACAGAGAGACCAAAATGACCAAGAGAGAGATCAGAAAGAGGAAACATAGAGAGGCCAGAGAGAGGGAGAGAGAGAGAGAGAGAGAGAGAGAGAGAGAGAGAGAGAGAGAGAGAAGGGACCAGACTGAAGCTGTAGACCCTGGTCCTGGAAGAATGTCTTGCCCTCTTCACTCATGCCTTTATGGCTCGTACTGTTCCTCCTCGTGTCCCTGTGTTGTTCTAGTCGCATCTTCAAAGACACGTCACATTCAGAGCATCGTAAACACTGAGACCACAACACCACAACTGAGTCTGGTCTCTCTCTGATCTCTCTCTGGTCTCTCTCTGGTCTCTCTCTGGTCTCTCTCTGGTCTCTCTCTGGTCTCTGACAGGTCCTGAACCATGGAGGGTCAATGAGGCGTGAACCAGGAGCTGCTCTGGTTTAAAGACGTATCGTCCAATCACCGAGGACCCTCTGAGTCCCAGCAGGAGGCCAGTCCCGGTGCTCCTCAGAGTCCCAGCAGGAGGCCAGTCCCTGTGCTCCTCAGAGTCCCAGCAGGAGGCCAGTCCCTGTGCTCCTCAGAGTCCCAGCAGGAGGCCAGTCCCTGTGCTCCTCAGAGTCCCAGCAGGAGGCCAGTCCCTGTGCTCCTCAGAGTCCCAGCAGGAGGCCAGTCCCTGTGCTCCTCAGAGTCCCAGCAGGAGGCCAGTCCCTGTGCTCCTCAGAGTCCCAGCAGGAGGCCAGTCTCTGTGCTCCTCAGAGTCATTTCTCTCTAACAGATTCCTGTAAGCAGTGACCCGGGCAATGTCGGGAAGTCCAACAATACATGTCTGAATTCTGAAGTGACTCAGGGACAAAGCCTCCTGATTGGCTGACTCAGGGACAAAGCCTCCTGATTGGCTGACTCAGGGACAAAGCCTCCTGATTGGCTGCTCGTCTCTGGGCAGACATGGTCCAGTCTCCGCTGACGTCTCACCTTTTGTGTCGAGGAAACGGTCTCGCTCTGGCTCATTACCCCGGGCCTCCAACAGCCCAGACAGGACCAGAACGAGACCAGAGCGAGACCAGAGTGAAACCAGAGTGAGACCAGAGTCAGGCCAGAGCGAGGCCAGAGTGAGACCAGAGCGAGACCAGAGCGAGATCAGAGCGAGACCAGAGCGAGACCAGAGTGAGTCCAGAGAGAGACCAGAGCGAGACCAGAGGTCACGCTCTCAGCAGGAGGTGATTCTTCAAGTAAATGGGAAAGTGATGCGTCTGTGGGAGATTCAACAGGACTCAGGGTCAGTCTGACACAAAACGACTTTATGAGAGACACGGACTACGACGGTTTCAGAACAGTCACTGTCTGAGAAGAGACTGGTCTCTCTCTGGTCTCTCTCTGGTCTCTCTCTGGTCTCTCTCTGGTCTCTCTCTCTGGTCTCTCTCTGGTCTCTCTCTGGTCTCTCTCTGGTCTCTCTCTGGTCTCTCTCTCTGGTCTCTCTCTGGTCTCTCTCTGGTCTCTCTCTGGTCTCTCTCTGGTCTCTCTCTGGTCTCTCTCTCTGGTCTCTCTCTGGTCTCTCTCTGGTCTCTCTCTGGTCTCTCTCTGGTCTCTCTTTGGTCTCTCTGGTCTCCACAGTCACTGGACCTGAACCCAGTCCAGATGGTTTTGGACCTGAACCCAGTCCAGATGGTTTTGGACCTGAACCCAGTCCAGATGGTTTTGGACCTGAACCCAGTCCAGATGGTTTTGGACCTGAACCCAGTCCAGATGGGCTTGGACCTGAACCCAGTCCAGATGGTTTTGGACCTGAACCCAGTCCAGATGGTTTTGGACCTGAACCCAGTCCAGATGTTTTTTTGGGGCTGCTAAGCATCATGGGAACTCCTTCCAGACTGTTGGAGATCATTTCAGGTCCTGTTGAAGCTCATCCAGAGAATGCCAAGAGTGAAGCAGTATCAGAGCAAAAGGAGATACTTTGAAGAACCAGAATATAACACATATTTACACTTGGTTCATACTTTTTCTTTTAGTAAAATAAATAATTCCACATGAGTTCATTCATAGTTTTGATAACTTCAGTGTCCATCTAAAATGTTCATAATCATGAAAATAAAAAAACTCTTTGAATGAGAAGGTGTCCAGACTTTAATGTATCTGGTATTTGCTTTCCTTCTGGTTCCCTTTCTCTGTGTGCAGAGATGACATCATACAGACCGGGCTTCAGATCCTGGACGGGTTTTCAGACCGAGCCTGAACCTGAGCCGAGCGGAGCCAGAGCCACATCAGGGTCATTTATCATCCTGGATCTTCCCAGAACCTCCACAATGATTCAGTCTGTGCGGGAAAAAGTCTCTATACGACAATCACATGATCTCTGGTCTCTCTCTGGTCTCTCTCTGGTCTCTCTCTGGTCTCTCTCTCTGGTCTCTCTCTGGTCTCTCTCTGGTCTCTCTCTGGTCTCTCTCTTGTCTCTCTCTTGTCTCTCTCTCTGGTCTATCTCTGGTCCCTCTTTGGTCTCTCTCTGGTCTCTCTTTGGTCTTTCTCTCTGGTCTCTCTTTGGTCTCTCTTTGGTCTCTCTCTGGTCTCTCTTTGGTCTCTCTTTGGTCTCTCTCTGGTCTCTCTCTCTGGTCCCTCTCTGGTCTCTCACACTAAAACACCAGAGAGAGAGACCAGAGAGAGAGGTCTCCTGGTTTCTTCTTGTTCTTGCTGAGTTCTTTCTGGGCCTGAGCCTTTGTTTATGGAAAAGACCAAAGACACAAAAGCAGGAAACTATGTGAGCGATGCACAAATGTGATTGTTGGACAGTCAGAGACCAGAGAGAGACCAGAGAGAGACCAGAGAGAGACCAGAGAGAGACCAGAGAGAGACCAGAGAGAGACCAGAGAGAGAGACCAGAGAGAGACTAGAGAGAGAGGCCAGAGAGAGACCAGAGAGAGAGACCAGAGAGAGACCAGAGAGAGAGACCAGAGACCAGAGAGACCAGAGAGAGACCAGAGAGAGAGACCAGAGAGAGACCAGAGAGAGACCAGAGAGAGAGACCAGAGAGAGACCAGAGAGAGACCAGAGACCAGAGAGACCAGAGAGAGACCAGAGAGAGAGACCAGAGAGAGACCAGAGAGAGACCAGAGAGAGAGACCAGAGAGAGACCAGAGAGAGACCAGAGAGAGAGACCAGAGAGAGACCAGAGAGAGACCAGAGAGAGACCAGAGAGAGAGACTAGAGAGAGAGACAGTCTCCTCGAGGCGTCTCTTTCTGCTGCGACGGAGAGAACGTTATGACAAGATAAGGAGCGATGGGAGTCATAACAGGAGGCCCCAGACCGGACTCAGAGGGTTCACACTGAGAACAGCTGTGGACCCAGGACTGAGGCTGTAGACCCAGGACTGAGACTGTAGACCCAGGACTGAGGCTGTAGACCCAGGACTGAGGCTGTAGACCCAGGACTGAGGCTGTAGACCCAGGACTGAGGCTGTAGACCCAGGACTGAGGCTGTAGACCCAGGACTGAGGCTGTAGACCCAGGACTGAGGCTGTAGACCCAGGACTGAGGCTGTAGACCCAGGACTGAGGCTGTAGACCCAGGACTGAGGCTGTAGACCCGGGACTGAGGCTGTAGATCCAGGACTGAGGCTGTAGACCCAGGACTGAGGCTGTAGACCCAGGACTGAGGCTGTAGACCCAGGACTGAGGCCATAGACCCAGGACTGAGGCTGTAGTTGTCTGGATGCACTGATACCAATAAATAACCTGTGACAGCCCCACATTAATGTGTTCAGATTCAGATTCAGATTCATTTTATTAGCCATGTGCAGTATAAAAACTACATTGGAATACATTTGCAATAAAAGGTACTCTGTGTGCACCGACAGAATAAAAGCACGATACAATGTAATATAAAATACACAAACACTGAATATAAAAGAATAAAAAAACAGCTGACACTGTGGCACCGATCAACAAAACAATACAAGGGGTAAAAGCAGTTTAAAAGCAGGTAAAAGCAGGAATTAAAGTGCTCTGTTTAGGCACCTAACAGCCTGTGGAAAGAAGCTGTTAGCATAGCGAGATGTCTTGCATCTCAGCGACCGATATCTTCTGCCAGAGGGAAGAAGCTGGAACATTGCTTTCCCAGGGTGGCCAGAAGAGTCATTAACAATCCTAAGAGCTTTGTTTAAAAGTCTGGATTTATAAAGAACCTCCAGAACAGGAAGCTCACAGCCCACGGTCCTCTTTGCAGAGCGGAGCACCTTGTTTAAAGCTCTCTTTTCTTTATCTGTGATGTTTCCAAACCACACAGACACAGAACCAACAAGTAAACTCTCAATGGTGCAGCCATAAAAGTTAAACACAATCTTAGAGTTAGTGGTAAATTCTCTAAGTTTACGCAGAAAGTAGAGACGCTGACGAGCTTTCTTAACGACTCGGTGTTTTTAACCCATTTCAGGTTAGACAGAGTTAAACCCACAAACTTGCTCCTCTACGATCTGCACCTGGGAGTTGTCGATTACGACAGACAAATGAGAACTATTGCGACTGAAGTCGTGACCAGTTCACATGTTTTGGATGCGTTCAACTGGAGGTTGTTAGTTTGACTCCACTGAACCACATTTTGTATCTCGGCTCTATAAGAGGATTCATCAGTGTCACTGATGAGACCGATGATGGTGGTGTCATCAGCATATTTGATGATCAAGTTTGAGTCAGAGGAGGACACACAATCGTGAGTGTACAAAGTAAAAAGCAGAGGACTCAAAATACATCCCTGAGGAGAACCAGTGCTCACAGAAACAACATCAGAAAAACACTCATTGATTTTTGTTGTTGTCTGTCTGTGGGAGGTGCAGTACAGAGGAGGACCACACGGGGGAGCTGCAGGCCCAGCAGCTCCTCCCTACAAAAGAGCCGCTTCCTGTTGGCTGCCCGCCTCACAGTCTATGGCTGTGTCCAAAACGGTAGGCATCGGGCCGCGTAGGGTGGATATGTAGGCATCGAGGGAAGGCCGCGTAGCCACAGGCGAGGTAGGAGGCGAGGTAGGAGGCGAGACGTGATGTGGATTTGGACAGCAGCTGCCTTCTGCCTTCGTCACGTTACACAACTCAGAGCGGAGCGGAAGGACACGGCGGCCATGATGGACGGTAAAAAGTTCTAAATACGCTTTAATTAGGACATAAAAGTTAATTCTAATATCATTTGAGGCGAGAAATATCCCCCTCTATTGTCATATCAGAAGTCTGTTTGGAGATAAATTCGAAAATGTTCGGACTTTACCTCCAGCCTGAAGCTCCGGTGCTATAAGCTAACAGCCCAGTTAGCTGCAGTGCTGAAGCCCAGAACAGGCTGTCTAAACACGGGTTCAGGTAATGAGAGCCCCCTGGATGTTTACAATCGTATTCTGAAAAAACAGAGGATGCTTTTGTTGTTACACTTTCTCTGTTATAACAACAGTATTGACAGTAATCATTAGTTTTTACAAAGTTATATTTTATGTAAACAATGCACATATATGCAATAAATGATTATTAGATATGGATTATATATTTGCTATGGCCCTCGTTTGTGCATCACTTAAAAGTAATTTTATCAGAACTAAATGTATTAACGTGTGTTTGCTGATGAGAGAGAAACATCAATTTATCTATAATAATAACTGACACATCCATTTATCTATAATAATAACTGACACATCCATTTATCTATAATAATAACTGACACATCCATGGATCTATAATAATAACTGACACATCCATGGATCTATAATAATAACTGACACATCCATTTATCTATAATAATAACTGACACATCCATTTATCTATAATAATAACTGACACATCCATGGATCTATAATAATAACTGACACATCAATTTATCTATAATAAT
>OZ035837.1:602856-630356 GCA_964034765.1 Knipowitschia caucasica
TGAAAACGTGACTTTCCTCAGTGTAGCTTTAATATTTAATCAGTGGGTTTGTTTCTCCCTAAAAGATAAAACACAACATGATTTTTCTTGTTCAAAAACCGAATCTGAATGAACTAGCCTCGTAGCATTAGCTTTTCGGGACTGAGCTTATTTACAGCAGATAACAAGGTTAAATACACACATCTGTGGCAGATCTAATTTATGTCTGTGTTTTATCATAACAGTCGTGTTCATAACTCAACAGTAAAGTATAGCAGTACTTACTATAGACATAACTTCACAGTAAAGTATAGCAGTACTTACTATAGACATAACTTCACAGTAAAGTATAGCAGTACTTACTATAGACATAACTTCACAGTAAAGTATAGCAGTACTTACTATAGACATAACTTCACAGTAAAGTATAGCAGTACTTACTATAGACATAACTTCACGTAAAGTATAGCAGTACTTATAATCACAGTAAAGTATAGCAGTACTTACTATAGACATAACTTCACAGTAAAGTATAGCAGTACTTACTATAGACATAACTTCACAGTAAAGTATAGCAGTACTTACTATAGACATAACTTCACAGTAAAGTATAGCAGTACTTACTATAGACATAACTCACAGTAAAGTATAGCAGTACTTACTATAGACATAACTTCACAGTAAAGTATAGCAGTACTTACTATAGACATAACTTCACAGTAAAGTATAGCAGTACTTACTATAGACATAACTTCACAGTAAAGTATAGCAGTACTTACTATAGACATAACTTCACAGTAAAGTATAGCAGTACTTACTATAGACATAACTTCACAGTAAAGTATAGCAGTACTTACTATAGACATAACTTCACAGTAAAGTATAGCAGTACTTACTATAGACATAACTTCACAGTAAAGTATAGCAGTACATACTATAGACATAACTATCACAGTAAAGTATAGCAGTACTTACTATAGACATAACTTCACAGTAAAGTATAGCAGTACTTACTATAGACATAACTTCACAGTAAAGTATAGCAGTACTTACTATAGACATAACTTCACAGTAAAGTATAGCAGTACTTACTATAGACATAACTTCACAGTAAAGTATAGCAGTACTTACTATAGACATAACTTCACAGTAAAGTATAGTGCTTACCATAATGTTAGCTCCAGCAGGTCCGAGCTGTTGTTTACATGTTAATGCCGAACGGAGTTCTGCGCATGCGCGGCCGTGACTTGGTAAAAAGAAGGCAACGAAGCATACATCAGATGCATCCTTCATATCTGCTCCAAAAGTGGCCGTTTCCATGGAGACGAAGTCATGATGCCTACGCTTGGCGAGCTCGCCAAGTGGTTTTGGACACCCCTGCAATAGCCGTTGCTTGAGGAAGTGACGTCACGATGCCTACATATCCACCCTACGCGGCCCGATGCCTACCGTTTTGGACACAGTCTATGGTTTGGGTTTTAGATTGTGAGCTTATTGTCTGACCCACTCAGTAACAGAAGGTGGCAGTAATGCTCCACTAGTTGGCTGCCAACCGCCGTAAAACCCAAAGAAGAAGAAGAAGAATGCTGCCCGCCTCTTCCCTTGACCTCCGGCCATGCGGCGGCCACCACACCACCTTTATAATCTCTCTCTGTTATATTGTTTGCAATAAATGGCCCTACAGGGGTTCTGAATATTGGCCGTGGTCTCTTCTCCATCTTTCTAAGTTACGGCCTAGAGCCGGGTCGTAACAAACCGATAAATTTCATTTCATTTCATTTTCAACCCCTTTGTCCATTTCTGGGTCAGGGGGGGGTGGCAATGAGAGCTGCCCCCAACGCTCATAGCACCAGTCCCTCTGATCCTCTGCAGGGGGTGAGTCCACAGGAAGATGGCTGCTCCGTCAATTGAGAAACAGCCTTGATCTTTCAGTGGGGGCTTCAGGCAACGTGGGGTTAAGTGTCTTGCCCAAGGACACAACGACAGCAGACATTAGTGGGAGCCGATAAGCCGAAACCGATAAATAACCGATAAATAACCGATAAAAAACTGATAAAAATCCGATAAATATCCGATAAATCATTGATAAATAAAAGATAAATAACTGATAAAAAAACGATAAATATCCGATAAAAACTATTCCAAAGCACTTTATCAAAAGAATATGAACTAAAGATGATTTCCAGGACTTTAAAAACAGGATTAAAAAGTTTAACATGGTCCTCACAGTCTCAGACCCTGGTCCTCACAGTCTCAGACCCTGGTCCTCACAGTCCCAGACCCTGGTCCTCACAGTCACAGACCCTGGTCCTCACAGTCTCAGACCCTGGTCCTCACAGTCTCAGACCCTGGTCCTCACAGTCCCAGACCCTGGTCCTCACAGTCTCAGACCCTGGTCCTCACAGTCTCAGACCCTGGTCCTCACAGTCTCAGACCCTGGTCCTCACAGTCCCAGACCCTGGTCCTCACAGTCTCAGACCCTGGTCCTCACAGTCCCAGACCCTGGTCCTCACAGTCCCTGGTCCTCACAGTCCCAGACCCTGGTCCTCACAGTCTCAGACCCTGGTCCTCCCTGGTCCTCACAGTCCCAGACCCTGGTCCTCACAGTCCCAGACCCTGGTCCTCACAGTCTCAGACCCTGGTCCTCACAGTCTCAGACCCTGGTCCTCACAGTCCCAGACCCTGGTCCTCACAGTCTCAGACCCTGGTCCTCACAGTCCCAGACCCTGGTCCTCACAGACCCTGGTCCTCACAGTCTCAGACCCTGGTCCTCACAGTCCCAGACCCTGGTCCTCACAGTCTCAGACCCTGGTCCTCACAGTCCCAGACCCTGGTCCTCACAGTCTCAGACCCTGGTCCTCACAGTCTCAGACCCTGGTCCTCACAGTCCCAGACCCTGGTCCTCACAGTCACAGACCCTGGTCCTCACAGTCCCAGACCCTGGTCCTCACAGACCCTGGTCCTCACAGTCACAGACCCTGGTCCTCACAGTCACAGTCCCTGGTCCTCACAGTCTCAGACCCTGGTCCTCACAGTCACAGACCCTGGTCCTCACAGTCACAGACCCTGGTCCTCACAGTCACAGACCCTGGTCCTCACAGTCCCAGACCCTGGTCCTCACAGTCTCAGACCCTGGTCCTCACAGTCCCAGACCCTGGTCCTCACAGTCTCAGACCCTGGTCCTCACAGTCTCAGACCCTGGTCCTCACAGTCCCAGACCCTGGTCCTCACAGTCTCAGACCCTGGTCCTCACAGTCACAGACCCTGGTCCTCACAGACCCAGACCCTGGTCCTCACAGTCACAGACCCTGGTCCTCACAGTCTCAGACCCTGGTCCTCACAGTCACAGACCCTGGTCCTCACAGTCCCAGACCCTGGTCCTCACAGTCTCAGACCCTGGTCCTCACAGTCACAGACCCTGGTCCTCACAGTCACAGACCCTGGTCCTCACAGTCTCAGACCCTGGTCCTCACAGTCACAGACCCTGGTCCTCACAGTCTCAGACCCTGGTCCTCACAGTCCCAGACCCTGGTCCTCACAGTCTCAGACCCTGGTCCTCACAGTCCCAGACCCTGGTCCTCACAGTCCCAGACCCTAGTCCTCACAGTCCCAGACCCTGGTCCTCACAGTCTCAGACCCTGGTCCTCACAGTCACAGACCCTGGTCCTCACAGTCCCAGACCCTGGTCCTCACAGTCTCAGACCCTGGTCCTCACAGTCCCAGACCCTGGTCCTCACAGTCCCAGACCCTGGTCCTCACAGTCTCAGACCCTGGTCCTCACAGTCACAGACCCTGGTCCTCACAGTCTCAGACCCTGGTCCTCACAGTCACAGACCCTGGTCCTCACAGTCCCAGACCCTGGTCCTCACAGTCACAGTCCCTGGTCCTCACAGTCACAGACCCTGGTCCTCACAGTCTCAGACCCTGGTCCTCACAGTCACAGACCCTGGTCCTCACAGTCCCAGACCCTGGTCCTCACAGTCCCAGACCCTGGTCCTCACAGTCACAGACCCTGGTCCTCACAGTCACAGACCCTGGTCCTCACAGTCCCAGACCCTGGTCCTCACAGACCCTGGTCCTCACAGTCTCAGACCCTGGTCCTCACAGTCTCAGACCCTGGTCCTCACAGTCCCAGACCCTGGTCCTCACAGTCTCAGACCCTGGTCCTCACAGTCTCAGACCCTGGTCCTCACAGTCCCAGACCCTGGTCCTCACAGTCACAGACCCTGGTCCTCACAGTCCCAGACCCTGGTCCTCACAGTCCCAGACCCTGGTCCTCCACACAGTCTCAGACCCTGGTCCTCACAGTCACAGACCCTGGTCCTCACAGTCACAGTCACAGACCCTGGTCCTCACAGTCCTCACAGACCCTGGTCCTCACAGTCTCAGACCCTGGTCCTCACAGTCACAGACCCTGGTCCTCACAGTCTCAGACCCTGGTCCTCACAGTCTCAGACCCTGGTCCTCACAGGCAGAAGGAGCAGCAGGGAGTAGCAACAGCAGCAGGAGCAGCAGCAGCAGCAGCTGCAGCACAGAGCAACAGCAGCAGAGGGAGCAACAGCAAGCAGGAAGCAGCAGCAGACAGCAGCAGCAGCAGAGCAACAGCAGAGGCAGCAGCAGAAAGGTGCAGCACATCAGTCAGTAGCAGCAGCAGCAGCAGAAGGAGCAGCAGCAGCAGCAGGAGCAGCAGCCGCAGCAGCAAGCAGCAGGAGCACAGCGCAGCAGGAGCAGCAGCAAGCAGCAGCAGCAGCAGTGAGCAGCAGCAGCAGCAGGAGCAGCAGCAGGAGCATCGGGGGGTGCAGCAGGAGCAGCACAGCAGCAGCAGCAGGAGCAACAGCAGAGTCCTGGGCGTCTGCTCTGTCCCAGTCTCATCGACAGCAACATCACAGAGAACCTGGAAATATAGAAAACTAAAATCAAACTTGTTTTAGTTATGATTTTGTTGTTTGTTGTGAAAAGTAAAGAGTCATGTGTATTATTTACATCAACTACATATTGTGCATGCGAGTACTTATACTTATACTTGATATTGAATACATTAAACTCAAAGTTTAGTAACGGTAGCTTTTTCAGAGGATATAAAGTGAATAAGGATCAAAACATGTTCAAACTTCATTTTACAGATGTGTCAGTTATTATTATAGATCTAGATCCATGGATGTGTCAGTTATTATTATAGATCCATGGATGTGTCAGTTATTATTATAAGATAAATGTCAGTTATTATGTATGTCAGTTATTATTATATAGATCCATGGATGTGTCAGTTATTATTATAGATCCATGGATGTGTCAGTTATTATTATAGATCCATGGATGTGTCAGTTATTATTATACGATAAATGGATGTGTCAGTTATTATTATTATAGATATAATGGGATGTGTCAGTTATTATTATAGATCCATGGATGTGTCAGTTATTAAATAGAGATCCAGGCGTGTGTCAGTTATTATTATAGATCCATGGATGTGTCAGTTATTTAATTATAGATCCATGGATGTGTCAGTTATTATTATAGATCCATGGATGTGTAGTTTATTATTATGAGATAAATGGATGTGTCATTATTATTATAGATCCATGGAAGTGTCAGTTTATATTATAGATTATGTGTCTTTTATTATTATTATAGTTCCATGGATGTGTCAGTTATTATCATAGATCCCATGGATGTGTTCATTATTATTATAGATCCATGAATGTGTCAGTTATTATTATCAGATCCATGGATGTGTCAGTTATTATTATAGATCCATGGATGTGTCAGTTATTATTATAGATCCATGGATGTGTCGAATGGATGTTCAGTTATTATTATAGAATCCCATGGGATGTGTCAGTTTTATTATAGATCCATGGATGTGTCAGTTATTTATTATAATCCATGGCATGTGTAAGTCCTGCTCCCTCTGGCCATAATGCAGATTGGAGCTCTGCTGGAGTGCCCCCTGGTGTCTCGTCTCCCGTGTGTCCGGAGGAGGTGGAGATGAGGGCTGCTCTACAGTTCCTGATGAGGCACATGGTGAAGCGTGCTGTCATGAGGTCTCCCATCAAACGAGCTTTGGGCCTGGCCGATCTGGAGCGTGCTCAAGCCATGGTCGCCACACCCCAAACCCCGAGCACTCTGCCCAACCGAGTGCTGAGGCCAAGGCTTCAACGCAAATAGAGTCTTGCCGCTCCAAGACCAAACATCGCCATGACCACTAACGCTCCACACACGCTCATAGGGAGCGGTGCCACTGACTGCGAGACGGCACTGCTCGTGAGTATTCCCGCGGAAAAGACTACCGAACGTAGACCGGCATGGGCCCTTGGACTGTTATGCTGGCCACACTGACACTACTTTCGCGTGCTGAGACGCCGTTAGTTTATTTATGTTAATATTGCCTTCTCTTATCTCTTGTCCGGATCCATTGTGTTATTATAATGTGCTCTTCTCTTTTAATTGACAAGCATGTGTCTTTTCTTGTCCACTTTGTAACATCAATAATTTTAAGTGTTTCAAGCTTGAAGGTGGTGTGATTACGATGCCTCTGGTATTTAACTGATTAATGCAAAAATGGTTTTGAATTATCAGAAGTAGGGGAGTGTGGTGACAGTTTTTTGGAGTAATTACATTAAAACCAGCCGCAGCAAATACACGGACGTCAAAGGCCTTTTATCAATGCAGACAACCTTCTGACGCCATGCTGAGCTTTTGTGAAGGACCCTGCTGACTGTCTGTCACACCCTTGTGTCTTTCCGTCTTGCATCTGTATGACCTGCACTTCCACCATTGAGTGCAGGGAAAATTGCTGCTGGCCAAACTTTGCGTGTTTAGTATACAAACGAGCTCAACGACTTTTACTGCCGCTGTTTGAATCTCTCCGCTGATCCCCTGCCTTTTGTCTCCCCGAATGTCAGGGTGCCTTCACAGTGACTCAGGAGGAAGTCAGGCGTGTCTTGTCCAGGACCACAGCTCGGAAAGCCGCAGGCCCGGACTGCATTCCTCCCCGCGTCCTGAATCTGTGCTCCGAGCAACTTGCCCCTGTTTTAACGGACATCTTTAACTTGTCACTCAGGAGCTGTACGGTGCCGGTGAGCTTTAAAAGGTCCACCATTATTCCAGTTCCTAAGAAGTCTCCAGTGACATGTCTCAATGACTATCGTCCTGTGGCCCTCACGTCTGTTCTTATGAAGACTTTTGAGCGGCTTGTGCTGGACTTCATTAAGAGCCAGATCCCTGTGAGTGTTGACCCGCTCCAGTTTGCTACAGACAGAACAGGAGTGTGGAGGATGCATCTCCTTTGCTCTGAACTCTGTCTACAGTCACTTGGACACTAGTAAATCTGTCGCGAGAATGCTTTTCATCGATTATAGCTCTGCTTTTAATGTTCTTTTCCCAAGCATATTGGTTGAAAAACTAATGTCCCTTGGTCTGAATGTTGCCATGTGTAAATGGATTTTTAGCTTTTTAACTGACAGATCTCAGAGTGTAAAAATCAATGACTGTTTTTCTGATGTTGTTTCTGTGAGCACTGGTTCTCCTCAGGGATGTATTTTGAGTCCTTTGCTTTTTACTTTGTACACTCACGATTGTGTGTCCTCCTCTGACTCTAACTTGATCATCAAATATGCTGATGACACCACCATCATCGGTCTCATCAGTGACACTGATGAATCCTCTTATAGAGCAGAGATACAAAATGTGGTTCAGTGGAGTCAAACTAACAACCTCCAGCTGAACACTGCAAAAACATGTGAACTTGTCTTTGACTTCAGTCATAGCAGTTCTCACACTCCTGTTGTTATTGACAACTCCCAGGTGCAGATCGTAGAGGAGCAAGTTCCTGGGTTTAACTCGGTCTAACCTGAAATGGGTTAAAAACACTGACCGAGTCGTTAAGAAAGCTCGTCAGCGGCTCTTCTTTTTGCGGAAACTTAGAGAATTTACCACTAACTCTAAGATTCTGCTTAATTTTTATGGCTGCACCATTGAGAGTTTACTTGTTGGTTCTGTGTCTGTGTGGTTTGGAAACATCACAGATAAAGAAAAGCTTTAAACAAGGTGCTCCGCTCTGCAAAGAGGACCGTGGGCTGTGAGCTTCCTGTTCTGGAGGTTCTTTATAAATCCAGACTTTTAAACAAAGCTCTTAGGATTGTTAATGACTCTTCTGGCCACCCTGGGAAAGCCATGTTCCAGCTTCTTCCCTCTGGCAGAAGATACCGGTCACTGAGATGCAAGACATCTCGCTATGCTAACAGCTTCTTTCCACAGGCTGTTAGGTGCCTAAACAGAGCACTTTAATTCCTGCTTTTACCTGCTTTTAAACTGCTTTTACCCCTTGTATTGTTTTGTTGATCGGTGCCACAGTGTCAGCTGTTTTTTTATTGTTTTATGTTCAGTGTATGTGTGTTTTGTATTGCATTGTGTCGTGCTTTTGTTCTGTCGGTGCACACGGAGTGCCTTTCTTGCGAACGTATTCCAATGTGGTTTTTTAACTGCACATGGCCAAATAAATGAATCTTGAATCTTGAATCTCTCTGGTCTCTCTCTGGTCTCTCTCTGGTCTCTCTCTCTGGTCTCTCTCTGGTCTCTCTCTGGTCTCTCTCTCTGGTCTCTCTCTGGTCTCCCTGGTCTCTCTCTGGTCTCTCTCTGGTCTCTCTCTGGTCTCTCTCTGGTCTCTCTCTGGTCTCTCGCTGGTCTCTCTCTGTGGTCTCTCTCTGGTCTCTCTGTGGTCTCTCTCTCTGGTCTCTCTCTGGTCTCTCTCTGGTCTCTCTCTCTGGTCTCTCTCTGGTCTCTCTCTGGTCTCTCTCTCTGGTCTCTCTCTGGTCTCTCTGGTCTCTCTCTGGTCTCTCTCTGGTCTCTCTCTGGTCTCTCTCTGGTCTCTCTCTCTGGTCTCTCTCTGGTCTCTCTCTGGTCTCTCTCTGGTCTCTCTCTCTGGTCTCTCTCTGGTCTCTCTCTCTGGTCTCTCTCTGTTCTTTCTCTGGTCTCTCTCTGGTCTCTCTCTGGTCTCTCTCTGGTCTCTCTCTGGTCTCTCTGGTCTCTCTCTGGTCTCTCTGGTCTCTCTCTGGTCTCTCTCTGGTCTCTCTCTGGTCTCTCTCTGGTCTCTCTCTCTGGTCTCTCTCTCTGGTCTCTCTCTGGTCTCTCTCTCTGGTCTCTCTCTGGTCTCTCTCTCTGGTCTCTCTCTGGTCTCTCTCTGGTCTCTCTCTGGTCTCTCTCTGGTCTCTCTCTGGTCTCTTTCTGGTCTCTCTGGTCTCTCTCTGGTCTCTCTCTGGTCTCTTTCTGGTCTCTCTGGTCTCTCTCTGGTCTCTCTCTGGTCTCTCTCTGGTCTCTCTCTGGTCTCTCTCTTGTCTCTCTGGTCTCTCTCTGGTCTCTCTCTGGTCTCTCTCTGGTCTCTCTCTCTGGTCTCTCTCTGGTCTCTCTCTGGTCTCTCTCTCTGGTCTCTCTCTGGTCTCTCTCTGGTCTCTCTCTCTGGTCTCTCTCTGGTCTCTCTCTGGTCTCTCTCTCTGGTCTCTCTCTGGTCTCTCTCTGGTCTCTCTCTCTGGTCTCTCTCTGGTCTCTCTCTCTGGTCTCTCTCTGGTCTCTCTCTGGTCTCTCTCTGGTCTCTCTCTGGTCTCTCTCTGGTCTCTCTCTGGTCTGTACAGTAAAACACAGATTCCTTTCACGAGTCTCTCTTGGTGCTGAGTGAAGTTGAGTGGTGGATTTGGGTTTTTGTCGTGCGACGATGCGAAGCGTGGAGTCTGGGGGCACGGTCTGTGATGGGAGACGCCCTTGGCACCGCTGCGAGGGTGGGGCCGCTCGGGATCCTCTGTTTTCTCTGCGTTTCACAGGGAAATGAGAAGCAGCTGCTGGGACCGGCACGAGACAGACAAGAATGTGAGGCAGCCCAGGAACTAAAGCTCAGGGACCTGACTTTTCTGTTTCAGAAGAGGATCTAACAGAGAGGGACCAGAGGGAGACCAGAGGGAGACCAGAGAGAGACCAGAGAGAGACCAGAGGGAGACCACAGAGACCAGCGAGAGACCAGAGAGAGACCAGAGACCAGAGGGAGACCAGAGAGAGACCAGAGAGAGACCAGAGGGAGACCAGAGGGAGACCAGAGAGACCAGAGAGACCAGAGAGAGACCAGAGAGAGATCAGAGAGAGACCAGAGAGAGACCAGAGAGACCAGAGAGACCAGAGAGAGACCAGAGAGAGATCAGAGAGAGACCAGAGAGAGACCAGCGAGACCAGAGAGACCAGAGAGAGACCAGCGAGACCAGCGAGACCAGAGAGACCAGAGAGACCAGTGAGACCAGAGAGAGACCAGCGAGACCAGAGAGACCAGTGAGACAAGAAAGACCAGCGAGACCAGAGAGACCAGAGAGACCAGTGAGACCAGAGAGACACCAGCGAGACCAGAGAGAGACCAGCGCGACCAGAAAGACCAGCGAGACCAGAGAGACCAGTGAGACCAGAGTAGAGTAGAGTAGAGTAGAGTAGAGTAGAGTAGAGTAGAGTAGAGTAGAGTAGAGTAGAGTAGAGTAGAGTAGAGTAGAGTAGAGTAGAGTAGAGTAGAGTAGAGCAGAGCGGCCTCCATTGTTCCAAACCCTTCCTCTCCGCAGGGTGCTCTCTCGTGCTCGGGCCTGTGGTCAGAACATGCCAGTGCGGTTGCCAGGTACAAAACCATTAAGGGCTTAAACAAACAACTCGGGCGCCAAGTCCTGAGCTCCCTGTGTTTCCAGAGGACACAACCAGAACAGGACTGAGATTGTAGACCCAGGACTGAGGCTGTAGATCCAGGACTGAGGCTGTAGACCCAGGACTGAGGCTGTAGACCCAGGACTGAGGCTGTAGACCCAGGACTGAGGCTGTAGATCCAGGACTGAGGCTGTAGACCCAGGACTGAGGCTGTAGACCCAGGACTGAGGCTGTAGACCCAGGACTGAGGCTGTAGACCCAGGACTGAGGCTGTAGACCCAGGACTGAGGCTGTAGACCCAGGACTGAGGCTGTAGACCCAGGACTGAGGCTGTAGACCCAGGACTGAGGCTGTAGACCCAGGACTGAGGCTGTAGACCCAGGACTGAGACTGTAGACCCAGGAGTGAGACTGTAGACCCAGGACTGAGGCTGTAGACCCAGGACTGAGACTGTAGACCCAGGACTGAGGCTGTAGACCCAGGACTGAGACTGTAGACCCAGGACTGAGACTGTAGACCCAGGACTGAGGCTGTAGACCCAGGACTGAGGCTGTAGACCCAGGACTGAGACTGTAGACCCAGGACTGAGGCTGTAGATCCAGGACTGAGGCTGTAGACCCAGGACTGAGGCTGTAGACCCAGGACTGAGGCTGTAGACCCAGGACTGAGACTGTAGACCCAGGACTGAGGCTGTAGACCCAGGACTGAGACTGTAGACCCAGGACTGAGGCTGTAGACCCAGGACTGAGGCTGTAGACCCAGGACTGAGGCTGTAGACCCAGGACTGCTCAAAGTGCTTCACAGGCACAGAAGATAAAAAATAAAATAAAAAACCAGCATAAAATACAGACACAGGAGCATACAGAGATAACAGCTCTGACAAATACACAGGGGCCAAACTAGCCTGGTCGTACCACACCATGGTACACATTTCACTTCGTACTAAAGTCTGGATTTGCTCCATTGACTCGTTAACAGGTGGGAGGGGTTAACTACTTTTGCAGATTGAAACCATTGGATCTGAGTTTACCGTGACGAATGTAATGAGCCCAAGTGAGTTGTTAGCATTTAGCATTTAGCCTAGCTTTAGCATTTAGCCTAGCTTTAGCCATCTCCTTTGCCGCTAACGGAGCCCGTGGGGAGTAGCGCCACAATTTTTCCAGCGATTACATTTGCTAAACATTCCTCTTGCTCCGGCTTCAGTTTCTTGATAGAACCAGACCAGAATACTTTACTGTCGCATTCCGACCTACAACACCCGCCTCCCGCGCTCTCTGATTGGTCGGTCAAAATTCAAGTGATTGTAATCACAGACACAGGGACTAGACCCAGACGTTACAGGCAGGACATGATGATTGAACAGAGAGTACGGATGGATAAGACCCTGTCCCTGTGAGCCAGTGAAGTGAGACCAGCACAGGGGTGATGTGCTCTCTCTGTCCCTGTGAGCCAGTGAAGTGAGACCAGCACAGGGTGATGTGCTCTCTCTGTCCCTGTGAGCCAGT
The DNA here is from genome assembly GCA_964034765.1 of Knipowitschia caucasica. NCBI lineage: Eukaryota > Metazoa > Chordata > Actinopteri > Gobiiformes > Gobiidae > Knipowitschia > Knipowitschia caucasica. The sequence continues at coordinate 615,006 of OZ035837.1, forward strand.
GAAGTGAGACCAGCACAGGGGTGATGTGCTCTCTCTGTCCCTGTGAGCCAGTGAAGTGAGACCAGCACAGGGGTGATGTGCTCTCTCTGTCCCTGTGAGCCAGTGAAGTGAGACCAGCACAGGGTGATGTGCTCTCTCTGTCCCTGTGAGTCAGTGAAGTGAGGCCAGCACGGGGGTGATGTGCTCTCTCTGTCCCTGTGAGCCAGTGAAGTGAGACCAGCACAGGGTGATGTGCTCACATGATGTGCTCACAGGGTGATGTGCTCACAGGATGTACCTGTGAGCCAGTGAAGTGAGGCCAGCACAGGGGTGATGTGCTCTCTCTGTCCCTGTGAGCCAGTGAAGTGAGGCCAGCACAGGGGTGATGTGCTCTCTGTCCCTGTGAGCCAGTGAAGTGAGGCCAGCACAGGGGTGATGTGCTCTCTCTGTCCCTGTGAGCCAGTGAAGTGAGGCCAGCACAGGGGTGATGTGCTCTCTCTGTCCCTGTGAGCCAGTGAAGTGAGGCCAGCACAGGGGTGATGTGCTCTCTCTGTCCCTGTGAGCCAGTGAAGTGAGGCCAGCACAGGGGTGATGTGCTCTCTGTCCCTGTGAGCCAGTGAAGTGAGGCCAGCACAGGGGTGATGTGCTCTCTCTGTCCCTGTGAGCCAGTGAAGTGAGGCCAGCACAGGGGTGATGTGCTCTCTCTGTCCCTGTGAGCCAGTGAAGTGAGACCAGCACAGGGGTGATGTGCTCTCTCTGTCCCTGTGAGCCAGTGAAGTGAGACCAGCACAGGGTGATGTGCTCTCTCTGTCCCTGTGAGTCAGTGAAGTGAGGCCAGCACGGGGGTGATGTGCTCTCTCTGTCCCTGTGAGCCAGTGAAGTGAGACCAGCACAGGGTGATGTGCTCACATGATGTGCTCACAGGGTGATGTGCTCACAGGATGTACCTGTGAGCCAGTGAAGTGAGGCCAGCACAGGGGTGATGTGCTCTCTCTGTCCCTGTGAGCCAGTGAAGTGAGGCCAGCACAGGGGTGATGTGCTCTCTCTGTCCCTGTGAGCCAGTGAAGTGAGGCCAGCACAGGGGTGATGTGCTCTCTCTGTCCCTGTGAGCCAGTGAAGTGAGGCCAGCACAGGGGTGATGTGCTCTCTCTGTCCCTGTGAGCCAGTGAAGTGAGGCCAGCACAGGGGTGATGTGCTCTCTCTGTCCCTGTGAGCCAGTGAAGTGAGGCCAGCACAGGGGTGATGTGCTCTCTGTCCCTGTGAGCCAGTGAAGTGAGGCCAGCACAGGGGTGATGTGCTCTCTCTGTCCCTGTGAGCCAGTGAAGTGAGGCCAGCACAGGGTGATGTGCTCTCTCTGTCCCTGTGAGCCAGGGTGTTGTGCTCTCTCTGTCCCTGTGATAACTGGCTCAGAGTCAGTGGGATGTGAACCTTCACTCTGCTCCAGACCCAGAGCTGAAAGAAGCTTTGATGAATGAATTAGCGTGTCCATCCTGAAGGAGCAGAAATAACTCCTGAGTTTGTAGCAGAGGGACATGAGAGTGAAGTGAAGTGCATCAGCTCCACAGGGAGGCCCGAGGCCCAACTGAGGTAAGGGCCTATTTCCAACGAGTAATGCCTCAAAATGTATTTACAGTGGGGCAAAAAAGTATTTAGTCAGCCTCCGATTGTGCCAGTTCTGCCACCTAAAATAATGACAGAGGTCTGTTCATCATAGGTTCACTTCAACTGTGAGAGACAGGATGTGGAGAAAACATCCAGGAATTCACATTGTAGGATTTTTAAAGAATTTATTTGTAAATGATGGTGTAAAATAAGTATTTGGTCACTTCTGTGGCTCTCACAGACCTGTAACTTCTTCTTTAAGAAGCTCTTCTGTCCTCCACTCGTTGCCTGTATTAATGGCACCTGTTTGAACTGGTTATCTGTATAAAAGACACATGTCCACAGCCTCAAACAGTCAGACTCCAAAATCCACTATGCCCAAGACCAAAGATCTGTCCAAGGACACCAGGAAAAGAATTGTAGACCTGCACCAGACTGGGAAGAGTGAATCTACAATAGGCAAGCAGCTTGGTGTGAACAAATCAACTGTGGGAGCAATTATCAGAAAATGGAAGACATAAAAGACCACTGATAATCTCCCTCGATCGCAAGATCCCATCCCGTGGGGTCAAAATGATCATGAGAACGGTGATCAAAAATCCCAGAACCACACGGGGGGACCTGGTGAATGACCTGCAGAGAGCTGGGACCAAAGTAACAAAGGTTACCATCAGTAACACACTACGACGACAGGGAATCAGATCCTGCAGTGCCAGACGTGTCCCCTGCTGAAGCCAGTGCATGTCCAGGCCCGTCTGAAGTTTGCCAGAGAGCACATGGATGATACAGCAGAGGATTGGGAGAATGTCATGTGGTCAGATGAAACCAAAGTACAACTGTTTTGGTATAAACTCAACTCAAAACCTCCTTCCATCAGTGAGAGCTTTGAAGATGAAACGTGGCTGGGTCTTCCAGCATGACAATGATCCCAAACACACCGCCCGGGCAACGAAGGAGTGGCTCCGTAAGAAGCATTTGAAAGTCCTGGAGTGGCCTAGTCAGTCTCCAGACCTCAACCCCATTGAACATCTGTGGAGGGAGTTGAAAGTCCGTGTTCACTGCTCTCGAGAAGATCTGCATGGAGGAATGGGCCGAAATACCAGCTACTGTGTGTGCAAACCTGGTAAAGACCTATAGTAGTCGTTTGACCTGTTATTGCCAACAAAGGTTATATTACCAAGTATTGTGTTGAATTTTTGTTATTGACCAAATACTTATTTTCCACCATAATTTACAAATAAATTCTTTAAAAATCCTACAATGTGAATTCCTGGATTTGTTTTCACATTCTGTCTCTCACAGTTGAAGTGAACCTATGATGAACATTACAGACCTCTGTCATTATTTTAAGTGGGAGAACTTGGACAATCGGGGGCTGACTAAATACTTTTTTGCCCCACTGTATGTATATAGATCTCTATCCGTGGGCGGTTCTCCCTCTCTAAGCTCGGGTCCTCTCCCAGAGGCCTGGGAGCTTGAGGGTTCAGTATCTTTGCTGTTCCTAGCACTGCACATTTCTGGACCCAGATGTCCGAGGTTGTTCCAGGATCCGCTGTAACCTCTTCTAGCTTCGGGGTCACTGCCCCGAGTGCACCGATCACCACGGGCACTACTGTGACCTTTACCCTCCAGGCCCTCTCACTACTGTGACCTTTACCCTCCAGGCCCTCTCACTACTGTGACCTTTACCCTCCAGGCCCTCTCACTACTGTGACCTTTACCCTCCAGGCCCTCTCACTACTGTGACCTTTACCCTCCAGGCCCTCTCACTACTGTGACCTTTACCCTCCAGGCCCTCTCACTACTGTGACCTTTACCCTCCAGGCCCTCTCACTACTGTCACCTTTACCCTCCAGGCCCTCTCACTACTGTGACCTTTACCCTCCAGGCCCTCTCACTACTGTGACCTTTACCTTCCAGGCCCTCTCACTACTGTGACCTTTACCCTCCAGGCCCTCTCCAGCTCCTCTCTGAGACCTTGGTATTTCTCAAGCTTTTCATGTTCTTTTTTCCGGATGTTACCATCGCTTGGAATTGCCACGTCCACCACCACGGCTGTCCTCTGCCCTTTGTCTACCACCACGGCTGTCCTCTGCCCTTTGTCCACCACCACGGCTGTCCTCTGCCCTTTGTCCACCACCACGGCTGTCCTCTGCCCTTTGTCCACCACCACGGCTGTCCTCTGCCCTTTGTCCACCACCACGGCTGTCCTCTGCCCTTTGTCCACCACCACGGCTGTCCTCTGCCCTTTGTCCACCACCACGGCTGTCCTCTGCCCTTTGTCCACCACCACGGCTGTCCTCTGCCCTTTGTCCACCACCACGGCTGTCCTCTGCCCTTTGTCCACTACCACGGCTGTCCTCTGCCCTTTGTCCACCACCACGGCTGTCCTCTGCCTTTTGTCCACCACCACGGCTGTCCTCTGCCCTTTGTCCACCACCACGATGTCAGGTTGGTTCATTACCATTCGGTCGGTCTGTATCTGGAAGTCCCACAGGATCTTTGCAGTGGCTGAGTGTGAGAGCCACTGTCCAGGACCAAACATCCAAACTCCATAACTACATCATGGAGAAGGCCAAAACGGATGACGTACTCAGTGAATGTCTCAGGCAGTGGCGAGATGAGGAGGTGCTGGAGGAGAGCCCATTATGGGAGAACAAGCCCCTACACGGCATGTACCACCGGAGCACAACAGAAGTGGCTGATCTCAAGAAGTCCTACCAATGGCTAGAAAGGGCTGGCCTACAGGACAGCACAGAGGCACTCATCATGGCTGCACAGGAGCAGGCACTGAGCCCCAGAGCGATAGAGGCCCAGATATACCACACCAGACAAGACCCAAGGTGTCAGTAGTGCAAAGAGGCACCTGAGACGATCCAACACATAACTGCAGGGTGCAAGATGCTGCAGGGAAGGCCTACATGGAACGCCATAACCAAGTGGCTGGCATAGTGTACAGAAACATCTGTGCAGAGTATGGGCTGGAAACCCCAAGGTCTAAGAAACTCCTCCAAAGGTGGTGGAAAATGAGCAAAGATCCTGTGGGACTTCCAGATACAGACCGACCGAATGGTAATGAACCAACCTGACATCGTGGTGGTAGACAAAGGGCAGAGGACAGCCGTGGTGGTGGACAAAGGGCAGAGGACAGCCGTGGTGGTGGACAAAGGGCAGAGGACAGCCGTGGTGGTGGACAAAGGGCAGAGGACAGCCGTGGTGGTGGACAAAGGGCAGAGGACAGCCGTGGTGGTGGACGTGGCAATTCCAAGCGATGGTAACATCCGGAAAAAAGAACATGAAAAGCTTGAGAAATACCAAGGTCTCAGAGAGGAGCTGGAGAGGGCCTGGAGGGTAAAGGTCACAGTAGTGAGAGGGCCTGGAGGGTAAAGGTCACAGTAGTGAGAGGGCCTGGAGGGTAAAGGTCACAGTAGTGAGAGGGCCTGGAGGGTAAAGGTGACAGTAGTGAGAGGGCCTGGAGGGTAAAGGTCACAGTAGTGAGAGGGCCTGGAGGGTAAAGGTCACAGTAGTGAGAGGGCCTGGAGGGTAAAGGTCACAGTAGTGAGAGGGCCTGGAGGGTAAAGGTCACAGTAGTGAGAGGGCCTGGAGGGTAAAGGTCACAGTAGTGAGAGGGCCTGGAGGGTAAAGGTCACAGTAGTGAGAGGGCCTGGAGGGTAAAGGTCACAGTAGTGAGAGGGCCTGGAGGGTAAAGGTCACAGTAGTGAGAGGGCCTGGAGGGTAAAGGTCACAGTAGTGCCGGTGGTGATCGGTGCACTCGGGGCAGTGACCCCGAAGCTAGAAGAGGTTACAGCGGATCCTGGAACAACCTCGGACATCTGGGTCCAGAAATGTGCAGTGCTAGGAACAGCAAAGATACTGAACCCTCAAGCTCCCAGGCCTCTGGGAGAGGACCCGAGCTTAGAGAGGGAGAACCGCCCGCGGAGGGCCAAAGGTGAGTGGACAATTTTTATAGGGCTGGGACTCGATTAAAAAATGTATCTAATTAATTGTGAACCGTAAGAAGTATTTTTTTTCACATGGATCTGTAGTTTACATTGAATAATTACTGAATATATAAACTTAAACACATGTTCATTGAGGAGGAGCAGACGGACTTCTTTACATCAAATACTCTGTTATCGCCTCCACACTCTGACAACAGACGCTTTTATAAACAGAATCCACTGCACTAACAGTGAGCACTAAAGCTTTGACTTTGAAATCTGATATTGAAATATAATTTGAATATTAATAAATATATATATATATATTAGACAGCCCTTAATATTCGAAATGTATTTAATGACTGCAAATAAAATAAATAGCTCCCAAAGGTTTCTCTGTGACGTGGCCATGGATCTATTGTGCTAACGCTAGGCAGCTAACGGCTAAGCTAGTTCTACTGTACTCTCTGGAACTACATGAAAACGAGATACTACATGAATAAACGAGGAACTACATGAATGAAATGAGATACTTGAACTCCTCCACTTGAGGAAGGACCTCTCCACCCACCTGAAGAGGGCAAGGCACCTTTTTCCGGTCGAGCACCATGGCCTCAGATTTGGAGGTGCTGATTCTCATCCCAGCCGCTTCACACTCGGCTGCAAACCGTCCCAGTGCATGTTGCAGGTCCTGGTTCGTTGGAGCCAACAGGACAACATCGTCCGCAAAAAGTAGAGATGAAATCCTGTGGTCTCCGAACCGGACCCCCTCCGACCCCTGGCTGCGCCTAGAGATTCTGTCCATAAATACAGTGAACAGAACCGGTGACAAAGGGCAGCCCTGGCGGAGGCCAACATTCACCGGGAACAGGTCTGACTTACTGCTGGCAATGCGCACACAGCTCTGGCTCCGGTCATACAGGGATCGGATGGCCCTCAGCAGAGGACCCCGGACCCCGTACTCCCGGAGGACCCCCCAAAGAACACCCCGGGGAACACGGTCGAACGCCTTCTCCAAATCCACAAAGTACATGTGGACAGGTTGGGCGAACTCCCATGAACCCTCAAGTATCCGATGGAGAGTATAGAGCTGGTCCAGTGTTCCGTGACCGGGACGAAAACCACACTGCTCCTCCTGAATCCGAGATTCGACCATTGGACGTAGCCTCCTCTCCAGTACCTTGGAGTAGACCTTACCGGGGAGGCTGAGGAGTGTGATCCCACGATAATTGTAACACACCCTCCGGTCCCCCTTCTTGTAGAGAGGGACCACCACCCCGGTCTGCCACTCCATTGGCACCGCCCCCGATCGCCACGCGATGTTGCAGAGACGTGTCAGCCAAGACAGTCCTACAACATCCAGAGACTTTAGATAGTCAGGACGGATCTCATCCACTCCCGGCGCCTTGCCACCATGGAGGCTGCCAACCACCTTGGTGACCTCGGCCAGGGAGATGGAAGTATCCGCCCCAACATCCTCAGCCTCTGCCTCCTGGACGGAGGACGTGACGGGGGGATTGAGGAGAACCTCGAAGTATTCCTTCCACCGCCCGACAATATCCCCAGTCGAGGTCAGCAGCTCTCCACCCGCACCATACACGGTGTTGGCAAAGAACTGCTTCCCCCTCCTGAGGCGCCGGATGGTTTGCCAGAACCTCTTCGAGGCCGACCGATAGTCCTGCTCCATGGACTCTCCAAACTCCTCCCAGTCCCGGGTTTTTGCCTCTGCAACAGCCCGGGCCGCGGCACGTTTGGCCTGCCGGTACTGGACAGCTGCCTCAGGAGTCCCACGAACCATCATTGCTCGATAGGACTCCTTCTTCAGCCTGACGGCATCCCTTACTGCCGGTGTCCACCACCGGGTTCGGGGATTGCCGCCGGGACCAGCACCAGAGACCTTGCGACCACAGCTACGAGCCGCCGCATTGGCGATAGAGGAAGAGAACATGGTCCACTCGGACTCGATGTCCCCCTCCTCTGCCGGGACCTGGGAGAAGCTCTCCCGGAGGTGTGAGTTGAAAGTCCGTCTGACAGGGGGCTCACCAAGACGTTCCCAGCAAACCCTCACTACACGCTTGGGCCTGCCAGGTCTGACCGGCCTCCTGCCCTGCCAGCGGATCCAACTCACGACCAGGTGGTGATCGGTTGACAGCTCCGCCCCTCTCTTCACCCGAGTGTCCGAGACACGCGGTCAAAGGTCAGATGATACGACTACAAAGTCGATCATCGACCTCCGGCCTAGGGTGTCCTGGTGCCACGTGCACTGGTGGACACCCTTGTGCTCGAACATGGTGTTCGTGATGGACAGGCCGTGACTGGCACAGAAGTCCAACAACTGAACACCGCTCGGGTTCAGATCAGGGGGGCCGTTCTTCCCCTTCACCCCTCTCCAAGTGTCACTGGCATTTCCCACATGGGTGTTGAAGTCCCCCAGGAGAATAACGGAGTCCCCGGGCGGTGCACCGTCCAGTACCCCTCCCAAGGACTCCAAGAAGGCCGGGTACTCTGCACTGCTGTTAGGCCCGTAGGCCGTCACAACAGTGAGAGACTTGTCCCCCACCCGGAGGCGGAGGGACGCGACCCTCTCATTCACCGGGGAGAACTCCAACACGTGGCGGCTGAGATTGGGGGCAATGAGAATGGCCACCCCAGCTCGCCGCCTCTCCTTGCGGGAAACACCAGAAAAGTGGAGCGTCTAACCCCTCTCAAGGAGTTGGGTTCCAGAGCCCAAGTTGTGTGTGGAGGTGAGGCCGACTATCTCTAGTCGGTATCGCTCAACCTCCCCCACAAGCTCGGGCTCCTTCCCCCCCAGTGAGGTGACGTTCCACGTCCCAAGAGCCAGATGTTGGGTGTGTGGACTGGGTCATCGAGGTCTCCGCCTTCGACTGCTGCCCAGTCCTCTCTGCACCTCGCCACCACGGACCCCTCTGCAGGTGGTGGGCCCACAGGAGGGACTGCCCACGTCATCCCTTCGGGCTGAGCCCGGCCGGGCCCCGTGGGCTAAGGCCCGGCCACCAGGCGCTCGCTTGCGAGCCCCGACCCCAGGCCTGGCTCCAGGGTGGGGCCCCGGCTGCGCCATGCCGGGCAACGTCACGGTTCTCATTGTCGTGCTGTCCAAGGTTTGCTTCGGACTGCACTTCGTCTGACTCGTCACTTGAGACCTGTCTGCCATGGGAGGCCCTACCAGGGGCATGAAGCCCCAGACAGCATAGCTCCCAGGATCACCCGAGTACTCAAACTCCCCCACCACGTTAAGGTGGCAGTCCAAGGGGGGAGGAGTCATTTATATATGAACCTATATCCATAATCATTTATATATGAACCTATATCCATAATCATTTATATACTGAACCTATATCCATAATCATTTATATATAAACTTATATCCATAATCATTTATATATAAACATATATACATAATCAGATCCTAAAGTGGGCGACAGTAGCTCAGTTGGTAGAGCATTGGCCTTTGAGCCTGAAGGTTGTGGGTTCGAGCCCACCGTAAGACCTTCTTCACGACTCCCACTGATGACTGCTGTCGTTGTGTCCTTAGGCAAGACACTTAACCCCACTTTGCCTGAAGCTCCCACTGAAAGATCTCAGCTCCTGTGGACTCACCACCTGCAGGAGGATCAGTGAGGGGCTGGTGCTAAGTGTACTGGGTGGCATCTCTGGCCACCCCCCCGACCCAGAAATGGATTAAGGGGAAGAAAATGGATGGATGGATGGAGATCCTAAAGTGTCCGTTTCCTGTGAATGGTTACTGGTCATAATAGATCCATGGCACAGTGTACATGTTATTTGTATAGCACATATACAGCAGCTGCTTCACAGGCACGAAAGATAAAAACAAAAGAATGAAACACACACATACATGTAATAATAAAACGGTAAAACTCAGATGGTGTTAAAAGCCAAGGTGTAAAAATGTGTTTTTAAACTAGACTTAAAATCGTCCAATGAAGGAGCGTCTCTAACGAACAGAGTCTGTTCCACAGTTTGGGGCAGCTACAGAAAAGGCTCGGTCTCCACGAGTTTTGAGACGAGACCGAGGCCCGTTCAACAGAAGCTGGTTTTCAGACCTGACTGATCTGACTGGAGCAGATTCAGACCTGACTGATCTGACTGGAGCAGATTCAGACCTGACTGATCTGACTGGAGCAGATTCAGACCTGACTGATCTGACAGGAGCAGATTCAGACCTGACTGATCTGACAGGAGCAGATTCAGACCTGACTGATCTGACAGGAGCAGATTCAGACCTGACTGATCTGACAGGAGCAGATTCAGACCTGACTGATCTGACAGGATCAGATTCAGACCTGACTGATCTGACAGGAGCAGATTCAGACCTGACTGATCTGACAGGAGCAGATTCAGACCTGACTGATCTGACTGGAGCAGATTCAGACCTGACTGATCTGACAGGAGCAGATTCAGACCTGACTGATCTGACAGCTCCGACAGACACACAGCGGCCAAACCATTTAAACATTTAAAAACAAGCATCAGAATCAAGTGTTGACCGGCGGGTTCTGAAAGCCCGTCGTACTCGCTGATGTCAGGAGCCGTTTCATAAATTATAATTCAACTACTCACTGCTCGGACGCTAAAATGGTCTATGCTTGTTATAATGTACTTTTGAACAAGAAAAGTCACGGAGCTCAGTTGGTGCGCCGGTATAATCGGTCAGTCTGAAACATATCCTCCAGTGAGGATTAACATGCGTTCATTTTTTTTAACGCACTCGTTTTTGTGGCGTTAATTAATTGTAATTAACGCATTAAAGTCCCGGCGATTGTGACCTTGCGACGGCGCGTGCCCAGACACTGATAAATCCGTGGAATGGCTTTGCTCCTGCTGTAGTACACAGTGTAAACAATGGGGTCCTATGGAGGGGGGGGGACCTCATCACGTCGATAACGCGCTCGTCAATCACCGAGAACCCAAAACCCAATTTTATGGGACTAAAAAACTGTCAGAACAGCGCCCCCTACAAAAGTCAGTTTACATTACGCCTATGGGAGGGGGTCGGAGGTCAAGTTTGTCGTAGAAACTCTGTAAAGCCACAAAATTCTGTACACATGTTCCTCAGGTCAAGACATGAAAAAAAAAGTTATTATGGCTCCGCCCCCTGACAAACAGGGAGCTCATTAATTTCAACGGGAAATGGAAAAATGAAAATTGATATTTTTCACACATGTCGGTTGGAAATTATCTCCTCCTCGGCCGTTTCACCGATTTGTCTCAAAATCGCTCCACATGGTCTAAACACATGTACCATCAATTATTTAATATATAATTTGGATCAGTTAAACGTTGTCCGAGCAGCGGAGCGGCAAAATGTGACATTTTTTTGGGGATTTTTGACAAAAGTAAATTTGCTCCCGTTTGAACAAACAAAGTCCGATTTGCACAAAATTTTAATCCATTGTTCAGCTCCAGGGTCTAGGTCATTTGAAAGTTGAAATATTGAAATTGGCTCATTAGCGCCCCCTACAGACTATGTCAAAGTTTTACATGGGCTTTTTCAAATTTAGTTTTTTGAAAATGTTTGAAATGTTGCACATACTTATGTTTTGTCCTCTGGATTCAAAAAGTCAATGACTACATATGGTTATTTTTTACCCTGTTGCCGTGGCGACGACCTACACTCCCCTGTCTGTGTCTATGGGAAAATCATTATATCTCTTAAAAGTACACCTCGCTCAAACATCAAACCAGCCGCGGCCGTTTCACTAATTTGTCTGAAAATCGCTCCACATGGTCTCAACACATGGACCATCAATAGTTGCATATAGAGTTTGAATTAGTCAAACGCTCTGCGCGTGACAGACTCCCAAAGTGTGGTCATTTTCATAGAGAGGTGTGAAGGTCCCATATTATCCAATGGAGACTGTATGGACACACTCACAGATTGTATGTGTAAACAGGAGCACATTTACAAACTCTGATTTGCACTAAACTTGACTCGGTTGTTCAACTCCTGGGTCTAGGTCACATGACTGTGTGAACAATGACATTGGCCCATTAGCGCCCCCTACAGGCTGAGTAAAGGTTTACATGGGGATACAGTTATTTAGGTTTTATGTTGTTTGATCTCATATTTGTCCCACTGAACAAACACAAAAACTCACCAAACTTTGCCACAAGCTTTTTTCAGGCATAAAGTGTATTAGTTTGGTGTTCTTTGGTATAAGACTAAAAAAATTAAATTGTAGGGGGCGCTATTTTACAACATAAATGCCACCATTTGCACATTCAAAGTCCGATTTGCACAACATTTGAATTGATTGTTCAACTCTCGGGTTTGGGTAAACTGAAAGTGTAAAAGACGAAATTGCAGCAATAGCGCCCCCTACAGACTAAGTCAAGTATTACATGGGGAGAATGAGGAATTCAAAATGCACAGTGTCGCTCCCATCAGGGCAGTGGGAAAATGGCTTGTCAGCGCCACCTCCTTTGTGCGGCGCGGCGAGGGCCGTTCGACGCTGCTTGCGGCTTTAACTCAGTTTTACTCTCGTTGAGAATTAAAACATTTTGGGCCAACTTCTTACTTCCTGGAGACAATCTAACAGTGTTGTGATTGACACTGAGGTGGGATTAAAGGTAGATCTGCAGGTCATCAGCAGAAGTGTGAAAGGAGTGTTTCTTCAGATAGTTTATATAAAACATATACAACGAAAGAAGGGCGGGGCCTAAGATGGAGCCCTGTGGAACGCCAATATTGAGGGGTGCCAGGCCAGACTTGTAGGGCCCAAAGTGGACAGAAAAACACCTGTCACCAAGCTGTAGACCCAGGACTGAGGCTGTAGACCCAGGACTGAGGCTGTAGACCCAGGACTGAGGCTGTAGACCCAGGACTGAGGCTGTAGACCCAGGACTGAGGCTGTAGACCCAGGACTGAGGTTGTAGACCCAGGACTGAGGCTGTAGACCCGGGACTGAGACTGTAGACCCAGGACTGAGGCTGTAGACCCAGGACTGAGGCTGTAGACTCAGGACTGAGGCTGAGGCTGTAGACCCAGGACTGAGGCTGTAGACCCAGGACTGAGGCTGTAGACCCAGGACTGAGGCTGTAGACCCAGGACTGAGGTTGTAGACCCAGGACTGAGGCTGTAGACCCAGGACTGAGGCTGTAGACCCAGGACTGAGGCTGTAGACCCAGGACTGAGGCTGTTGACCCAGGACTGAGGCTGTAGACCCAGGACTGAGGCTGTAGACCCAGGACTGAGGCTGTTGACCCAGGACTGAGGCTGTAGACTCAGGACTGAGGCTGAGGCTGTAGACCCAGGACTGTCTCTGCTGTTGCCACATTAGTCCCTCGGTCTCGGTCCGGTCTCTGCACCTGCTCATAAACCTCTGGCGGCCATTTTAACATTTTATAAAATCTGCTTTTTATGTTTCTATTTCTGTGAGGTCTCTCTCGCTCTGAGGTGATGTTTCTGTGAGGTCTCTCTCGCTCTGAGGTGATGTTTCTGTGAGGTCTCTCTCGCTCTGAAGTGATGTTTCTGTGAGGTCTCTCTCGCTCTGAGGTGATGTTTCTGTGAGGTCTCTCTCGCTCTGAGGTGATGTCAGCGGGGTCTCTCTCGCTCTTAGGTGATGTCAGCGGGGTCTCTCTCGCTCTGAGGTGATGTTTCTGTGACGTCTCTCTCACTCTGAGATGAAGTCAGTGGGGTCTCTCTCACTCTGAGGTGAAGTCAGTGGGGTCTCTCTCGCTCTGAGGTGATGTCTGCGGGGTCTCTCTCGCTCTGAGGTGATGTTTCTGTGAGGTCTCTCTCACTCTGAGGTGATGTCAGCGGGGTCTCTCTCGCGTCTCTCTCGCTCTGAGGTGATGTCAGCAGGGTCTCTCTCGTGTCTCTCTCGCTCTGAGGTGATGTCAGCGGGGTCTCTCTCGTGTCTCTCTCGCTCTGAGGTGATGTCAGCAGGGTCTCTCTCGTGTCTCTCTCGCTCTGAGGTGATGTCAGTGGGGTCTCTCTCGTGTCTCTCTCGCTCTGAGGTGATGTCAGCGGGGTCTCTCTCGTGTCTCTCTCGCTCTGAGGTGATGTCAGCGGGGTCTCTCTTGTGTCTCTCTCGCTCTGAGGTGATGTCAGCAGGGTCTCTCTCGTGTCTCTCTCGCTCTGAGGTGATGTCAGCAGGGTCTCTCTCGTGTCTCTCTCGCTCTGAGGTGATGTCAGCGGGGTCTCTCTCGTGTCTCTCTCGCTCTGAGGTGATGTCAGCGGGGTCTCTCTCGTGTCTCTCTCGCTCTGAGGTGATGTCAGCAGGGTCTCTCTCGTGTCTCTCTCGCTCTGAGGTGATGTCAGCGGGGTCTCTCTCGTGTCTCTCTCGCTCTGAGGTGATGTCAGCAGGGTCTCTCTCGTGTCTCTCTCGCTCTGAGGTGATGTCAGCAGGGTCTCTCTCGTGTCTCTCTCGCTCTGAGGTGATGTCAGCAGGGTCTCTCTCGTGTCTCTCTCGCTCTGAGGTGATGTCAGCGGGGTCCCTCTCTCGTGTCTCTCTCGCTCTGAGGTGATGTCAGCAGGGTCTCTCTCGTGTCTCTCTCGCTCTGAGGTGATGTCAGCGGGGTCTCTCTCGTGTCTCTCTCGCTCTGAGGTGATGTCAGCGGGGTCTCTCTCGTGTCTCTCTCGCTCTGAGGTGATGTCAGCAGGGTCTCTCTCGTGTCTCTCTCGCTCTGAGGTGATGTCAGCAGGGTCTCTCTCGTGTCTCTCTCGCTCTGAGGTGTTGTCAGCAGGGTCTCTCTCGTGTCTCTCTCGCTCTGAGGTGATGTCAGCGGAAGGAGAGTCCACTTTACGAGCCTTTGTTAAACCATCGAGCCAGGAAGCTGTTCTCAGAAACAGATCATGGTTTTGGCAGCGACAGACTCAAGGAGGGACCAGAGCGAGAGGAGGGACCAGAGCGAGATCTGCGAGAGTTCGAGATCTACTCGATGCAGTTTTATGGAGATGTTAAACATTATAGAGCTTTATACGACCATATTTGGGCGTGAGGCGTAAAACCTACTGTAATAAAACATCAAGCTGTGAGTGACCAGAACTCTCTGGTCTCTCTCTGGTCTCACTCTGGTCTCTCTCTGGTCTCTCTCTGGCTTTCTCTGGTCTCACTCTGGTCTCTCTCTGGTCTTTCTCTCTGGTCTCTTTCTGGTCTCTCTCTCTGGTCTCTCTCTGGTCTCTCCCTGGTCTCTCTCTGGTCTCTCTCTCTGGTCTCTTTCTGGTCTCTCTCTCTGGTATCTTTCTGGTCTCTCTCTGGTCTCTCTCTGGCTCTCTCTGGTCTCTCCCTGGTCTCTCCCTGGTCTCTCTCTGGTATCTCTCTGGTCTCTCTCTGGTCTCTCTCTGGTCTCACTCTGGTCTCTCTCTGGTCTCTCCCTGGTCTCTCTCTCTGGTCTCTTTCTGGTCTCTCTCTCTGGTCTCTCTCTGGCTCTCTCTGGTCTCACTCTGGTCTCTCTCTGGTCTCTCTCTCTGGTCTCTTTCTGGTCTCTCTCTCTGGTCTCTCTGGTCTCTCTCTGGCTCTCTCTGGTCTCTCTCAGGTCTCTCTCTGGCTCTCTCTGGTCTCACTCTGGTCTCTCTCTGGTCTCTCTCTGGTCTCTTTCTGGTCTCTCTCTCTGGTCTCTCTCTGGCTCTCTCTGGTCTCACTCTGGTCTCTGTGGTCTCTCTCTGGCTCTCTCTGGTCTCACTCTGGCTCTCTCTGGTCTCACTCTGGTCTCTCTCTGGTCTCTCTCTGGTCTCTCTCTCTGGCTCTCTCTGGTCTCTCTCTGGTCTCTCTCTGGTCTCTCTCTCTGGCTCTCTCTGGTCTCACTCTGGTCTCTGTGGTCTCTCAGGTCTCTCTCTGGTCTCTCT
>OZ035837.1:635356-765356 GCA_964034765.1 Knipowitschia caucasica
TCTGAGGTCCAAGGTCTGAGGTCCAAGGTCTGAGGTCCAAGGTCTGAGGTCCAAGGTCTACGGTCTGAGGTCCAAGGTCTGAGGTCCCAGGTCTAAGGTCTGAGGTCCAAGGTCTGAGGTCCCAGGTCTAAGGTCTGAGGTCTGAGGTCCAAGGTCCGAAATCCTACTCTGTGTCTCTGTCTCTCTGTCTCTCTCTCTCTGTGTCTCTGTCTCTGTGTCTCTCTGTCTCTGTCTCTCTGTCTCTGTGTCTCTGTATCTGTCTCTGTGTCTCTGTCTCTCTGTCTCAGTGTCTCAGTGTCTCAGTGTGTCTCTGTGTCTCTGTGTCTCTGTGTCTCTCTGTGTCTCTGTCTCTCTGTGTCTCTGTCTCTGTGTCTCTGTATCTGTCTCTGTGTCTCTGTCTCTCTGTCTCAGTGTCTCAGTGTCTCAGTGTGTCTCTGTGTCTCTGTCTCTGTGTCTCTCAGTGTCTCTGTGTCTCTGTCTTTGTGTCTCTGTCTCTGTGTCTCTCTATGTCTCTCTGTCTCTGTGTCTCTCTGTGTCTCTGTCTCTGTCTCTCTGTCTCTGTGTCACTCTGTCTCTGTGTCTCTCTGTCTCTGTGTCTCTCTCTCTCTGTCTCTCTGTGCCTCTCTGTCTCTCTGTCTCTCCGTCTTTGTGTCTCTGTGTCACTCTGTCTCTCTGTCTCTGTGTCTCTCTGTCTCTGTCTCTCTGTCTCTGTCTCTCTGTCTCTGTGTCTCTGTGTCTCTCTGTCTCTGTGTCTCTGTCTCTGTGTCTCTGTCTCTGTCTCTCTGTCTCTCTGTCTCTGTCTCTCTGTCTCTGTGTCTCTGTGTCTCTGTCTCTGTGTCTCTGTGTCTCTGTATCTCTGTGTCTCTCTGTCTCTGTGTCTCTGTCTCTGTGTCTCTGTCTCTGTGTCTCTCTGTCTCTGTGTCTCTCTGTCTCTGTGTCTCTCTGTCTCTGTGTCTCTGTGTCTCTCTGTCTCTGTCTCTGTGTCTCTGTGTCTCTCTGTCTCTGTGTCTCTGTCTCTGTGTCTCTGTCTCTTGTCTCTGTCTCTGTGTCTCTGTCTCTGTGTCTCTCTGTCTCTGTCTCTGTGTCTCTGTCTCTGTGTCTCTCTGTGTCTCTGTCTCTCTGTCTCTGTCTCTGTGTCTCTCTGTGTCTCTGTCTCTGTGTCTGTGTCTCTCTGTGTCTCTGTGTCTCTCTGTGTCTCTGTCTCTGTGTCTCTCTGTGTCTCTGTGTCTCTGTGTCTCTCTGTGTCTCTGTCTCTGTGTCTCTCTGTCTCTGTGTCTCTGTGTCTCTCTGTCTCTGTGTCTCTGTCTCTGTGTCTCTGTCTCTTTGTCTCTGTCTCTGTGTCTCTGTGTCTCTCTGTCTCTGTCTCTGTGTCTCTGTCTCTGTGTCTCTCTGTGTCCCCCCTCTCCCTCTCTCTCCCCCCCCCCTCCCTCTCTCTCTCCCCCCCCCCTCTGTCTCTGTGTCTCTCTGTGTCTCTGTCTCTGTGTCTCTCTGTGTCTCTGTCTCTGTGTCTGTGTCTCTGTCTCTGTGTCTCTCTGTGTCTCTCTGTGTCTCTGTCTCTGTGTCTCTCTGTGTCTCTGTGTCTCTCTGTGTCTCTGTCTCTGTGTCTCTCTGTCTCTGTGAATCCAGAGGATTTTCTTTTCTCTGAGACTTTGATGTAAATTGATCTTGGCTCGAGTTTGAAAAGATTTCTGCAAAGACACGTCATCTGTGAAAGTGTGAGAACCGGGACTGGACTGGCACTGGACCGGGACTGAACCAAGACTGGACCAGGACTGGACCAGGACTGGACCAGGACTGAACTGGGACTGGACCAGGATTGAACTGGGACTGGACCGGCACTGGACCTGGACTAAAGGTCTCTTTCTCTGACTCTCTCATCTCTCTTTGGTCTATCTCTCAGATGCTAAAGCTCGCTGGTCTCTCTCCTCCCTCTCTCTCTCCCACCCCCCCTCTCCCTCTCCCCCGCTCTCTCTCTCTCCCCCGCTCTCTCTCTCTCCCCCGCTCTCTCTCTCCCTCTTTCTCCCCCCCCTCTCCCTCCCTCCCCCTCTCTCTCTCTCTCTCCCTCCCCCCTCTCCCTCTCTCTTCCCCCCCTCTCCCTCCCCCCCCCTCTCTCTCTCTCTCCCTCCCCCCTCTCCCTCTCTCCCCCCCCCCCCCTCTCTCTCCTCCCCCCCTCTCCCCTCCCCCCCTCTCCCTCTCTCTCTCCCCCCCCCTCCCCCCCCCCCCTCCTCTCTCTCCTCTCTCCCTCTCTCCCCCCCCCTCCCCCCCCCCCCCCCCCTGAGGTCTTCTCTCTCTCCCCCCTCTCCCGGATCCCCCCCCTCTCCCTACTACTCTCTCTACTCTCTCTACCCCCCCTCCCTCCCTCCCTCCCCCCTCTCCCTCTCTCTCTCTCTGAAGAGTGAAGAGTCTTCTCTGTGTCAGGCTGTTTGTTTTGTTAAACCCAGTGAAAACACAATCTGAGCTTTATCTCAGTGACGGATCTCTCTACTCTACTCTACTCTACCCTACTCTACTCTACTCTACTCTACTCTACTCTACCCTACTCTACACTACTCTACTCTACTCTACTCTACCCTACTCTACTCTACTCTACTCTACTCTACTCTACCCTACTCTACTCTACTCTACTCTACTCTACTCTACACTACTCTACTCTACTCTACTCTACCCTACCCTACTCTACTCTACTCTACACTACTCTACTCTACTCTACTCTACCCTACTCTACTCTACTCTACTCTACCCTACCCTACTCTACTCTACTCTACCCTACTCTACCCTACTCTACCCTACCCTACTCTACTCTACTCTACACTACTCTACTCTACTCTACTCTACCCTACTCTACTCTACTCTACCCTGCTCTACTCTACCCTACCCTACTCTACTCTACTCTACCCTACTCTACCCTACCCTACTCTACCCTACCCTACTCTACTCTACTCTACACTACTCTACTCTACTCTACTCTACTCTACCCTACCCTACTCTACTCTACTCTACACTACTCTACTCTACTCTACTCTACCCTACCCTACTCTACTCTACTCTACTCTACTCTACTCTACCCTACTTTACTCTACTCTACTCTACTCTACCCTACTCTACTCTATTCTACTCTACACTACTCTACTCTACTCTACTCTACTCTACTCTACCCTACTCTACTCTACCCTACCCTACTCTACTCTACTCTACTCTACACTACTCTACTCTACTCTACCCTACCCTACCCTACCCTACTCTACTCTACCCTACCATACCCTACCCTACCCTACTCTACTCTACCCTACTCTACTCTACTCTACCCTACCCTACTCTACTCTACTCTACTCTACCCTACCCTACTCTAGTCTACTCTACCCTACTCTACCCTACTCTACTCTACTCTACTCTATTCTACTCTACACTACTCTACTCTACTCTACCCTACCCTACCCTACCCTACTCTACTCTACCCTACCCTACTCTACTCTACTCTACTCTACCCTACTCTACCCTACCCTACTCTACTCTACTCTACTCTACTCTATCCTACCCTACTCTACTCTACTCTACTCTACCCTACTCAATTCTACCCTACTCTACCCTACTCTACTCTACTCTACTCTATTCTACTCTACTCTACCCTACTCTACTCTACTCTACTCTACTCTACTCTACTCTACTCTACTCTACTCTACTCTACTCTACTCTATTCTACTCTACTCTACTCTACTCTACTCTATTCTACTCTACTCTACCCTACTCTACTCTACTCTACTCTACTCTACTCTATTCTACTCTACTCTACTCTACTCTACTCTATTCTACTCTACTCTACCCTACTCTACACTACTCTACTCTACTCTACTCTATTCTACTCTACACTACTCTACTCTACTGTACTCTGGTCTCTCCCTCCGGTTCCTCTCTGGTCTCTCTCTCCCTGGTTCCTCTCTGGTCTCTCTCTCCCTGGTTCCTCTCTGGTCTCTCTCCCTGGTTCCTCTCTGGTCTCTCTCTCCTGGTCCTCTCTCTCTCCCTGGTTCCTCTCTGGTCTCTCTCTCCCTGGTTCCTCTCTGGTCTCTCTCTCCCTGGTTCCTCTTTGGTCTCTCTCTCCCTGGTCTCTCTCTTTCTGTGACTGATAGGATTTACTTTGAGACTTATTTTCTGACCAAAGTCCGATACGATCCTGATGTCAGTTGTTGTTATTGATAAATGTTTTGGTCCTGTATGATCCGCTCTCGCTGTGGTCTGGACTTTGTAGGTTTCTCTCGTCTTCGATGACAAAGCAGCGTTTGTCCAGATTTACTCTGACGCTGTTTCTTCTGAAGCTTCGTGTTTGATTCAGATTCAGCCAAAATCCACATCTGTCATCTCTAACTTTATTTAACCAACACAAAACAGATGCTACGTCAGGGTCACCGTGACTCTGCTCTCTCTCTGGTCTCTCTCTGGTCTCTCTCTGGTCTCTCTCTGGTCTCTCTCTGGTCTCTCTCTGGTCTCTCTCTGGGCTCTCTCTGGGCTCTCTCTGGGCTCTCTCTGGTCTCTCTCTGGTCTCTCTCTGGTCTCTCGCTTCAGACACATTTCCACAACATCCTCTGAGCTCCAGCCAAAACCTGCCAGACCTCACACCTGGAGGGTGAGGCAGGTGAAATCAGTCAAAACTAATGGAGGAAAAGAGAGAGACCAGAGAGAGACCAGAGAGAGAGACCAGAGAGAGACCTGTTTTGCTCCTGGACTTGATCAAACACTGACCTCAGGAGTCACTGTTTACATTTGAGCCCAACCTCCTGTTGTAGCAATGATCACATTCAGATGCTAAGCTAGCTCTCTCTCTCTGTGTGTTGTGCTCTCTCCTCTATCCCCCATATCCTCGGCTCGTGCCAGTCCCCGGCGGTCCTCGGCTCGTGGCGGTCCCCTCCGTGTCCCCGCCAGTCCTCGGCTCGTGACGGTCCCCGCTCCCCTGTGGATGTTAGAGTCACTCAGGGTTCACCAGGTTCACGTCCTCTGGACCTGATGCAAGCGTTCTAACGAGCTGTGTCCACAGCCATTGTGTGAGACCAGGGTATGTTTGTGCTGAGAGACCACGACGAGCCCGACAGAGACCACGTCGAGCCACACAGAAGCCCGAGGCCTCAGCGCGGTCAGCTCTGCTCTAAACACTGAGGGCAGATGTCACAACAGTCTGTAAGAAATCTGTGAGGAAAACATTTATGAAACAGAGAGACCAGAGAGAGACCAGAGAGAGACCAGAGAGAGAGTCCAGAGAGAGACCAGAGAGAGACCAGAGAGAGACCAGAGAGAGAGACCAGAGAGAGACCAGAGAGAGACCAGAGAGAGAGTCCAGAGAGAGACCAGAGAGAGACCAGAGAGAGAGTCCAGAGAGAGACCAGGGAGAGACCAGAGAGAGACCAGAGAGAGACCAGAGAGACCAGAGAGACCAGAGAGAGACCAGAGAGAGAGTCCAGAGAGAGACCAGAGAGAGACCAGAGAGAGAGTCCAGAGAGAGACCAGAGAGAGACCAGAGAGAGACCAGAGAGACCAGAGAGACCAGAGAGACCAGAGAGAGACCAGAGAGAGAGACCAGAGAGGGACCAGAGAGAGACCAGAGAGACCAGAGAGAGACCAGAGAGACCAGAGAGAGACCAGAGAGAGACCAGAGAGAGACCAGAGAGACCAGAGAGACCAGAGAGACCAGAGAGACACCAGAGAGAGAGACCAGAGAGGGACCAGAGAGAGACCAGAGAGACCAGAGAGACCAGAGAGAGACCAGAGAGAGAGACCAGAGAGAGAGACCAGAGAGAGAGACCAGAGAGGGACCAGAGAGAGACCAGAGAGAGACCAGAGAGAGAGACCAGAGAGAGACCAGAGAGAGACCAGAGAGAGAGACCAGAGAGAAAGACCATATACACACACACACACGCCCGTGGGGCTGCACGGTGGCTGAGTGGTTAGCACTCTCGCCTCTCAGCAAGAAGGTCCTGGGTTCGAATCCCGGTTGGACCAGGGCCTTTCTGAGTGGAGTTTGCATGTTCTCCCCGTGTCTGCGTAGGTTTCCTCCGGGTGCTCCGGTTTCCCCTACCACTAAAAATATGTACAATAGGTCTGTGCCTCCTGTACTGGCCCCGCTCCCAAAAATAACAATTGTAAACCGCTTTGAGACTCCGATGTGCAGTGAAAAGGCGGTATATAAATAAACATTACTTACTTACTTACAGATATACACACACACAGATACACACACACACACAGATAAACACACAAACAGATACACACACACACAGATACACACACACACACATACACGTTTTTGTTACCTGGTGGGTCCCTTTGACAGGGCCGTTCAGAATGGGACCCATAGACATAATCTTTTTTTACCAAGACTTTAAGTAATACAAAACAGTCAATAGAAACCAAACAACTATTTTAAAGGAATTTTATTTTAGATTTTTTTTTCGAATTGCAGTGATTCTATTTTTGACATAGAATTTAATGCCACTCCATGTCCGATGTCTAAGGTCATCTGGTGAGGCATTAATGCAGGCCAGGCCAGGCCAGGCCAGGCAGTGAGACTTCCCAGGGACCTTTCCAGTCTGTATGAAAGGTGTCATGGTCTTCTCCACAGCCTTCACCTCAGATGCAGACCATGGCTTTCTCTAACGTTCTAGGGAGAGAAATAAAAATATATTAGCAATATACACTCCCAGGGTTAGGACCAAGCAGCCTGGCTGTAATCCCCCACCTGGTACACTTACCAGAAGGGGCACTGCCACTACCATGGGGTGCATCTGGATGAATGGTTGAAGGTTCTCCGCTTGAAGTTTCTTTTAGCCCGTCCGTTTGTGAGAGGATCTCTACTGCTCTCCCTGTCGCACAGAAAATAAAAATACAAGTGGCCTTTAGGGGAAAAAAATCATACATATTTTAATAATATCAAGAATTACCTTCAGGCTCAATTTGTATCTGGTCGAGGCTCTTTCCTTTGAATTCCGTCACTCTTCCCTGCTCCATGGCCATCAACACTTTGCTGATTTTGGCCAGCTCCAGTGTCCCCTCTGGTAGTCTGTAATATTGCCTGTGGATGCGAATGTCATGGCCGAGGAAGTTGGCAAGTATGTCCATCTCATTCTCTTTCATATTGAGAACTGTAGACATAGTAGCTATGTGCTTTCTAAGTTTGGTTGAGGATAGCATCTCTGGATGCACCGCACCACATTCTTTGGCTACCTGGCGTAGGGAGTCTGATCCCCTGATGTGGGTGTCTGCGCCCGGGCGGGAAAAGAAGTATGGGTTATGGTCAGAGATGGAACAGGCCCTTCTGTTCTCCACCAGCACCTCCATCGAAGCAATCATTTCAGGAGTCAAAAGAACCGGCACTTTCCGACTTCTTTTCCCTTTAATTTCAATGCGTTGAAAATGCTGACACAGCTTTTTCTCAAGTTGGGACAGTCCCAGAGCAATGTCAGAATGGATCCCAGTCTTACTTCTTAAGGTAAAGGCTGTCAGTGGCATCTTTGAAACCTCACCTTCCCTTCTTCGATTGAAAATAATGACCTCACAAAGAGTCAAAACTGCCAGTTTAGACCAATGCTTAGACGTTGGCTCACTTATTAGGGTTTGCACATATTCAGGTCGACATACCTCAATATGTGCATGCATGGCTCTAACGTCCTCAGTCAGAGGGAGCAGGTCCGGAGTGTTCCACTTGGCTTGCCGGAGGGTCTGTAGGGCAGCAGAAGAAACACAGACGTCCCACCTCTTCTCAAAAAGCAGCCGGCTTCGTTGGAGGTTTTTAATAAATAGTTCATCAACACAATGCTCCATTTTTGAGTCACATTCAAGAATATCTGCTTTCTGAGGCTATGGCCGAGTTTGAGAGCCAAGGATGGAGTCTTGTATTGATTTGTTTCCTCATCATATCCAGCCACAGACCTGACTGCATCAATCACATGGTTAAAGTTGGAAGGAATAAAGAAATCCTTCATTGTTTTCAGTTTCCCTGCGGTTTTTGCTTCGTTAATTAACCTACCGACTTCTCTCATTTTCTGCCTAATGTAATCATGCTTAGTCTTATCATGCCCGTGTTTTAAGTACAGGTGCTCTCCGAGTCTCAGAATCCCCTTTTCTGCTTTGACAACACCCGTGACCTCATCCTGATGCATTGCCCAAATTAAATTCACTTTGGAGAGACCCAAGAGGGAAAATGCAGTTAGAAGTTTGTTGATTGAGTATGTTTGGCGCCCTAGGCCCGGGAGAGATGCTGATGAGTGCGGCGCTTGCTCGCGCGCATAATCCCCCCCGGGGCCTAGGCACTGGTGACGGCAGAGGCAGTAGGCAAGCACGCTTCGATGAGAGAAGGAGGAGGTGGGGCGGCGGAGGCTTTGCAAACTTCAGAAGGCCGGGAAGTGGGCGTCTCCGGCTTTTAACTTGCTGTCCTGGTGGTTATTGGTGGATTAGATGTGGGCGTTTTGCTGGTGTAATGAGTAGAGGGGGCGACAGTAGTTCAGTTGGTAGAGCATTGGCCTTAAGGCCAGAAGGTCGTGGGTTCAATTCCCACCTCTGCACCTTCTCCACCGACTCCCACTGATGACTGCTGTCGTTGTGTCCTTGGGCAAGACACTTAACCCCACTTTGCCCAAAGCCCCCACTGAAAGATCAAGGCTATGCTCACACTCAGAGAGCAGCCGTCCTCCTGTGGACTCACCACCTGCAGAGGGTCAGTGAGGGGCTGGTGCTATGAGACTTGGGTGGCATCTCTGACTGCCACCCCCCTGACCCAGAAATGGATTAAAGGGTAGAAAATGGATGGATGGATGGATGGATGAGTAGAGGATGAGCAGGCTTGTAGATCTGGCAGCAGTGGCCGGGTCTACCACAGTGAACTTTCGCGAAGAGCTTCATTTCACTTTGGAGAGACCCAAGAGGGAAAATGCAGTTAGAAGTTTGTTGATTGAGTATGTTTGGCGCCCTAGGCCCGGGAGAGATGCTGATGAGTGCGGCGCTTGCTCGCGCGCATAATCCCCAAAAACGGGCAGAGTTATCTTTGCGCGCCGGGACGTGAGCGCTCGCATCACGATCGATACCAGACGCTGTAGCAGAGTTGTCTTTGCGCGCCGGGACGTGAGCGCTCGCATCACGATCGATACCAGACGCTGTAGCAGAGTTATCTTTGAGCGCCGGGACGTGAGCGCTCGCATCACGATCAACCGGACGCTGTCTGGGACGTGAGCGCTCGCGTCACGATCGGTACCAGACGCTGCGGTGGAGTATCTTTAAGCGCCGGGACGTGAGCGCTTGCATCACGATCAACCGGACGCTGCCTGGGACGTGAGCGCTCGCATCACGATCGATACCAGACGTTGTAGCAGAGTTATCTTTGAGCGCCGGGACGTGAGCGCTCGCATCACGATCAACCGGACGCTGCAACAGGGTTATCTTTGAAGAAGTGCGTGCCGCCACCAGAATCTTATTGCTTCACTTACTTTGCTTCGTATTGCTTTGCTGGGAGCTTACGAAGAAGCCAGTAGCCGTTGTGCAGCCAGGATAGCGGACGCGTCTGGCCTGATGTAGGCGGAGAAAGCCGAAGAGGACCAGCGCCCCAGCTGTTGCAGAGAGGTGTGGGGGAGCCCCAGCGAGGCCGCGCGCGTGGCAGCGCCTATCCTGAAGGAGTGAGCTGTGTAGAGCTGGGGAGACAATTTACAGAGGAGCAGTAGGGATCTTAGCTGGGCTCTGAACCAGGTTGCTGTCATGGGAAGAATGTCTGGAGTGAGAAATAGAGGTCCGTTAAAATCTCCTTTTTGCAGCGGAGGCGAGTGTAACGCATCATGGACCTGTAGGGGCAGAGAGATGTGTCCGAGCGAGCTATTACTATATTGCAGGCTCCTTTGATTTTTGAATGTTTGAGATGAAGGTTGAAATGGTCAGGGGACATTATGTTGGGTGAAAAAGAGCGACCTTTGTGTAATGCTTCCACTACATCGAGATTATCACACATGACAGAGATCCTCTTTCTCTGCCATGTGTGATTCCACAGCGCGCAGGCCACGACCACTGGGAATGTCTCGTGTAGGGCAGAGGAGATGCTCCGGTGGAAAGTAGCGGCCACGCTCGGCAAACCAATGGTCCTGGAAGAATCCCCCAAAACCCACGGAAGGGGCAGCGTCCGTGTAGAAGCGGAGACCTGTAGGGGCAGAGACATATCGGAGAGGGCCATTGATGTTGCAGGCGCCCTTACGCTTAGAATCTTGGGTTGGAGATTAGATAATCAGGATAGTAGGATGGTCGGGAAAGCCGTGTCTCGGACCGCATGAAGGTTGAGTGAGCAATGGTGAGACGCTTATGCAGAGAAGCCATAGAAGGAGAGCAGGAAGATGCTGCGAGGAGGGCAGACATGTACTTGGAAGATGAGCCGGAGTTCAGTGCCGCTGCAGGATGGGCAGCATGATGGGGAACCTGCGATCAGAAGAGTGAAGAATACAGGTATGGATGCGTTTGATTAGGAGTCCGATTGACGGCTCAGCGCAGCTACTCGGCCAGCTGCATCTGATAGAATCAGAAGATTAGGTAGAGAGATGAAGCATGACCGCCGAAGTGACCCTGGGAGCATAGGTACGAGGCCAGCGCAGCGCGGCATACTCAGCCGGGCTGCATCCATTAGAAACAGGATAAGCTTCTGAGAGAGTGGGTTGCAGCAGTAGCAGTAGCGGCAGCAGCAGTAACCTCAGATAATAACAGCAATAATCCTGTATCAAGCCGCGGTAGTAGAATGTTGTTGTAGCCGTTCAGTGTTTCAGTAAAAGAGATGCAAGTGAAGAGAGATGGCAAAGTAAATGAAGCAGCAGCAGTAGCAGTAGCAGTATGAAGCAGCAGCAGTAGCAGTATGAAGCATCCGTAGATAATAACAGCAATAATCCTGTATCAAAGCCAGAGCAGTAGAATATTGTTGTAGCTGTTTAGTGTTTCAGTAAAAGAGATGCGAAGTGAAGAGAGATGTCAAAGTACATGAAGCAGCAGCAGCACGGCAGCAGATGCAGTATGAAGCAGCAGCGGCAGCAGTAGCAGCAGTAACGGTAGCAGCATGAAGCAGCATTAGCGGCAGCAGTAGCAGCAGTAGCGGTAGCAGTATGAAGCAGCAGAAGCAGCATTAGCAGGAGCAGCAGTAGCAGTATGAAGCAGCAGCAGCAGCAGCAGCGGTTGCAGCATCCGTAGATAATAACAGCAATAATCCTGTATCAAAGCCACCGCAGTAGAATATTGTTGAAGCTGTTTAGTGTTTCAGTAAAAGAGATGCGAAGTGAAGAGAGGTGTCAAAGTAAAAGAAGCAGCAGCAGCACGGCAGCAGTAGCGGTAGCAGTATGAAGCAGCAGCAGCAGCAGTAGCAGCAGCAGCGGTAGCAGTATGAAGCAGCAGCAGCAGCAGTAGCAGCAGCAGTAGCAGTATGAAGCAGCAGCGGCAGCAATAGCAGCATTAGCGGCAGCAGTAGCAGCAGCAGCGGTAGCAGTATGAAGCAGCAGCAGCAGCAGTAGCAGCAGCAGCGGTAGCAGTATGAAGCAGCAGAAGCAGCATTAGCAGCAGCAGTAGCAGCACAATGCGATTCATACGAACAACAGACGTGTCACGCCAGCGTGCCCCGCTTGTCTCCGTGAGCCAGGTTACATACGTGTCTGAAAGAGCCGAGCCGTAGAGACAGGTGCAGCCTGGGAGCCTGCGGAGCGGCAGCAGCAGGAACAGCAGCAGCGGCACATGTAGTAGTAGGAGCAGCAGGAGCAGGCAGCAGGGACAGGCAGCAGCAGGAGCGGCAGCAGGGACAGGCAGCAGCAGGAGCGGCAGCAGCAGGAACAGGCAGCAGCAGGAGCGGCAGCAGCAGGAACAGGCAGCAGGGACAGGCAGCAGCAGGAGCGGCAGCAGGAACAGGCAGCAGCAGGAGCGGCAGCAGCAGGAGCGGCAGCAGCAGGAACAGGCAGCAGCAGGAGCGGCAGCGGCAAGAGCGGCAGCGGCAGGAGCGGCAGCGGCAGGAGCGGCAGCGGCAGGAGCGGCAGCGGCAGGAACGGCAGCAGCGGCACATGTAGTAGCAGGAGCAGCAGGAGCAGGCAGCAGGAACAGGCAGCAGCAGGAGCGGCAGCAGCAGGAGCGGCAGCAGGAGCGGCAGCAGGAACAGGCAGCAGCGGGAACAGGCATCAGCGGGAACAGGCAGCAGGGACAGGCAGCAGCAGGAGCGGCAGCAGGAACAGGCAGCAGCAGGAGCAGTAGCGGGAACAGGCAGCAGCGGGAACAGGCATCAGCGGGAACAGGCAGCAGGGACAGGCAGCAGCAGGAGCGGCAGCAGGAACAGGCAGCAGCAGGAGCAGTAGCGGGAACAGGCAGCAGCGGGAACAGGCATCAGCGGGAACAGGCAGCAGGGACAGGCAGCAGCAGGAGCGGCAGCAGGAACAGGCAGCAGCAGGAGCAGCAGCGGGAACAGGCATCAGCAGGAGCGGCAGCAGGAACAGGCAGCAGCGGGAACAGG
This sequence comes from Knipowitschia caucasica, assembly GCA_964034765.1. Taxonomy (NCBI): domain Eukaryota; kingdom Metazoa; phylum Chordata; class Actinopteri; order Gobiiformes; family Gobiidae; genus Knipowitschia; species Knipowitschia caucasica. Next base: position 647,841 of record OZ035837.1, read on the forward strand.
CAGCAGGAACAGGCAGCAGCAGGAACAGGCAGCAGCGGGAACAGGCAGCAGCGGGAACAGGCATCAGTAGGAACGGCAGCAGCGGCGGTCAGAGAACCATGCCCATGGTTGTTTAAGAGCCTGAGGAAATAAATCAACCCGAATCCGAAACATTCCCATGCGAATAACAGACGTCCCCTGGAGCCATCTGCTGCTTTGGTTATGGCAGAGACGCATGAACGATCACTGATCCATGCGTTCATTAGCTCCAGCTCCACTTCACACCCATTGCAGATTCACATTGGGCCCTTTTTCTTTCTGCTGCACTTTCAAAATGCAACAACTGCAGTTTAGTTACCCAATTTAATACTAGTGACCTAGCTATTTAATTGCATGGCCCTTCCTTCCTCCTGCAGATAGACGAATTTAAATACATCCATTTAACAATAGTGACCTGCGAGTAATGAGATTAATGCTGTAAAGATGGCGCCGTGGCAAGAGTTCTGGTGTGTGCCGTCTGGAGCACAATGGGGTAGTCTTTGCACATATTTCCAACGTGGTTTTACTGCAAGTGGCAGAACATGAATCTGAATTATGCACATTGTTCCTCTTATATCCCTCAGACAATAGAGATTGATGCCATTTAATATGCATTGCCCCTCAGTTAGCTCAAACACGTGTGAAAACGGAGCCTGCAGACCAAGCACGGGGCGAAGACTGACGCCTGCAGTCAAGTGCGTAGGGCAAAAACCAGCCGCCTGCAGCCTAGACTCTGGGATTAATCCGTCCGCGGTCGGCACACTCACTGTACTCACATGCCAGGAGACTTGGGAAAAGCAACGGGACAACGCGGCACCGCCAATCGGAGGCAGGGACACGCACGGCACCGCCAGACCGTCTGCGCGCGGCAGCAGACCACGAGGAACGAGCAGCACAGAACCTGCAGAGGGGCCCCGCGGAGGGGCCCCGCGGATCAGCCCACAGAGGAGGAAAGCAGTGGAGACACGCGAACCACAGCAGGTGCAGGGACGTGGAGGAGGAGCAGACCACGAGCAGCCAGACTGAGGACAGCCGGGCCACGCGCACGAGCAACACGTGAGCAGAAGCGACCCCTCCAGAACAACGCATGCATTTGCGAACAGGTGCGTTAGCGACATGCACCTTGCAGGCTTCAGAAGCTTGCGGACTTCAGAAGGCCGGGAAGTGGGCGTCTCCGGCTTTTAACTTGCTGTCCTGGTGGTTATTGGTGGATTAGATGTGGGCGTTTTGCTGGTGTAATGAGTAGAGGATGAGCAGGCTGTAGATCTGGCAGCAGTGGCCGGGTCTACCACAGTGAACTTTCGCGAAGAGCTTCATGACCACAGCTTTTTGCTGATGCCCTCCGGTACAGGCTGGGCTAGGGAGCAGAGGGACTGGACCCTACTTCTACCTGGTTTAGCCTGGGCATCTTTCTGTGAAAGCCGGCACCTGGCCACATGCCTCCACAGCGACTTTCGCTTAAGCAATGCCCCACAGTCTATACAGTGCAAAAACTCACTGGATTTAACTGGGCAATTTGGCTGTTTAGCTGGGACTAAAGTTCCAATGCCGGCCTTTACAATACAATACAATACAATTTATTCTTGTATAGCCCTAGGTCACAACAGAAGTCATCTCAGAGACTTAACAAAACCATTGAAATCACCAACACAGGTCAGAGAATCAACAGTTAAAACACATGGAGAATATAAAGCACACACAGAAGAAAATGTCCATACATGTTGTAGAATGCTAAAGTGTCCTGATCATCACCAATCCTTTCTGTTGGACACTAACTGTCCAACAAGACCCTCCTGCATCGACAAGGAACAACTCTTAAAAAACCCAGTGGGAAAAAGTGAGAAACCTTGGGGAGCACTAGGGAAACCCACAGGGAGGGAGACCCATATGAGAAAGGGATCCGCTCCTCCGGACGGACAGGCTAATGATCTAGGACCTAAGCTAGCTACAGAACGTGGACCAGTGGCCGCTGAACGTGGACAGGTCCGGTGCAGGACTGAAGCACTCCCAGGCGGGTCGGGCGGGGCAGTCCGCAGGTGTAGATGGAAGAGGCCAGGCTCAGAGATCCCGTCATCGTACCATGAAACAGACAATGGGACAACGGGTGAATAGCAATGAACAAACTACAGTCAGAATCCTAAAAATGCTAAACAGATAAAGTAGGAAGGAGGAGAGGATAGTGCTCAAGTTACCATACTTCTCCAGCAGGGGGCTCCCTATGCAGCTTGACTAACACTCTGAGGAGTTTAACCTTCTCCGAGTCTTACCTTCCTAGCCATATGCTAAACTAAAGAGGACTGTTTTAAACCTAGCCTTGAATAAAGAATAACATACAGCATAATATATAACATAATATACAACATAACACAATACATTATTGAATAATATATAACATAATATATAACATAATACAGCATACATATATAATATATACACCATATATTATATATTACCTAATTATATGCTAAATTAAAGTAAAGTGCTTTAAGCCTGGCCTTGAATGTGGAGACCGTATCTGCTTCCTTAACATAAATGGGAAGCTGATTCCACAGTAAAGGAGCTTGGAGCTAAATGCTCTGCCGCCAACAGTGACCTTTGAGACCTTAGGGACCACCAGACGTCTGGCGTTTTGTGAGCGCAACGCTCGACCTGGTTGATACGACACTAACGTGTCTTGGAGATAAGAAGGAGCCAAGCCATTTATGGCTTTATATGTTAAGAGTAGGATTTTAAACTTTATTCTGTACTCCACAGGGAGCCAGTGGAGTGATTTTAACACCGGAGTTATGTGCTCCCTCCTTTTGGTACCTGTTAAGATCCTAGCTGCTGTATTCTGAACGAGCTGGAAGCTCTTCAAAGAGGCTTTAGGGCACGCTGCCAGTAAAGCGTTACAGTCGAGCCTTGAGGCGACAAACGCGTGAATAAGTTTTTCCGCGTCACTTTTAGGAAGGAAATTCCTAATTTTAGCGATGTTCCGTAGGTGGAAGTACGCCGTTTTAGTTGCTTGGCTTATATACGCCTTGAAGGAGAGTTCTTGGTCAAAAATGACTCCAAGATTCCTCACAGTGTTACTGGGTATTATACTGACACCATCGAGAGTAATTGTCTGGTTAGTGAGGGAGTCACGCAGGCGCTTCGGACCGAGTAGGATCACTTCTGTCTTCTCCGGGTTGAGAAGTAGGAAGTTAAGAGTCATCCACATTTTAAGGTTCTTTATGCAGGCACTGAGCTTTTCTAGCTGATCTGTCTGATTTGGCTTCATCGACAGATAAAGCTGTGTGTCATCTGCAGCAGTGGAAATTAATTCCATGCTTTTTAATAATGTTTCCTAACGGCAGCATGTAGAGAGTAAAAAGAATCGGTCCGAGTACCGAACCCTGCGGCACACCGAATTCTACTCCAGAATAAGGTGACGAGTTCTGATTTACGTTGACGAAGTGATATCGATCTGATAAATAGGATTTAAACCAGCCAAGGGCTGTTCCTCTAAGACCTATATCACATTCTAGCCTCTGCAGTAGAATGCTGTGGTCTATTGTGTCAAATGCAGCACTAAGGTCCAGTAGGACCAGCACTGACACTTGTCCATTATCAGCAGCTAGTAGTAAGTCATTTGTGACTTTGACTAGTGCCGTTTCAGTCTATGATGAGCTCTGAATCCTGATTGAAAGACTTCAAACATATTATTTTCCTGCAGGTGGCAGCGAAGCTGCTCAGCTATAAGTTTTTCCAGGATTTTAGATATAAAAGTGAGGTTTGAGATCGGTCTGTAGTTTGTAAGTATTTCTGGGTCCAGGTTTGTTTTCTTCAGAAGGGGTTTGATTACCGCGGTTTTAAAAGCTTGTGGGACATAGCCACATTGTATGGATGCGTTTATTATATTTACGATAGGCTCAATTATCAAAGGAAGTATGTCTTTGAAGAGCCATGTCGGGACTGCGTCTAACATGCAAGTTGAGGCTTTTGAGGATGTGACCACAGAGATCACCTCTGCTTGGCTCACAGCCATGAATTTATTAAGGCCCACTGAAGAGTCTAAGTGGGAAGTCACGTATGCCGCTTCAACCTGTCCACCACTAACAGCAGGAGTAACCTCCTCCAGTTTGTCACGGATGGATGTCATTTTATTATTAAAGAAGTGGAGAAAGTCGACACTGCTCAGTGAGCTTGGAATTTTAGGCTCGACTGCGCTATGGCAGTTTGTGAGTTTAGCGACGGTGCTAAACAAAAATCTACTGTTATTTTTATTGGCTTCTATTAAAGTTGAATAGTATTGAGTTCGAGCCCCGCGAAGGGCCTTCTTATAGTTTCGGAGACCTGCTTTCCACTCCCTGTGGACAGGCTCCGAGTGGGAGTGGCGATATAGCCTCTCCAATTTTCTGACGTCCTGTTTTAAAGTGTGGAGTTGAACACTGTACCAGGGCGACGATGATCTAATCCTAATGGTTTTCTGTTTTAAAGGAGCTGCTGCATTTAATGCAGATTTTAAAGACTCCATAGTGTTGCCCACCGTTTGGTCAATGACTGAGGGACTGCAGCTGCTGTGAACAGGTTCACCTGCAGCAGTATTCAACATAGGCTGTATTAGTTCTTTGAACCTTGTGATAGATTTATCATTTAAGGTTCTTTTCATTATGGTTTTATCTTGCGGGACAGGAAAGTCCTCCAAAGCGAGATCAAACGTGATCAAGAAATGGTCAGACAGCAACGAGCTTTGACGCTGGATGTCAACATTGGAGACATCACAGCCGTAGGTCAGGACAAGGTCCAAGGTGTGGTTATGAATGTGAGTAGGTTCCTCGACATTCTGAGTAAAACCAACACCATCTAGTACGGCGCTGAAAGCTTTGTTTAAGCTGTCAGTGCTGTCGTCCACATGTATATTGAAGTCTCCAGCTATAACTATGTTTTCCCATTCCAAAACTAGGTTTGAAATGAAGTCAGAGAATTCTGTTAGGAACTCGCTGTAAGGACCAGGAGGTCGGTATAAAACTATAAATAGTACTGCTTTTTGTTTTCTCCACCCAGGACAGGTGATTGAAAGTGTTAAGTTTTCAAACGAGTGAAAAGCGTTGTTGGTTTTGGGACTAAGAACTAAGTTAGTGTGTGATATAATCGCAACACCACCGCTGCGACCTGTAGCTCTGGCTTTCTGGTAGTTAACATGCGTCGGAGGAGTGCACTCATTCAATCTAACGTAGTCGTCCTGTTGGAGCCAAGTCTCCGAGAGCGCAAACAAATCCAAGCCCTTGTCTATAATAAGTTCGTTTATGAGAAGCGATTTAGACGAGATTGATCTGACGTTCATTAAACCACATTTCACAACCCTACCGCTAGAACTATTTCTGTCTGTCTGAACTTTTATTAAGTTACTGTGTCTGACACCTAGGTCAGATTTCCTCATATAGTGCTTTAGACTTCAAGCGAGGAACACACACAGTTTCAATCTGACTAGCCTCTGAGGCTAGTAACTGAGCACACACAGGCACACACACACACACACACAGTTTCAATCTGACTAGCTTCTGAGGCTAGTAACTGAACAGATGGGGGCCCAGAGGTTGTGGCAGAGCAGCTCTGCACCCGGGCCTCAGTTCTGCATCGTCATTTGAGCCGAGCAGAACAGTTTAGAGCCAGGGCCAAATTCTTAGCCAAAAGGGATGTACCCGCCAACGTTGGGTGGATATCATCCGAGCGGATGAGACCGGGCTTTCCCCAAAAGGCACTCCAATTGTCAACATGAACAACACCACTTGGAGGGCACCAGCCAGACAGCCAGCGGTTGAAAGCCGAGTGTCTGCTGAATGCTTCTGCACTGCTAGTGCTAGGTAGGGGCCCAGAGAAGATGACAGTGTCGGCCATTGTGCTAGCCAGCTTGCACACGGCGGCGACTTGCAGCTTCAACACCTCGGACTGTTTCCGCCGAACGTCATTACCACCCGCGTGAATAACAATTCGACGGAAACGCTGCTTGTGGGTCATCATGAGCCTCAGATTCCCTTCAATATCACCAAGCCTGGCCCCAGGGAAGCACCGAACAGTGGCTCCTGAGATCTTAACACCTCTAACAATAGAGGAGCCAATTACCAGCGCATCAGCGACTCCATCGGCTCTCTCAGCAGCTCTCTCAGCGGCTCTCTCAGCGGCTCTCTCAGCGGCTCTCTCAGCGGCTCTCTCAGCGGCTCTCTCAGCGGCTCTCTCAGGCGGCTCTCTCAGCGGCTCTCTCAGCGGCTCTCTCAGCGGCTCTCTCAGCGGCTCTCTCAGCGGCTCTCTCAGCGGCTCTCTCAGCGGCTCTCTCAGTGGGGCCTTCTTCCCCCGACAGAGCGTCCCAGTGATTGTAAATGCTAACAGGAGGAGGCCCAATGGGGAAACTACCAATAACACGTCGCCCTCTCCGAACAGTCACAAAGCCATCACTATCCTGGTCTTGTCCCAGCTGCGGAGGACGGGCTGGGAGGCTAGGCTCGCTAGTTCTCCTCTGCCTTTCCCTAAAGCTGCGCTCCGCTGTCCCTGAGGATACGGCCTGGCTGTAGCTAATGCTAGCGCTAGCTCGAGACTCCAGTGCTCGGAGACGCAGCTCTAACTCACTGACCCTGGATTCCAGAGCTACGACTACACTACACTTCACACATCTATCACTACCCTCAGAGAAGGATCTATAAATACATTGAGATTGAACTGAAATAATGTGTAGTTGTCCGATGTTTCTTACTGCAAAATGAGCGTTTAAACGTCTTTTATAAAATTTTTTGGTGACCAGACTCTCACTCGGCTCTCTGTGTTGCAGGGATCATGCACGTGTACCTGGCTTGAGGCTCTGGAGAGTGCGTGGAGGTCCTCTGCAGGGAAGAGGAGGTGTGGGGCGGTGCTGAGGCCAGAGCGCAGAGAGCCGCCAGGAGGCTCCTTCCACAAAGGTAAGTCATATGCTCTGACGCATGCTTGGGGGAAAGTTAATTGTATAGCACAGTTCATACAAATGATGAGAAAACATCACACGAGGGTATTAAAGATCATTAATCATCACAGTACACATTAAAAAACGAGTGTAGATTAAAAATCGCCTCCGTGTGGCACAGATAAACTGTTTTCAACCTGGATTGTGAGCATTGGGCCCAGAGAAGAAGCTTGTCTCACCTTTTCAGGAAGACTGTTATGATTATGCAAGCAGCATGAATCTGAATAGCTGCCTCTCATAGTTAGGTCCTGACTCCTCGGCATCAGCAGAGTCCGGATCCCTGTGCTCCCTCAGAGTCCCAGCAGAGTCCGGTCCCTGTGCGCCTCAGAGTCCCACGGAGTCTGGCCCAGTGCGCCTCAGAGTCCCCCAGCAGGAAGTCCGGGTCCCTGTGCACCCTCAGAGTCCCATCAGGAGTCCGGTCCCGTGCTCCTCCCGAGTCCCAGCAGGAGTCCGCGGTCCCTGGTGCTCCTCTCCGAGTCCCTGCAGTGTTCCGGTCCCTGTGCTCCTCACGAGTCCCAGCAGGAGTCCGGTATCCCTGTCTCCTCCGAGTCCCAGCAGGAGTCCGGTCCCGGTGCTCCTCCGAGTCCCGGCAGGAGTCCGGTCCCTGTGCTCCTCCGTGTCCCAGCAGGAGTCCCGGTCCCCTGGGCTCCTCCGAGTCCAGCGGAGTCGCGGTCCCTGTGCTCCTCGAGTCCCACAGGAGTCCGGTCCCTGTGCTCCTGCCGAGTCCCACAGGAGTCCGGATCCCTTGCTCCTCCGAGTCCCCAGCATGTTCAGTGTCCTGTGCACCTCCGAGTCCCAGCTGGAGTCCGTCCCCTGTGCTCCACACGATTCCACAGTAACAGGATGTCCGGTCCCTGTGCTCCTCCGAGTCCCAGCCAGGAGGTCCGGATCCCTGTGGCTCCTGCCCGAGTCCCAGCAGGATCCGGTCCCTGGTGCTCCTCCGAGTTCCCAGCAGGAGTCCGGTCCCTGTGCTCCTCCGAGTCCCCAGCAGGAGTCCGGTCCCTGTGCTCCTGCCGAGTCCCTGCAGGAGGTCCGGTCCCCTGTGCTCCTCCGAGTCCCAGCAGGAGTCCGGGTCCCTGTGCTCCCTCGATCCCAGCAGGAGTCCGGTCCCTATGAGCTCCTCCGAGTCCCAGCAGGAGTCCCGTCCCTGTTCTCCTCCGATCCCAGCAGGAGTCCGTCCCTGTGCTCCTCCGAGTCCCCAGCAGGAGTCCGGTCCCTCGTGTGCTCCTCCGTGTCCCCCAGCAGTGTCGCGGTCCTGTTGCTCCTCCGAGTCCCATCAGATTCCGGTCCCTGTGCTCCTTCGAGTCCCAGCAGGAGTCCGGGCCCGGTGCTCCTGCCGCGTCCCAGCGGAGTCCGGTCCCTGTTCTCCTCCGAGTCCCAGCAGGAGTCTGGGTCCCTGTGCGTCCTGCCTCCGTGTCCCTGCAGGAGTCCGGTCCCTGTGCTCCTCCGAGTCCCAGCGGAGTCCGTCCCTGGTGCTCCTCCGAGTCCCAGCAGGAGTCCGGTCCCTGTGCCCTCCGAGTCCCACCAAGGAGTCGCGTCCCTGTGCTCCTCCGAGTCCCAGCAGGAGTCCGGTCCCTGTGCTCCTCCGAGTCCCACAAGGAGTCCGTCCCTGTGCCTCCTCCGAGTCCCAGCAGAGATCCGGTCCCTGTGGCACCTCCGAGTCCCAGCAGTAAGTCCGGTCCATGATTCTCCTCCGGTTCCCAGCAGTGAGTCCGTTCCCTGAGCTCCTCCGAGTCCCAGCAGGAGTCCGGTCCCTGTGCTCCGCCGAGTCCCAGCAAGGAGTCCGTCCCTGTGCTCCCGCGAGTCCCAGCAGGAGTCCGGATCCCTGTGCTCCCCGAGTCCCAGCAGGAGTCCGTCCCTGTGCTCCTCCCGAGTCCATCAGGAATTCCGGTCCCTGTTCTTCCTCCCGAGTCCCCAGCAGGAGTCCGGTCCCTGTGCTCCTCCCGAGTCCCAGCAGGAGTCCGTTCCACTGTGCTCCTACCGAGTCCCACCGGAGTCCGGTCCCTGTGCTCCTCCGAGTGCCCAGCGAGGAGTCCGTCCCTGTGCTCCTTCCGAGTCCCCAGCAGGAGTCCGGTCGCCTGTGCTCCTCCCGTTCCCAGCAGTAGTCCGGGTCCCTGTGTCTCTCCAAGGAACGAGTCCCAGCCAGGAGGTCGCGGCTCCTGTGGCTCCTTCCAGTCCCAGCAGGAGTCCGGTCCCTGTCTCCTCCGAGTCCCAGCAGGAGTCCGGTCCCCTGTGCTCCTCCGAGTCCCAGCAGGAGTCCGGTCCCTGTGCGCCCTCCGAGTCCCAGCAGGAGTCCGGTCCCTGTGCTCCCTCCGAGTCCCAGCGGAGTCCCCGTCACTGTGCTCCTACTGCCCGAGTCCCACAGGAGTCCGGTCCCTGTGCTCCTCCGAGTCCCCAGCAGGAGTCCCTCCTGTGCTCCTCCGAGTCCCGCAGGAGTCGCGGTCCCTGTGCTCCTCCGAGTCACTGCAGGTGTCCGGTCCGCTGTGCCCTCCGAGTCCCAGCAGGAGTCCGGCTCGCCTGTGGCCTCCTCCGAGTCCCAGCAAGAGTCCGGTCCTGTGCGCCGCCGAGTCCAGCAGAGGTTTCCGGTCCCGTGCTCCTCCGAGTCCCAGCCAAGGAGTCCGGTCCATGTGCTCCTCCGAGCCCAGCAGGAGTCCGGTCCATGTGCTCATCCGAGTCCCAGCAGGAGTCCGTCCCATGTGCTCCTCAGAAGAGAGAGAGAGACCTGAGAACTGGACTAATGTGATGGTACTTTGTTCTGGTTCTAGTAGGACTCAAGCTACAAATCCTTCTCTGTGATAGAAAAACAAATCATATACCCTCTTCAGAGCTTTTATGCTGGAGAATATGTTGAACGATAGGGGATCTAAACACATGCTTTTGTCATAGCCTGTATGGCAACTCGCCGCTTAACTCGGGTCGGCAACCTGCGGCCCTTTAGTGTCTCCTCGAGTGCTCCTGGAGCCTTTTCAAAAATGTCTGAAAATGAGTGCGAGGGCTATATTTTATTTCTAGTTTGAATGTGGATTTGTAGGAGGGATTACATTTCTTAACGGTTTTAATGCGTGCATAAGTACATAGATCAACATTTTGTCAACGTAGTGGCGTCCCATATCCGGTGACGCAGCTCTCGCGCGCAGGCGGGGCCTTTTAAACAAACCGTCGTGTGGCATGAATCCCAAAGCAAAGAACTCATAGAGAATGAACAGATCAGTCATGAGGAAGGGCTGCTTAAATGTCTGCTCATTATGAGAAGTTTTGTTTCAACCTTCAACACGAAGAGCAATGACGAGCTAAACACCGTTCACTGTGGATTACGTGAAGATTCATTCATCTTGAAAGTCAGAGCAACCCTATTTTCAGACTTCAAATCCTCCGCAAGAGACCCATAAAGAAAGGGCCAGGAATATTAATTCAGCTCTCCAGCATACTTCAGTCCTGTGATCAAATATGGAACTGACAGTGGATGCAGGTGAACTCGGACCAAAAGCAGATTTATTTACTGTATTCTACAATTGCATGAAAGCAAAAAAATGGAGAGTTACAGTTAAAGCAGAGTTGTCACATGGTGCTCATTCCTCTCCAGGACACGCAGTGAAAACATACATTTGATATCATGAATGTTTATATGGCATTTGTGAGCCTTTACTTTGTCATTAGATATTAGGCCTAATATAGCTAATACATCTTGATGCCCCGTGGTACCTTCATATAAGCCTTATACAAGGCTGTTATTTTTTGTTTTGCGGCTTCCAGACTGATTTGTTTTTAGGTTTTTTTTTTGTCTAATATGGCTCGTTGAACCTTTGAGTTGCCGACCCCTGCGCTAGACTCAATATGCCCTATAGAGGAAGTGCTCATGGGCAAGTTTTTTGTTCCAACTTTGCTCCGACCGCCTATTGACGTACACAGAAAGCAGAGACCTGAGACTGGACTAACCGTGATGGTGCTTCCTGGTTTTTACATAATCAGGTTTTTTTCTTTGGTTGTGGAAGATCAGAGATTCTCGCCTTGTAAGGGACAAACAACGGTTTATCTTATCTTAGAGAAAGTTTGAGTTTTTTGGTGAGTGTGGCACCGTTTGTGTTACTCTCACCAAAAAACCAAACTTTCTCTAAGATAAGATAAACCGTTTGTTTGTCCCTTACAAGGCGAGAGATTCTCTGATACTTCCACACCCAAGAGAAAAATACATGATTAGTGTATAACCAGGAACACCATCCACGTTAGTCAGTTCCTCAGTCCTCTGCTTTCTGTGTAAGTCAATAGGAGTCAGAGCAGTTGGAACTAAACCTTGCCCATGAGCACTTCTCTATTGGGCCTTCATTGAGTTAGGCGCAGGGGTCGGCAACTCAAAAGGTTCAAAAAGCCATATTAGACATAAAAAGAAACTAAAAACAAACATCTGTCTGGAGCCGCAAAAAAACAAAAATAAAAGCCTTGTATAAGGCTTATATGAAGGTACCACGGGCATCAAGATGTATTAGCGATATTAGCCTAATATCTAATGACAAAGTAAAGGCTACAAATCATAATAAACATCATGATTATCAAATGTATGTTTTTCACTGCGTGTCCTGGAGAGAAAATGAAGCACCATGTGACAACTCTGCTTAACTTTAACTTCATTTTTTGCTTCATGCAATTGTAGAAATACAGTAAATATATCTGCTTTTTGGCTTCCGAGTCACCTGCATCACTGTCTGTTCATATTGATCCACTGGCTGAAGTGTTGCTGGAGCTGAATTAATATCCCTGGCCCTTTCTTTCATGGTCTTTGCGGAGGATTTGAAGATCTGAAAATAGTGCTCTGACTTTAAGATGATGAAAATCTTCACGTAATCACCGTTAACGGTGGTTTAGCGCGTCATTGCTCTTCCGTGTTGAAACAAAACTTGCTCATTATGACGCAGACATATAAGCAGCCCTTCTCAGTGACTGATATGTTCATTCTTGTTCTTTAGCTTTTGGATTCATGCCCACACGCCGGTTTTTTACAAACGGCCGCCTGGCGCAGGCTGCGTCACCGGATATGACGCACTACGTTGACAGAAATTTGAAATAGTACTTTTGCACAGGCTTTGAAAAACGTTTAAGAATGTAATCCCTCCGACAAAAATCCACATTCTAACTAGAAATAAATTAGAGCCCTGCCCACCCCAGTTTCAGACATGTTTGAAAAGGCCTCCAGGAGCCAGACCTCGAGGAGCACTAAAGGGCCGCAGGTTTTCCGCCGAGTTAGTCGGTTAGCATACAGGCTATGACAAAAGCATGTGTTTAGTCCCCTATCGTTCCACATATTCTCCAGCATAATGCTTCTGAAGAGGGTTTTTGATTATTGGGTTTTTCTATCACAGAGATGGTTTTGTAGCTTGATACTGACAAGAAACCCAGGAAGTACCTCACATGAGTCCAGTTCTCAGGTCTCTCTCTCTCTTCCTGAGGAGCACATGGACCGGACTCCTGCTGGGACTCGTAGGAGCACATGGACCGGACTCCTGCTGGGAACTCGGAGGAGCACATGGACCGGACTCCGCTGGGACTCGGAGGAGCACAGGGATCCGGACTCCTGCCTGGGACATCGAGGAGGCACAGGGACCGGACTCCTGCTGTACCGAGGAGCACAGGGACCGGACTCCTGCTGGGACTCGGAGGAGCACAGGGACCGACTCCTGCTGGGACTCGGGAGGAGACAGGGAGGGCCACGGGGGGGGGGTGGGGGGGGGGGGGGGGGGGGGGGGGGGGGGGGGGGGGCCCCGACTCCTGCTGGGACTCGGAGGAGCACAGGGACCGGACTCCGGCTAGGACTCGGAAGGAGCACAGGGACCGGGACGCCTGCTGGGACTCGGAGGAGCACAGGGACCCGGACTCCTGCTGGGACTCGGAGGAGCACAGGGACCGGACCTTCTGCTGGGACTGCGGAGGAGCCACAGGGACCGACTCCTGCTGGGACTCGGAGGAGCATCAGGGACCGACTCCTGATGGGACTCGGAGGAGCACAGGACCGGACTCCTGCTGGGATATCGAGAGCACAGGGACCGGACCTCCTGCCTGGGACCGGAGAGCACAGGACCGGACTCCTGCGGGGACTCGGAGAGCACAGGACCGGACTCTGCCTGGGACTCGGAGGAGGCACAGGGACCAGGACGCCCTGCTGACTCGGAGGAGCACAGGGACCGGACTCCGCTGGGACCGGAGGAGCACAGGGACCGGACTCCTGCTGGGACTCGGAGGAGCACAGTGACCGGACTCCTGCTGGGACTCGGAGGAGCACAGGGGACCGGACTCCTGCTGGGCTCGAGGAGCACAGGGACCGGACTCCTGCTGGACTCGGAGGAGCACAGGGACCGGACTCCTGCCTGGGACGCGGAGGAGCACAGTGACCGGAACTCCCTGCTGGGACTCGGAGGAGCACAGGACCGGACCTCCTGCTGGGACTCGGAGGAGCACAGGGACCGGACTCCTGCTGACGCGGAGGAGCACAGGGACCGGACTCCTCTGGGACTCGGAGGAGCACAGGGACCGGGACTCCTGCTGGGACTCGGAGGAGCACAGGGGACCGACTCCTGCTGGTACTCGGAGGAGCACTGGGACAGGACTCCTTGCTGGGACTCGAGGAGCACAGGGACCGACTCCTGCTGGGACTCCGAGGAGCTAAAGGGACCGACTCCTGCTGGGACTCGGAGGAGCACAGGGACCGGACTCCTGCGGGACTCGGAGGAGCACAGGGACCGGACTCCTGCTGGGACTCGAGAGCACAGGGACGGACTCCTGCTGGACTCGAGAGCTCAGGACCGGAACTCCTGCTGTTGACTCGGAGGAGCACAGGGACCGGACTCCTGCTGGACTCGGTAGGAGCACAGGGACCGGACTGCCTGTGCTGGACTCGGAGGAGCCAGGGACCGGACCCTGCTGGGACTCGGAGAGCACAGGGACCGGACTCACCTGCTGGGACTCGGAGGAGCACAGGGACCGGACTCCGCTGGACTCGAGGAGGCACAGGGGACCGGACTCTGCTGGACTCGGGAGGAGTCACAGGGACCGGACCTGCTGCTGGGACTCGGATGTGCACAGGTAAAGACCGGACTACCTGCTGGGACTCGGAGGAGCACGAGGACCGGACCTACCTGCTGGGGACTCGGAGAGCACAGGGACCGGACTCCTGCTGGGACTCGGAGGAGCACATGGGGGGACCGGACTCCTGCTGGGACTCCTGAGAGCAACAGGGAACCGGTCTCTTGCTGGGACTCGGAGGAGCACAGGGACCGGACTCCTGCTGGGACTCCGAGAGCAGCAAGGGACCGGACTCCTGCTGGGACCGGAGGGAGCACAGGACCGGCCCTGCTGGGAGCTCGGGGAGCACAGGGACCGGACTCCTGCGGGACCGAGGAGCATCAGGGCAGGACTCCTGGCTGGGACTCGAGGAGCAACAGGGGGGGGGGACCGGACTCCGCTGGAAGTAACTTACGGAGGAGCACAGGGACCGTACTCCTGCTGGGACTCCGGAGGAGCACAGGGACCGGACTCCTGGCTGGGACCTCGGAAGGAGGCACAGGGACCGGACTCCTGCTGGGACGCGGAGAGCACAGGGACGGACCCTGCTGGGACTCGAGGAGCACAGGGACCGACTCCGCTGCGGGACTCGGAGGAGTACAGGGACCGGACTCCTGCTGGAAGCGAGGAGCACATGGACCGGACTCCTGCTGGACTCGGAGGAGCACGGGACCGGACTCCTGCTGGACTCTGAGGTGCACAGAAGGGGGGGGGGGGGAGGGGCAGGACCGGGGGAGACAAGGGGGCGGGGGGTGGGGAGGAAAGGAGAAGGGAAGGGACCGGACTCCTGCTGGGACGCTGAGGAGGCACAGGGACCAGACTCCTGCTGTGACGCTGAGGAGCACAGGGACCGACTCCTGCTGGGACTCTTGAGATCACAGGGACCGACTCCTGCTGATGCCAGAGTCAGGACTAAACATGAGGAGGCAGCTATTCAGATTCATGCTGCTATAATCCATAATCATCTTCCTGAAAATGTGAGACAAGCTTCTTTCTCCTGGCAATGCTCAAATCAGGTTGAAAACAGTTTTTATCTGTGCTCACAACGGAGGGATATTTATCTCCACTCGTTTTAATGTACTGTGCTTATTTATGATTTTACATACCCTGGTGATGGTTTCTATCATGTGATGAAGCTGTGCTATACAATTAAACTTTCCATCCTGGTTCAGTGCATATGACTTACCTTTGTGAAGAGCTCCTGGAGCTCTCTGCGCTCTGGCTCAGCACCGCCCACACCTCCTCTTCCTGCAGAGGACCTCCACGCAACCTCCAGAGCCTCAGCCAGGGACACGTGCATGATCCCTGCAACACAGATAGGCAGAGTGAGAAGTCTGGCTCACCAAAACAAGTTTATAAAAGAAGTTTAAACGCTCATTTTGCTGTAAGACATCGGTAAACATACACATTATTGCTGTTCAATGTTCAATGGTATTTTTTGTATCGCCCAAAATCACAACAGTCCGTTATCTCGGAGAGACTTACAAAACAGGTGAAAAATCGCCAAAACAGAATCAAACTCCAAGAAGTGCAAAGATTAAATACACACAGAGCCATCGGTCCATAAGGGCAGAGAACATGTCCATAAATATGAATAAATGGTCCATAAATTTTAATGTTGAGTTTAACAGAAGGCAGAGGGGCAAGCAAGTTTATTTATATAGCACTATTCATACACATGGCAATTCAAAGTGCTGAACAAAACAAGAAAGCATTAAAATCATAAATTATCTACAGAACATTATAAAGAAAAGATAGAAATAAAAAATCCCTCATTGTATGCACATTTAAACAGAAACTGTCTTTATCCTGTTTTAAACTTGTCAGAGAGGAGGCCTGTCTCCACATCTTCAGGAAGACTGTTCCAGATTTTAGCAGCATGTTCTGAAAGCAGCCTCCCATGTTTAAGTTCTTGACTCGTGGGCACTAACAGGAGTCCAGTCCCTGTGCTCCTCAGAGTCCGGGCCTGGTTCTTTTGGGACAACATTTCACTAATACCCTACTCCCCACCCCCACAAGCAGCGTTTACGTCGAATTGTTATGTCACGCGGGTGGTAATGACGTTCGTCGGAAACAGTCCGAGGTGTTGAAGCTGCAAGTCGCCGCCGTGTGCAAGCTGCTAGCACAATGGCCGTCACTGTCATCTCTCTGGGCCCCTACCAGCACTAGCTGTGCAGAAGCAATCAGCAGACACTCGGCTTTCAACCGCTGGATGTCTGCTGTGCCCCTCGAAAGTGGTGTTGTTCATGTTGACAAATGGAGTGCCTTTGGGGGAAAGCCCGGTCTCAACCGCTCGGATGAGATCCACCTTCAACGTTGGCGGGGACATCCCTTTTTGCTAAAATTTGGCCCTAGGAAGTCCTTAGGCTAAAACTGTTTCTGCTCGGCTCAAATGACGATGCAAGAACTGAGGCCCCGGGTGGCAGAGCTGCTCTGCCACAACCTTCGAGCCACCCCATCTGTTCAGTTAGCTAGCCTCAGAGGCTAGTCAGATTGAAACGGTGTGCATGGTGTGTGTGGCCGGGTGTGCTCAGTTACAGCCTCAGAACCTAGTCCAGATTGAAACTGTGTGTGTTCCCCTTGAAGTCCTAAAGCACTATATGCGAGGAAATCTGACCACTAGTGTCAGACACAGTAACTTAAGTAACACAATACAATACAATACATTTAACAATACAATTTATTCTTGTATAGCCCTAGGTCACAACAGAAGTCATCTCAGAGGACTTAACAAAACCATTGAAATCACCAACACAGGTCAGAGAATCAACAGTTAAAACACATGAAGAAGACAGTATAAAGCACACACAGAAGAAAATGTCCATACATGTTGTAGAATGCTAAAGTGTCCTGATCATCACCAATCCTTTCTGTTGGACACTAACTGTCCAACAAGACCCTCCTGCATCGACAAGGAAAAACTCTTAAAAAACCCAGTGGGAAAAAGTGAGAAACCTTGGAGGAGAACTAGGGAAACCACAGGGAGGGAGACCCATATGAGAAAGGGATCCGCTCCTCCGGACGGACAGCTAATGATCTAGGACCTAAGCTAGCTACAGAACGTGGACCAGTGGACGCTGAACGTGGACAGGTCCGGTGCAGGACTGAAGCACTCCCAGGCGGGTCGGCGGGGCAGTCCGCAGGTGTAGATGGAAGAGGCCAGGCTCAGAGATCCGTCATCGTACCATGAAACAGACAATGGGACAACGGGTGAATAGCAATGAACAAACTACAGTCAGAATCCTAAAAATGCTAAACAGATAAAGTAGGAAGGAGGAGAGGATAGTGCTCAAGTTACCATACTTCTCCCAGCAAACTGACTCCCTATGCAGCTTGACTAACACTCTGAGGAGTTTAACCTTCTCCGAGTCTTACCTTCCTAGCCATATGCTAAACTAAAGAGGACTGTTTAAAACCTAGCCTTGAATAAAGAATAACATACAGCATAATATATAACATAATATACAACATAACACAATACATTATTGAATAATATATAACATAATATATAACATAATACAGCATATATCTATAATATATACACTACATATTATATATTACCTAATTATATGCTAAATTAAAGTAAAGTGCTTTAAGCCTGGCCTTGAATGTGGAGACCGTATCTGCTTCCTTAACATAAATGGGAAGCTGATTCCACAGTAAAGGAGCTTGGTAGCTAAATGCTCTGCCACCAACAGTGACCTTTGAGACCTTAGGGACCACCAGACGTCTGGCGTTTTGTGAGCGCAACGCTCGACCTGGTTGATACGACACTAACGTGTCTTGGAGATAAGAAGGAGCCAAGCCATTTATGGCTTTATATGTTAAGAGTAGGATTTTAAACTTTATTCTGTACTCCACAGGGAGCCAGTGGAGTGATTTTAACACCGGAGTTATGTGCTCCCTCCTTTTGGTACCTGTTAAGATCCTAGCTGCTGTATTCTGAACGAGCTGGAAGCTCTTCAAAGAGGCTTTAGGGCACGCTGGCAGTAAAGCGTTACAGTAGTCGAGCACTTGAGGTGACAAACGCGTGAATGAGTTTTTCCGCGTCACTTTTAGGAAGGAAATTCCTAATTTTAGCGATGTTCCGTAAGTGGAAGTACGCCGTTTTAGTTGCTTGGCTTATATAAGCCTTGAAGGAGAGTTCTTGGTCAAAAATGACTCCAAGATTCCTCACAGTGTTACTGGGTATTATACTGACATTATCGAGAGTAACCATCTGGTTAGTGAGGGAGTCCACGCAGGCGCTTCGGACCGAGTAGGATCACTTCTGTCTTCTACCGGGTTGAGAAGTAGGAAGTTAAGAGTCATCCACATTTTAAGGTCCTTTATGCAGGCACTGAGCTTTTCTAGCTGATCTGTCTGATTAGGCTTCATCGACAGATAAAGCTGTGTGTCATCTGCATAGCAGTGGAAATTAATTCCATGCTTTTTAATAATGTTTCCCAGTGGCAGCATGTAGAGAGTAAAAAGAATCGGTCCGAGTAACCGAACCCTGCGGCACACCGAATTCCACTCCAGAATAAGGCGAGAGTCCTGATTCACATTGACGAAGTGATATCGATCTGATAAATAGGATATTAAACCAGCACGGGCTGTTCCTCTAAGACCTATATCACATTCTAGCCTCTGCAGTAGAATGCTGTGGTCTATTGTGTCAAATGCAGCACTAGGGGTCCAGTAGGACCAGCACTGACACTTGTCCATTATCGGCAGCTAGTAGTAAGTCATTTGTGACTTTGACTAGTGCCGTTTTCAGTGCTATGATGAGCTCTGAATCCCTGATTGAAAGACTTCGCAAACATATCATTTTCCTGCAGGTGGCAGCGGAGCTGCTCAGCTATAAGTTTTTCCAGGATTTTAGATATAAAAGTGGAGGTTTTTGAGATCGGTCTGTAGTTTGTAAGCATTTCTGGGTCCAGGTTTGTTTTCTTCAGAAGGGGTTTGATTAACCGCGGTTTTAAAAGCTTGTGGGACATAAGCCACATTGTATGGATGCGTTATTATATTTAACGATAGGCTCAAATCAAAGTGAAAGTAATGTCTTTGAAGAGCCAGTGTCGGGAAGTCCTAACATGCAAGTTGAGGCTAGAGGATGTGACCACAGAGATCACCACTGCTTGGCTCACAGCCATGCATTTTTATTAAGGCCCACTGCGAGTTTAGTGGGGAAGTTCACGTTTATGCCGCTTCAAATGTCCACCACTGAGAGCTTGTCTCGGTAAGGATCGTAATTTTATGACCACAGTGGAGAAAGCGACGAGCTGCTCAGTGAGCTTGGAATGTTTAGGCTCGATTTGCGCTATGGCAGTTTGTGAGTTAGCGACGCGTAACAAAACAAAAATCTACTGTTGTTTTTATTCGCTTCTATTAAAGTTGAATAGTATTGAGTTCGAGCCCCCGCCAAGGCCTTCCTTGTAGTTTCGGAGACCTGCTTTCCACTCCCTGTGGACAGGCCCGTGTGGGAGTGCGATATAGCCTCTCCAATTTTCTGACGTCCTGTTTTTAAAGTGTGGAGTTAAACACTGTACCCATGCTATCGATGATCTAAACCTAATGGTTTTTCTGGTTCCGAAAGGAGCTGCTGCATTTATTGCAGATTTTAAGAAGACTCCAGAGTGTTGCCCACCGTTTGGGCTAATGACTGAGGACTGGCAGCAGCTGTGAACAGGTTCACCTGCAGCGTATTCAACTTTAGGCTGTATTAGTTCTTTGAACCTTGTGATAGATGTACATTTAAGGGTTCTTTCATTATGGGGTTTATCTTTGCGGGACTGGAATTTCCTCCAAAGCGAGATCAAACGTGATCATGAAATGGTCAGACAGCAAACGAGCTTTGACGCTGGATGTCAACATTGGAGACATCACAGCCGTAGGTCAGGACAAGGTCCTAGTGGTGGTTATGAATGTGAGTAGGTCCTCGACATTCGATAAACAACACCATCTGTACGGCCGCTGAAAGCTTTGTTTAAGGCGCTGGGTCGATGCTGTCGTCCAAATGTATATTGATGGCTCCATCTATACGATGTTTTTTCCCATTCCCAAAACTAGGTTTGAAATGAAGTCAGAGAATACTGTTAGGAACTCGCTGTATGGACCAGAGGTCGGTATAATACTATAATGTACTGCTTTTTTGTTTTCTCCACCCAGGACAGGTGATTGAAAGTGTTAAGTTTTCAAACGAGTGAAACGCGTTGTTGGTATTTGGGACTAAAACCAAGATGGTGTGTGATATAATCGCAACACCCACCGCCGCGACCTTTAGCTCTGGCTTTCTGGTAGTTATCATGGGCGTCGAGGAGTGCCTCATTCAATCTGACGTAGTCGTCCTGTTGGAGCCAAGTCTCCGAGAGCGCAAACAAATCCCAAGTCCCTTGTCTATAATAAGTTTCGTTTATAGAGAGCGATTAGACGAGGATTGATCTAAGCGTTCATTAAACCACATAAACTGACAGCTAAACAAAGCTTTCAGCGCCGTACTAGATGGTGTTTGTTATACTCAGAATGTCGAGGAATCCTACTCCACATTCATGAACCACACACTTGGACCTTGTCCTGACCTACGGCTGTGATATGTCTCCAATGTTTGACCATCCAGCGTCAAAGCTCGTTGCTGTCTGACCATATTCTGTCACGTTTTGATCTCGCCTTTTGGAGGACTTTCCTGTCCCGCAAGATAAAACCAAAATGGAAAAGAACCTTAAATGATAAATCTATCACAAGGTTCAAAGAACTAAATACAGCCTATGTGAAATACGCTGCAGGTGAAGTCCTGTTTCACACAGCTGTCATCCCCTCATCAATCGACCAAGAAACGGTGGGCAACACTATGGAGTCTTTAAAATCTGCATTAAAATGCCAGCAGCTCCTTTAACACAGAAAACCATTAGGATTAATCATCGGCGCCCGGGAAGTGTTCAACTCCACACTTTTAAACAGGACGTCAGAAAATTGGAGAGGCTATATCGCCTACTCCACTCGAAGCCTGTCCACAGGGAGTGAAAGCAGTCTCCGAAACTGACAAGAGGCCCTTCGCGGGGGCTCAAACTCAATACTATTCAACTTTAATAAAGCGAGATAAAAGACAACAGTAGATTTTTTGTTTGGTACAGTCGCTAAACCACAAACTGCCATAGGCGCAATCGAGCCGAAAATTCAAGCTCACGAGCATGTCGACTTCTTCTCACACTTCTTTAATAATAAAATTACATTCCAGCCGTGACAAGCTTGGAGGAGTTGCTCCTGCTGTTAGTGGTGGACAGGTTGAAGCGGGCATACGTGACTTCGCCACTTAGACTCTTCCGTGGGCCGTTAATAAATTCATGGGCAGTGAGCCAGGGAGCAAATCTCTGTGGTCACATCCTCAAAAGCCTCAACTGCATGTAGAACTCAGGCCCGGACACAAAGACATACTCCTTTGATAATTGAGCCCGTAAATATAATAAACTGCATCTACAATGTGGCTATGTCCCACAAGCTTTTAAAACCGCGGTAATCAAACCCCTTCTGAAGAAAACAACCTTGACTTCCGACTACAGACCGATCCGAACCTTCTCACTTTTATATCTAAAATCCTGGAAAAACATATAGCTGAGCAGCTCCACTGCCACCTGCAGGAAAATGATATGTTTGAAGTCTTTCAATCTGGATTCAGAGCTCATCATATGCACTGAAACGGCACTATCAAAGTCACAAATGACTTACTACTAGCTGCCGATAATGGACAAGTGTCAGTGCTGGTCCTACTGGACCTTAGTGCTGCATTTGACACAATAGACCCACAGCATTCTACTGCAGAGGCTAGAATTGTGATATAGGTCTTAGAGGGAACAGCCCTTCGGCTGGTTTAAATCCTATTTATCAGATCGATATCACTTCGTCAATGTGAATCAGGACTCGTCGCCTTATTTCTGGAGTGGAATTCGGTGTGCCGCAGGGTTCGGTACTCGACCGATTCTTTTTTACTCTCTACATGCTGCCACTGGGAAAACATTATTAAAAAGCATGGAATTAAATTTCCACTGCTATGCAGATGACACACAGCTCTCTTTATCTGTCGATGAAGCCTAATCAGACAGATCAGCTAGAAAAGCTCAGTGCCTGCATAAAGGACCTTAAAATGTGGATGACTCTTACTTCCTACTTCACAACCCGGAGAAGACAGAAGTGATCCTACTCGGTCCGAAGCGCCTGCGTGACTCCCTCACTAACCAGATAGGTTTACTCTCGATAATGTCAGTATAATACCCAGTAACACTGTGAGGAATCTTGGAGTCATTTTGACCAAGAACTCTCCTTCAAGGCTTATATAAGCCAAGCAACTAAAACGGCGTACTTCCACTTACGGAACATCGCTAAAAATAAGGAATTTCCTTCCTAAAAGTGACGCGGGAAAAACTCATTCACGCGTTTGTCACCTCAAGGCTCGACTACTGTAACGCTTTACTGGCAGCGTGCCCTAAAGCCTCTTTGAAGAGCTTCCAGCTCGTTCAGAATACAGCAGCTAGGATCTTAACAGGTACCAAAAGGAGTGGAGCACATAACTCCGGTGTTAAAATCACTCCACTGGCTCCCTGTGGAGTACAGAAATAAAGTTTAAAATCCTACTCTTAACATATAAAGCCATAAATGGCTTGGCTCCTTCTTATCTCCAAGACACGTTAGTGTCGTATCAACCAAGTCGAGCGTTGCGCTCACAAAACGCCAGACGTCTGGTGGTCCCTAAGGTCTCAAAGGTCACTGTTGGTGGCAGAGCATTAGCTACCAAGCTCCTTTACTGTGGAATCAGCTTCCCATTTTATGTTAAGGAAGCAGATACGGTCTCCACATTCAAGGCCAGGCTTAAAGCACTTTACTTTAATTTAGCATATAATTAGGTAATATATAATAAGTAGTGTATATATTATATATATATGCGTATTATGTTATATATATTATGTTATATATTATTCAATAATGTATTGTGTTATGTTGTATATTATGTTATATATTATGCTGTATGTTATTCTTTATTCAAGGCTAGGTTTAAAACAGTCCTCTTTAGTTTAGCATATGGCTAGGAAGGTAAGACTCGGAGAAGGTTAAACTCCTCAGAGTGTTAGTCAAGCTGCATAGGGAGTCAGTTTGCTGGGAGAAGTATGGTAACTTGAGCACTATCCTCTCCTCCTTCCTACTTTATCTGTTTAGCATTTTTAGGATTCTGACTGTAGTTTGTTCATTGCTATTCACCCGTTGTCCCATTGTCTGTTTCATGGTACGATGACGGGATCTCTGAGCCTGGCCTCTTCCATCTACACCTGCGGACTGCCCCGCCCGACCCGCCTGGGAGTGCTTCAGTCCTGCACCGGACCTGTCCACGTTCAGCGTACCACTGGTCCACGTTCTGTAAGCTAGCTTAGGTCCTAGATCATTAGTCTGTCCGTCCGGAGGAGCGGATCCCTTTCTCATATGGGTCTCTCCCTCCCTGTGGGTTTCCTAGTTCTCCCTCCAAGGTTTCTCACTTTTTCCCACTGGGTTTTTTAAGAGTTTTTCCTTGTCGATGCAGGAGGGTCTTGTTGGACAGGTTAGTGTCCAACAGAAAGGATTGGTGATGATCAGGACACTTTAGCATTCTACAAACATGTATGGACATTTTCTTCTGTGTGTGCTTTATACTGTATTCTTCATGTGTTTTTAACTGTTGATTCTCTGACCTGTGTTGGTGATTTCAATGGTTTGTTAAGTCCTCTGAGATGACTTCTGTTGTGACCTAGGGCTATACAAGAATAAATTGTATTGTATTGTATTGTATTGTCTTAAACTTTTATTAAGTTACTGTTCTGACACCTAGGTCAGATTTCCTCGCATATAGTGCTTTAGACTTCATGCGGGGAACACACACAGTTTCATCTGACTAGTTCTGAGATAGTAACTGAGGCACACACAGCACACAGCTCACATGCACACACATTTTCAATCTGACTACCTCTGAGGCTAGTAACTGAACAGATGGGGTCTCAGAGGTTGTGGCAGAGCAGCTCTGGTCACCCGGGCCTCAGTCTGCATCGTCCCCCTTTTGAGCCGAGCAGAACAGTTTTTAGAGCCAGGGCCAAATTCTTGCCAAAGGGATGTACCCGCCAACGTTGGGTGGATATCACCACGCTATGAGACCAGGGCTTTCCCCAAAAGCACTCCATTTGTCAACATGATCATCACCACTTCGAGAGGGGCACCAGGCCAGACAGACAGTCGGTTGAAAGCCGAGTGTCTGCTGAATGCTTCTGCACTGCTAGTGCTAGGTAGGTGCCCGAAGAAGATGAATGTCGGCCATTGTGCTAGCCAGCTTGCACACGGCGGCGACTGCAGCGTCAACACCCTCGCACTGTTTCCTCCGCCGAACGTCATTACCACCCGCGTGAATAACATTCCGACGAAACCGCTGCTTGTGGGTTGGGTATTGTGAGCATGTTTAGTCCATATGAACCAGCCCGGACTCTGGGAGCACAGACTGGACACCAGTGAGTGCCCAGAGGCAAACTAAACATGGGGAGCTTGGCTTTTCCCAGGTTCATGCTGCTAAAATCTGAACAGTCTTCTGAAGATGTGGAGACAGGCCTCCTCTCTGACAATGTTTAAAAAACAGTTATAGACAGTTCTGTTTAACTGGGCATACAACTGAGGGTTTTATATTTCTATCTTTTCTTTTTAATGTTCTGTGATAATTTATATTTAATGCTTTCTTGTTTTGTTCCAGCGCTTTGATTGCCTTGGTGTATGATTGTGTTATATAAATAAACTTGCCTTGCCGTTGCCTTCTGTAAACTCACATTAAACATTTATGGAATTTATCTAATATTATGGACATTGGTCTCTGCCCCTATTGGACCGATGGCTCTGTTGTGTTTATTTTAATCTTTGCATTTCTTGAGTTTTGATTCTGTTTTGGGCGATTTCAACTGGTTTTGTATAAGTCCTCCGAGATATCGTCTGGTTGTGATTAGGGGCGATACAAAAATACATTGAATTGAACTGAATATTGTGTATGTTGTCCGATTTTCTTCACTGCAAATAGAGCGTTTAAAAAACGTCTTTATAAAATGTGTTTTGGTGACCAGGACTTCTCACTCCTGCTCTCTTGTTGCAGGGATCATGCACGGTCCCTGGCTGGCTGAGGCTCTGGTGAGGGCGTGGAGGTCTCTGCAGGAAGAGGAGGTGTGGGGGCGGTGCCTGAAGCCAGAGCGCAGCAGAGCCTCCAGGAGCTCTTCCACAAAGGTAAGTCATATGCACTGAACCTGGGCATGAAAGTTTAAATTTGTAAGCACAGTTCATACACATGATAGAAACCATCACACAGGTATTAAAATCAGAAATAATCACAGTACATTATAACGAGTGGAATAAAAATCCCCACCGTTGTGGCACAGATAACTGTTTTCAACACTGGATTTTGAGCATTGGCCAAGAAGAAGCTTGTCTCACATTTGCAGGAAGACTGTTATGTATTATAGCAGCATGAATCTTATAGCTGCCTCCTCATGTTAGTCCCTTACTCTCGGCATCAGCAGAGTGCCGGTCCTGGCTCCTCAGAGTCCCCGCAGGAGGTCCGGTCCGCTGTGCTCCTCAGAGTCCCAGCAGGAGTCCTGGTCCCCTTTGCTCCGCAGAGTCCCAGCAGGGAGTCCCCGGTCCCTGTGCTCCTCAGAGTCCCAGCAGTAGTCCGGTCCCTGTCTCCTCCGAGTCCAGCAGGAGATCCGGTTCCCTGTGCTTCGCTCCGAGTCCGCGCAGGAGTCCGGTACCTGTGCGCCTCGAGTCCCCAGCAGGAGTACCGTCCCCTGTGCTCCTCACGAGTCCCAGCAGGAGTCCGTTCCCTGTGCTCTCCGAGTCCCAGCAGAGTCCGCTCCCCTGTGCTCCTCCCGAGTCCAGCAGGGAGTCCGGTCCCTGTGCTCCTCCCGAGTCCCCAGCCGGAGTCCGGTCCCTGTGCTGCCTACTGTGTGCCCAGCAGAGTCCGTCCCTGTGCTCCTCCGAGTCCCAGCAGGGAGTCCGGTCCCCTGTGCTACCTCTCCGATCCTCAGCAGGAGTCCGGTCCCGTGCTCCTCCGATCCCAGCAGGAGTCCGGTCCCCTGTGGCTCCATCCGAGGCCCCAGCAGGAGGCCGTCCCTGTGCTCCTCCCGAGTCCCGAGCAGGAGTCCGGCCCTGTGCTCCTCCGAGTCCCAGGCATGAGTCCGGTCCCTGTTGTCGCTCCTCCGATCCCCAGCAGGAGGGTCCGGTCCGCGTGGCTCCTCCGGAGCCCAGCAGGAGTCCGGTCCCTGTGCTCCAGTCCGATTCCCAGCAGGAGTCCGTCCCTGTCACCTCCGAGTCCCAGCAGGAGTCCCGGTCCCTGTGCTCCTCCGAGTCCCAGCAGAGTATCACGGTCCACCTGTGCTCCTCCGAGTCCCAGCAGGAAGTACCGGTCCCGGTGCTTCCTCCGATCCCAGCAGGAGTCCGGGTCCCTGTGCTCCTTCCTCCGAGTCCCAGCAGGAGTTCCGGGGCCCTGTGCTCGCTCCGATTCCCAGCCAGGAGTCCGGTCCCTGGGCTCCTACGAGGTCCCAGCAGTAGTCCCGGTCCCTTTGCTCCCTGCCGAGTCCCCAGCAGGAGTCCGTCCCTGTGCGCATCCGAGTCCCCAGCAGGAGTCCGGTCCCTGTGCTCCTCCCGAGTCCCAGCAGGAGTCTCCCGGTCCCTGTGCTCCTCCGAGTCCAGCAGAGTCCGGTCCCCTGCCCCTGCCCGAGTCCCAGCAGGATCCCGGGGGGGATCCCCTGTGCTCCTACCGAGTCCCACAGAGTCCGTACTGTGCTCCTCCGAGTCCCAGCAGTAGTCCGGTCCCTGTGCTCCTCCGAGTCCCATCAGGAGTGCCGTCCCTGTGCACCTCCGAGTCCCAGCAGGAGTCCGGTCCCTGTGCCTCCGCCGAGTCCAGCAAGGAGTCCGGTCCTGTGCTCCTCCGAGTCCCACAGAGTCCGTCCCCAGTGCTCCTCCCGAGTCCTCAGCAGGAGTCCGGTCCCTGTGCCCTCCGAGTCCCTCCAGGGAGTCCGGTGCACTGTTCTCCTGCCTCCGAGTCCAGCATGAGTCCCCGGTCCCTGTGCTCCTTCCTCCGAGTCCCAGCAAGGGAGTCCGGTCCCTGTGCTCCTCCGAGTTGTCCCAGGCAGGAGTCCGGTCCCTGTGCTCTCTCCGAGTCCCAGCAGGAGTCCGTCCCCTGTGCTCCTCCGAGTCCCAGCAGGATCCGTCCTGTGCCCTCCGAGATCCCAGCAGGAGTCCGGTCCCTGTGCTCCTCCGAGTCCCAGCAGGAGTCTCGGTCCCTGTGCTCCTACCTGAGTCCCAGCAGAGTCCGGTCCCTGTGCGCTCCTCCTCCGAGTCCCAGCGAGAGGTCCGGTCCCTGTGCCCTCCGAAGTCCCAGCAGGAGTTCCGTCCCCTGTGCTCCTCCGAGTCCCAGCAGAGTCCGGTCCCTGTGCTCCTCCAGCCAGCAGGAGTCCGGCTCCCTGTGCTTCCTCCGAGTCCCAGCAGAGTCCGGGTCCTGTGCTCCATCCGAAGTCCCCCCAGCAGGAGACCGGTCCCTGTGCTCCTCCGAGTCGCCAGCAGGAGTCCGGTCCCTGTGCTCCTCCGAGTTCCCACAGGAGTACGGGGTCCCTGTGCTCTCCGAGTCCCAGCAGGAGTCCCGGGCCCTGTGCTCCTCCGAGTCCCAGCAGAGTCCGGTCCCTGTGCTTCCTCCGAGTCCCATCAGGAGTCCGTCCCTGGGTGCTCCTCCGAGTCCCAGACAGGATCCGGTCCCTGTGCTCCTCCGAGTCCCAGCAGGAGTCCGGTCCCTGTGCTCCTCCGAGTCCCAGCGAGGAGTCCGGTCCCTGTGCTCCTCCGAGTCCCACAGGAAGGCCGGTCCCTGTGCTCCTCCGAGTCCCAGCAGGAGTCCCGTCTCATGTGCTCCTCCGAGTCCCAGCAGGAGTCCGGTCCAGGTGCTCGCTCCAGAGTCCCAGCAGGAGTCCGTCCATGTGCTCCTCATAGAGAGAGAGAGACCTGAGAACTGGACTTATGTGAATGGTACTTCCGTGTTCTATCAGGACTCAAGCTACAATCCATCTCTGTGATAGAAAAACAATAATCAAATACCCTCTTCAGGATGCTTTATTCTGGAGAAAATTGGAACGATAGGGGACTAAACAAATGCATTTTTGTCATAGCCTGTATGCTAACCCGCTAACTCGTGTCGGCAACCTGCGGCCCTTTTAGTGACTCCTCGAGTGCTCCTGGTGCCTTTTCAAAAATTCTGAAAATGGGAGTGGCAGTGCCTATATTTTAATTTCCACTATTTGAATGTGGGATTTTGTAGGAGGGATTACATTCTGAACGTTTTTAAATGCTGTGGCATTATGTACGCATTTCAAACATTTCTGTCATCGTAGTGCTTCATAACCGGTGACGCAGCCGTCGGCGGCCAGGCGCCGTTTGTAAACAACCGGCGTGTGGGCATGAATCCCAAAGCTAAGAACAAGATTGAACATATCAGCCCACTGAGAAAGGGCTGCTTAATGTCTGCGTCATAATGAGAAGTTTGTTTCAAACACCGAAGAGCAATGACGCGCTAAACACCGTTCACAGTGATTACCGTGAAGGATTCATTCATCTAAATTCGAGAGCACCTATGTTCAGAAGTTCAAATCCGCATCCGCAAAGACCATGAAAGAAAGTGGCCTGGATATTAATTCAGCTCCAGCAAACTGCAGCCCTGTGATACAATATGAACAGATCAGTGATGCAGGGTGAACTCGAGCCAAAAAGCAGATTTATTTACTGTTTTTCTACAATTGCTTGAAAGCAAAAAAATGGAAGTTAAAGTTATATGCAGAGTTTGTCACAATGGTGCTCATTCTCGTCCAGGACCCGCAGTGAAAACATACATTAGATAT
Organism: Knipowitschia caucasica; assembly: GCA_964034765.1. Taxonomy (NCBI): domain Eukaryota; kingdom Metazoa; phylum Chordata; class Actinopteri; order Gobiiformes; family Gobiidae; genus Knipowitschia; species Knipowitschia caucasica. Next base: position 676,767 of record OZ035837.1, read on the forward strand.
TTCATGAAATGTTTATTATGCATTTGTAGCCTTTACTTTGTCATTTAGCTATTAGGCTAAGTATTAAAAAGGCCACCCCCTAATACATCTTGATGCCGCGGTACCTTCATATAAGCCTATACAAGGCGTTAATTTTGTTTTTTTGTGGGGCCCAGACAGATGTTGTTTTAGTTTTTTTTTGTCTAATATGGCTCTTTGAACCTTTGTGAGTTGCCGTCCCTGCGCTAACTCAATGAAGCCCAATAGAGAAGGTCTTCATCACTAGGGCAAAGGTTTTTGTTTTCCAACTTGCTCTGACTTCCCTATTGACTTACACAGAAAGCGAGACCTGAAACGGGAGCTAACGTAGATGGTGGCTTCCTTTTTACATAATCATGGTTTTTTTCTTGGTGTGAAGATCAGAGAATTCTCGCCTTTAAGGGACAAACAACGGTTTTATCTTATTCTTAGGAGAAAGTTGAGTTTTTTGGGAGTGTGGGCACCGTTTGTGTTACACTCACCAAAAAACCCAAACTTTCTCTAAGATAAGATAAACCGTTTTTTGTCCTTAAAGGCGAGAATTCTCTGATCTTCACACCAATGAAAAAAACATGGATTATGTAAAACCAGAAGCACCATCACGTTAGTCCAGTTCTCGAGGTCTCTGCTTTCTGTTAAGTCAATAGGAGTCAGAGCAAGATGGACATAACCCTTGCCCATGACTCTTCTCTATTGGGCTTCATTTGAGTTAGCGCAGGGGTCGGCAACTCAAAAGGTTCAAAGAGCCGATTAACAAAAAGAAAACTAAAACAACATCTGTCTGGAGCCGCAAAAAACAAAAATAACAGCCCTTGTAGTAAGGCTTATATGAAGGGACAACGGGCAATCAAGATGTATTGAGCTATATTAGCCTAATTTCTACTAAAGAGAAAGTAAAGGCTACAAATGCATAATAAACATTCATGATTATCAAATGTAGTTTTCACGCGTGTCCTGGAGAGAATGACGCACCATGTGTAACAACTCTGCTTAAACTTTAACTTCCATTTTTTGCTTTCATGCTATTGAGAATACAGTAAATATTCTGCTTTTTGGCTCCGAGTTCACCCTGCATCACGTCTGTTCATATTGATCAGCTGATGTTTGCTGGAGCTTGAATTAATATCCTGGCCCTTTCTTTCATGGTCTTTGCGGATGATTTGAAGTCTGAAAAGAGGTGCTCTGACTTTAAGATGAATGTAATCCTTCACGTAATTCACCGGTGAAACGGTGTTTAGCGCGTCTTTGCTCTTCGTGTGTAAAACAAAACTTCTCATTATGACGCAGACATTTAGCAGCCCTTCCTCAGTGACTGATATGTTCATTCTTGTTCCTTTAGCTTTGGGAATTCAACCCACCTCCCACGCCGTTTGTTTACAACGGCCGCCTGGCGGCGAGGCTTGCGTCTTCCGATATGAACGCACTACGTTGACAAAATGTTGAAATAGTACTTATGCACAGCATTTAAAAACGTTAAGCAATGTAATCCCTCCTACAATATCCACATTCAAACTAGAAATAAAATATAGCCCTGCGCACGCCAATTTCAGACATTTTTTGGAAAAGGCGCCAGGTGCCACTCGCGAGCACTAAAGGGCCGCAGGTTGCCGACACCGAGTTAGCGGGTTAGGCATACAGGCTATGACAAAAGCATGTGTTTAGTCCCTCTATCGTTCCACATATTCTCCAGCATAAAGCAACTGAAGAGGGTATTTGATTATTGTGTTTCTATCACAGAGATGGATTTGTAGCTTGAGACCTGACTAGAACCAGGAAGTACCATCACATTAAAAAAAAAGTTCCCCCCCCACCCCCCCCCCCCCACAAGTTCTCAGGTCTCTCCTCGTCTTCTGAAGCACATTGACCGGACTCCTGCTGGGACTCGAGGAGCACATGGACCGGACTTCTGCTGGACTCGGAGGGAGCACATGGACCGGACTCCTGCTGGGACTCGGAGGAGCAAAGGACGGACTCCTGCTGGGAATCGGAGGAGCACAGGGACCGGACTCATGCTGGGACTCGGAGTAGCACAGGGACCGGACTCCTGCGGGGACTCGGGGGGGGAGCAGCGAGGACCGGACTCCTGCTGGGACTCGGAGGAGCACAGGGACCGGACTCCTGCTGGGACTCGGAGGAGCACAGGGACCGGACTCCTGCTGGACTCGGAGGAGCGACAGGGACCCGACTCCTGCTGGGACTCGAGGAGCACCAGGGACCGGACTCCTGCTGGGACTCGGAGAGCACAGGGGAGGACCGACTCCTGCCTGGGACTCCGGAAGCACAGGGACCGGACTCCTGCTGGGACTCGGAGGGAGCACAGGACCGACTCCTGCTGGGACCGGAGGAGCACAGGGACCGGACTCCTGCTGGACTCGAGAGCACAGGGACCGGACTCCTGCTGGACTCGAGGAGCCACAGGGACCGTACTTCTGCTGGCTCGGAGGAGCACAGGGACCGGACTCCTGCTGGGACTCAGGGAGGAGCACAGGGACCGGACGCGCTGCTGGGACCGGAGGAGTACAAAGGGAACCGACTCCTGCGGGACTCGAGGAGCACAGGGAACCGGACTCCTGCGGGGACTCGGAGGAGCACAGGGACGCGGACTCCGCGGGGACTCGAGGAGCACAGGGACCGGACTCCTGCTGGGACTCTGGAGAGCACAGGGACCGGACTCCTGCTGGGACTCGGAGATCACAGGGACCGGACTCCTGCTGGGACTCGGAGGAGCACAGGGAACCGGCTCCTGCTGGGACTCGGAGGAGCACAGGGACCGGACCTCCTGCTGGGACGCGAGGAGCACAGGGACCGACTCCTGCTGGGACTCGAGGATGCACAGGGACCGGACTCCTGCGGGGACTCGAGGAGCCACAGTGGACCGGACTCCTGCTGGGACTCGAAGGAGCACAGGGACCGGACCACCGTGCTGGGACTCGGAGGAGCACAGGGACACGACTCCTGCCTGGGACACGGAGGACACAGGGACCCGGATCCTGCTGGGACTCGGAGGAGCACAGGGACCGGACTCCTGCTGGGACTCGGAGGAGCACAGGACCGACTCCTGCTGGGAGCTCGGAGGAGCACAGGAACCGGACTCCTGCTGGACTCGGAGGAGCACAGGGACGCGACTCCCTGCTGGACTCGGAGGAGGCACAGGGACCGGACTCCGGCTGGGACTCGGAGGAGCACAGGGACCGGACTCCTGCTGGACGCGAGGAGCACAGGACCGGACTGCCTGCTGGGACTCGGAGGAGCACGGGACCGGGGGGGGGACTCCTGCTGGACTCGGATGAGCCACAGGGACCGACTCCTGCTGGACTCGGAGGAGCACAGGGAACGGACTCCTCTGGGACCGGAGTAGCACAGGGACCGGACTCCTGCTGGGACCGGAGGAGCACAGGGACCGGACTCCTGCGGGACTCGGAGGAGCACAGGGACCTGGACTCCTGCTGGGACTCGGAGGAGCACAGGGACCGGACTCCTGTTGGACTCGGAGGAGCACAGGGGGACCGGACTTCCTGCTGGGTACTCGGAGGAAGCACAGGGACCGGACTCCTGCTGGGACTCGGAGGAGCACAGGGACCGGACACCTGCTGGGACTGCGGAGGAGCACAGGGGGACCCGGACTCCTGCTGGTACTCGGAGGAGCACAGGACCGGACTGGGGGGGGGGGGGGGGGGCTGCTGGGTCTCGGAGGAGCACAGGGAGCACAGGACTCCTGATGGTACTCGGAGGAGCACAGGGACCGGACTCCTGCTGGGACTCGGAGGAGCACAGGGACCGGACTCCTGCTGGGACTAGGATGAAGCACAGGGACCGGACTCCTGCGGTGACGCGGAGGAGGCACGGGACCGGACTCATGCTGGACTCGGAGGAGCACAGGGAACCGGACTCCTTCTGGGACTCGGAGAGCACCTGGGACTCGGACTCCTGCTGGGACTCGGAGGAGAACAGGGACCGGACTCCTGCTGGGACTCGGAGGAGCACAGGGACCGGACTCCGGCAGGGACTCGGGAGGAGCACAGGACGCGGACTCCTGGCTGGGCCTCGGAGGAGCACAGGGAGCCGGACTCCTGCTGGGACTCGAGGAGCACAAGGGACCGGACTCCTGCTGGGACTCTGAGGAGCACAGAGGGGGGGAAGGAGCGAAGGGAGAGGGGGGGGAAAGCGAGGGGAGGAGGGGAAGAGGGGAAAAGGAGGGAAGGGGGGGGCGAAGGAGGGGGGGGAAGGGGCAGGGGGGGGGGAAGGGGACCGGACTCCTGCTGGGACTCTGAGGAGCAGCAGGACCCAGACTCCTGCTGGACTCTGAGGAGCACAGGACCGACTCCCTGATGGGACTCTGAGGACACAGGGAACCGGACTCCTGCAATGCCGAGAGTCATGACTAAACATGGAGGAGGCAGCTATTCAGATTCATTCTTGCTATAATCCACTAACAGTCTTCTGAACATGTGAAGAAGCTTGTCTGCTCTGGCACTGCCTCAAATCCAGGTAGAAAACAGTTTATCTGTGCCACAAGCGGAGGGATTTATCTACACTCGTTTTAATGGTACTGTGATTATTTATGATTTAATTCCCTGTGTGATGGTTTTCAATCATGTGTATGAACTGTGCTATACAATTAATCTTTCCAGTGCCTGGTTCTGTGCATATGACTTACGCTTTGTGGAAGAGCTCCTGGAGGCTCTCTGCCTCTGGCTCAGCTACCGCCCACACCTCCTCTTCCGGCAGAGGACCTCCACGCACCTCAGAGCCTCTGCCAGGACACTGCATGATCCCTGCTACACGAGAGGCAGAGTGGAGAAGTCCTGGCTCACAAACAATTTTATAAAAGACGTTTAAACGCTCGTTTTTGCAGTAAGAACATCGGACAACATTCACATTATTTCAGGTCATTTCATTGGATTTTTTGTATCGCCCTAATCACACACAGTTCGTTATCTCGGAGGAATTTACAAAACAGCTTGAAATCGCCACAACAGTACAAACTCCAAGAAAGGCAAAGAGTAAATAACACACAGAGCCATCGGTCCATAAGGGGCAGAGACCAATTCCAATAAATTATGATAATTGGCCATAAATGTTTAATGTTTGAGTGTAACAGAAGGCAAGGCAAGGCAAGTTTATTTATATAGCAATTCAAATACACAAGGCTATTCAAAGTGCTGAACAAACAAAAACATTGAAAATCATAAATTTTATCACAGAACATTAAAAAGAAAAGATAGAAATATAAAATCCTCAGTTGTATGCACAGGTAAACAGAACTGTCTTTATCACTGGTTTTAAAAATTTTTTGTCAGAGAGGAGGCCTGTCTCACATCTTCAGGAAGACTGTTCCAGATTTTTTAGCAGCATGAATCTGAAAAGCAGCCTCCCCATGTTTAGTTCTGACTCTGGGCACTAACAAGGAGTCCCAGTCCCTGAGCTCCTCAGAGTCCGGGCTGGTTCCATATGGGACTAACATTCACTAAAAACCAACCCACAAGCCCAGCGTGTTCCGTCGAATTGTTTATTCACTCGGTGGGTAATGACGGGTTTCGGCGGAAACAGTCCGAGGTGTTGGAAGCTGCTAGTCGCCAGCCGTGTGCAATCTGGCTAGCACAATGGCCGACACTGTCATCTTCTCTGGGCCCCGTACCTAGCACTACAGTGCAGAAGCATTCAGCAGACACTCGCTTTCAACCGTCCTGGCTGTCTGGCTGGTGCTCTCGAAGTGGTGTTTTTCATGTTGACATTGGAGTGCCTTTTGGGGAGAAGCCCGGTCTCATCCGCTCGGATGATATCCACCCAACGATGGCGGTACAAAGCCCTTTTTTGGCTAAGAATTTGGCCCTGGCGCTAACTGTTCTGCGCGGCTCAAATGACGATAGCAGAACTGAGGGCCCGGTGCAGAGCTGCTCTGCCACAACCTCGACCCCCCATCTGTTTCAGGCTTACTAGCCTCAGAGCGTAGTCAGTTTGAATCTGTGTGTGCATTGTGTGTGTGGCCTGTGTGTGCTCAGTTTAGCTAGCCTCAGAAACCTAGTCAGATTGAAACTTGTGTGTGGTTTCCCCGCTGAAGTCTAAAGTCACTATAGCGAGGAAATCTGACCTAGGTGTCAGACACAGTAATCTTAATAAAAGTTCAGACAGACAAAATAGTTTCTAAGCGGTAGGGTTGTTAAATGTGGTACAATACCTACAATAACAATACAATTTATTCTTGTATACCCTTGGTCACAAACAGAAGTCATCTCAGAGGACTTAACATAACCGCTTGAAATCAACAACACAGGTACTGATAATCAACAGTAAAACACATGAAGAATACAAGTATAAAGCACACACAGAAGAAATGTCCCATACATGTTGTAGAATGCTTAAGTGGTCCCTGATCATCACCAATCCTTTCTGTTGGACACTAACTGTCCCAACAAGACCCACCGCATCGACAAGGAAAAACTCTTAAAAAACCCAGTGGCAAAAAGTGTGAAACCTTGGAGGAGAACGTAGGGAAACCCACAGGAGGGAGACCCAATATGAGAAAGGGATCCGCTCCTCCGGACGACAGACTAAATGATCTAGGACCTAAGCTAAGCGACAGACGGGACCATGGCCCCGCTGACGTGGACAGGTCCGGGTGCAGGACCGAAGCACTCCCAGGCGGTCGGCGGGGCAGTCAGCAGGTGGAGATGGAAGAGGCAGCTCAGAGATCCCGTCAACGTACCAAGAAACAGACAAGGGGACAACGTTGATAGCAATGAACAAACTACAGTCAGAATCCTAAAAATCTAAACAGATAAAGTAGAAGGAGGAGAGAATAGTGCCAATTACCATACTTCTCCAGGCAAACGGATCTCCTATTGCAGCTGACTAACACTCTGATGAGTTTTAAACCTTCTCCGAGTCTTACCTTCCTACCATATGCTAAACTAAAGAGGACTGTTTTAAACCTAGCCTTGAATAAAGAAAACATACAGCATAATATATAACATAATATACAGACATAACACATACATTATTGAATTATATATAAGCATAATATACATATAACAGCTTATATATTTATCTATACATTAATTATAGATTACCTAATTTATATGCAAAATTAAAGTAAAGTGCTTAAGCCTGGCCTTGAATGTGGAGACCGTATCTGCTTCCTTAACATAAATGGGAAGCTGATTCCACAGTAAAGGAGCTTGGTAGCTAAATGCTCTGCCACCAACAGTGACCTTTGAGACCTTTGGGACCACCAGGAACGTCTGGCGTTTTGTGAGCGCAACGCGCGACTGGTTTGATACGAACACTAACGTGTCTTGGAGATAAGAGGGAGCCAAGCCATTTATGGCTTTATATTGTTAAGAGTAGGATTTTAAACTTTATTCTGTAACTCCACAGGGAGCCAGTGGTAGTGATTTTAACACCGGAGTTATGTGCTCCCTCCTTTTGGTACCTGTTAAGATCCTAGCGGTGCTGTATTCTGAACGAGCTGGAAGCTCCTTCAAAGAGGCTTTAGGGCACGCTGCCAGTAAAGCGTTACAGTAGTCGAGCTTGAGGTGACAAACGCGTGAATGAGTTTTTCCGCGTCACTTTTAGGAAGGAAATTCCTAATTTTAGCGATGTTCCGTAAGTGGAAGTACGCCATGTTTTAGTTGCTTGGCTTATATAAGCCTTGAAGGAGTGTTCTTGGTCAAAATGACTCCAAGATTCCTCACAGTGTTACTGGGTATTATACTGACATTATCGAGAGTAACCATCTGGTTAGTGAGGGAGTCACGCAGGCGCTTCGGAGCCGAGTAGGATCACTTCTGTCTTCTCCGGGTTGAGAAGTAGGAAGTTAAGAGTCATCCACATTTTAAGGTCTTTATGCAGGCACTGAGCTTTTCTAGCTGATCTGGTCTGGATTTAGGCTTCATCGACAGATAAAAAGCTGTGTGTCATCTGCATAGCAGTGGAAATTAATTCCATGCTTTTATAATGTTTCCCAGTGGGGGGGGGGGGGGTAACAGCATGTAGAGAGTAAAAAGAATCGGTCCGAGTACCGAACCCTGCGGCACACCGAATTCCACATCCAGAATAAGGCGACGAGTCCTGATTCCACATTGAACGAAGTGATATCGATTGATAAATAGGATTTAAACCAGCCAAGGGCTGTTCCTCTAAGGACTATATCACATTCTAGCCTCTGCAGTAGAATGCTGTGGTCTATTGTGTCAAATGCAGCACTAAGGTCCAGTAGGACCCAGGCACTGACTTTGTCCATTATCGGCAGCTAGTAGTAAGTCATTTGTGACTTTGGACTAGTGCCGGTTTCAAGTGCTATGATGAGCTCTGAATCTGATGAAAGACTTCAAACATATATTTTCCTGCAGGTGGCAGCGGAGCTGGCTCAGCTATAAGTTTTTCCAGGTTTTTAGATATAAAAGTGAGGTTTTGAGAGCTGTAGTCTGTGTAGTTGTGTAAGTATGTTCTGGGTCCAGGTTTGTTTTTTCTTGACAAGAAGGGGTTTGATTACCGCGGTTTTAAAAGCTTGTGGGACATAGCCACATTGTATGGATGCGGTTATTATATTTACGATAGGCTCAATTATCAAGGGAAGTATGTCTTTGATGAGCCATGTCGGGACTGCGTCTAACATGCAAGTTGAGGCTTTTGAGGATGTGACCCACAGAGATCACCTCTGCTTGGCTCACAGCCATGAAGTTTATTAAGGCCCACTGAAGAGTCTAAGTGGGAAGTCACGTATGCCGCTTCAACTGTCCACCATAACCAGCAGGAGCAACCTCCTCCAGCTTGTCACGGATGGATGTAATTTATATTAATAAAGTGGAGTGGAGAAAGTTACGACACTGCTCAGTGAAGCTTGGAATTTTTAGCTCGATTGCGCATATGGCAGTTGTGAGTTTAGCAGGTACCGAACAAAAAGTCTACTGTGTTTTTATTTCCTTCTATTAAAGTTGAATATATTGATTTCGAGCCCCGCGAAGGCCATCTTGTAGTTTCGGAGACCTGCTTTTCCTCTTCCTGTGGACAGGCTCCGAGTGGGAGTGGCGATATAGCCCTCTCCAATTTTCTGAACCGATCCTGTTTTTAACAGTGTGGAGTTGAACACTGTACCAGGCGGACGATGAACTAATCCTAATGGTTGTCTGTTTTAAAGGAGCTGCTGCATTTAAAGCAGATTTAAAGACTCCCCAGTAGTGTTTGCCCACCGTTTGGTCAATGACTGAGGGACTGCAGCGAGCTGTGAACGGTTAACCTGCAGCAATTCAACATAGGCGTATTAGTTCTTGAACAACGTTGGATAGATTTATCATTTAAGGTTCTTTTCATTATGGTTTTATCTTGGCGGGGACAGGAAAGTCCCTCCAAAGCGAGATCAAACGTGATCATGAAATGGGTCATTACAGCAACGCGCTTTGACGCTGGAATGTCAACATTGGAGACATCACAGCCGTAGTCTTGACAAGGTCCCAAGGGTGGTTATGAATGTGAGTAGGTTCCTCGACATTCTGAGTAAAACCAACACCATCTTGTACGGAGCTGAAAGCTTTGTTTAAGCTGTCAGTGCTGTCGTCCACATGTATATGGACGTCTCCTGCTATAACTATGTTTTTCCCATTCCAAAACTAGGTTTGAAATGAAGTCAGTAGAATTCTGTTAGAACCGCTGTACAGCGATCAAGAAAAATCTTCGTAAAGTCTTCTGCCCCCAGCTGCGGACATGGTCAAGCATTTAAAACCTGAAACACGTCCCGCAGTCTACCTCCAGATCCTCGATTCAGCGTATGGCACCGTGCAAGACGGCGATGAGCTCTATGCAAGATTCATGGACACGTTCCAAGACGGAGGGGAAAAACCATCTACATACCTCCAGCGGTTGCAAGTGGCTCTGACTTTAGCCGTGAAGAGAAGGGGAGTCCCACATGGTGAAGTCAACAAGCACCTGCTTAACCAGTTCTGCCGGGGATGTTGGGACAACACCCTAATCTCTGAGCTCCAACTCAAGCAACAAAAAGCAGACCCGCCATCTTTCGCTGAACTGCTACTGCTGCTGCGTACAGAGGAAGACCGGGAAGCTGCCAAGACATTTCGAATGAAGCAGCATCTGGGTCCCTCCAAAGCCAAAGCTATGACTCAGGCACAATATGCATATGCTGGTGGTGAAGACAAGGAGGTTTCTACATTGGAACAACTCACAAAGCAGTTGGCAGACATACAAAGACAATTAGCAGTTCTTACCGCAGCCCAGTCCAGCTTGAAGCAGCCAACATCATCAAAGGCCACACATCCTGGTTCCGGGGCTAAATCTGCTAAAACCTTTGCACGATCGGCTAATACTCCGGCCTCCGGACCAAAACCAGGTTACTGCTATCAATGTGGTGAAGATGGGCATATCAAACCAGCATGTGACAATGCTCCAAATCCGGCTTTGGTGACACTCAAGAAGAAACAGCACACAGAGAAACTACAGAGATGGCAGAATTCAAACTCCACTCAAGGCCATTCGTTAAACTAGATCCAGTTCCTGTTACGGGGCGAACTGGAACTGCTTTGGACCAAAAATGTCCCAAAAACTCTAAATCAGTTACCTGTGCGGAGCAGACTCCTTCCACTTCCATCATGAGATCTCGGCTGCCGAAGGGGCTTATCGGATCCAAGTGTACAAGTGAAGTCAACATCGCCGGTCAAAGGTGTCAATGCTTACTCGACACTGGATCGCAAGTCACCACTGTCCCTGTCTCATTTTATAACAAGCACTTCTCTCACCAGCCGTTGAAGCCCCTCTGTGACCTTCTCCAAGTTGAAGGGGCTGCAGGCCAAGCTGTTCCCTACCTGGGATACATCGATATGACAGTGACTTTCCCCAGAGACTTTGTGGGCGTCGACATGGAAGTAGCCACACTAGCACTTGTCGTCCCAGACCCACGTCTAGAACTTCAATCACAAGTGCTAATCGGGATGAATACCCTGGAGCCCTTGTACGACCAACATGTGGGGAGTGAACATGCCAGCTTCCAGCCAACAGCACATGGGTATCGAGCTGTCCTGCAACTGCTCCAGCTTCGTCATCAGCAAACACAGTTGGGCAGTGAAGGGGTGGTGCGACTCTCAAGTAAAGCTCCGGTTGTCATCTCTGCTGGTCACACCGTAGTTGTTGAGGGCTCCATCCATGCCATCACTCCACCTGCAGGATGCTGCGCTCTCATTGAACATCCCTCATCTCCACTGGCTGGCGGACTCTGTGTCACAAGCTGTCTGATTACCACTTCAAAGCATGCCCCCCACAAAGTTCCAGTCATCCTCAAGAATGAGTCTGAACAAGACGTGTCCGTCCCTCCTTTGAGTATTATTGCTGAGTTCGTATTGTCACCCCAGATCCTGTCACACGATGTCTCGGTCAAACCTGAGTCCACTCTTCATGATCTGCAACTGAATTTTGGGGATTCGCCCCTACCTCAGGAATGGAGGGAAAGGATCACAAACAAACTGAACCAGATACCGGACGTTTTTTCGCATCATGATTTAGACTTTGGGAGAACGGATAAGATCAAGCATAGCATCAAATTGCATGACGACACTCCATTTAAGCACCGGCCTAGACCCATCCATCCACAAGATATTGAGGCTGTCCGCCGACACCTGCGAGACCTTCTGCAAACTGGAGTAATTCGAGAGTCAGAGTCGCCTTTCGCCTCTCCTATTGTGGTGGTTCGCAAGAAGAATGGCGATGTACGTCTCTGCATTGACTACAGGAAGCTGAACCTCCAAACCAGAAAAGACGCTTACGCCATTCCCAACCTGGAAGAGTCATTTTCAGCGCTGACTGGTTCAAGATGGTTCAGTGTTTTGGACCTCAAGTCTGGCTACTACCAGATTGAAATGACAGAAGCGGACAAAGAGAAAACGGCGTTTGTCACCCCTTTGGGGTTTTGGGAGTTCAATCGCATGCCGCAAGGCATTACAAATGCTCCCTCCACGTTTTAACGCCTCATGGAAAAGTGCATGGCAGATCTTAATCTAAAAGAGGTTCTCGTCTTCTTGGATGATCTGATTATCTTCTCCAGAACATGGGAAGAACATGAAGAGCGCCTGCTGCGAGTACTCAACCGGCTGAAGGAGTACGGTCTCAAATTGTCCCCGGAGAAGTGTAAATTTTTCCAAACCTCTGTGCGCTATCTTGGTCACATAGTGTCCGAGGGGGGAGTCGAGACCGATCCTGAGAAGATCAGTGCCTTAAAGACCTGGCCAATTCCGCGAACTCTGCGAGAACTGAGATCATTCTTAGGATTTGCCGGATACTACAGAAGGTTCATCCGAGGATACTCTGCCATAGCAAAGCCGCTGAATGACTTGACCAGAGGTTACATATCCAGTCGCAAGTCGGTCAAGAAAAGACCCAACATAAAGACTCAGGATTCCCAGCAACAGCCGTTCGGAGAGGGATGGACGCCGAAGTGTCAGCATGCCTTTGATACGCTGATCGACCAGCTAACCACTGCACCGGTTCTAGGATACGCTGATCCAAAGAGGCCATATATTCTACACACCGATGCTAGTGCTGTGGGGCTTGGCGCAGCCCTGTATCAGGAACAAGACGGCCATCTGAGGGTCATTGCGTATGCAAGCCGGGGGTTGTCCATAAGTGAATCGAGGTATCCAGCTCATAAACTTGAGTTCCTGGCGTTGAAGTGGAGCATTACAGAAAAGTTTCATGACTATCTGTATGGAGCCAGCTTTGTTGTGGTTACCGACAACAATCCACTCACCTACATCTTGACATCCGCCAAGTTGGATGCTGCTAGTCATCGTTGGCTCGCTGCCCTTTCAACGTACACCTTTACACTCCAGTATCGTGCGGGAAAACAAAACCTGGATGCAGATGCACTGTCACGACGACCACATGATTCGATACTCAGCACTACTTCTGACAACGATCTCATCCGTCAGTTCACTCAGGAGCATAGCGGTGAGCCGGGATGCGAGGTTGCACCCGAGGTCGTCGCTGCCATCTGCCAGGGCTGCCTTGTAAGAACCTGCCTTCCCGCCATCTCCTCTGATACTCACTCGATCACGTTGGTGGAGTCCTTGACTATGTCAGCGGAAGCCATACCTGAAAGTTACAGCGACGAGAGTCAACATGGGTTGCCAGTTGTGCCATCCTTGTCGCTTCAAGAACTCAAAGAAAAACAGAAATCTGATTCGTCCATCCGGGAAGTCATTCATCAGCTGGAGACCGGGGAACGAGTCCCTCTCACAGCACGGCAAGAGCTCCCTGAACTCGCCCTATTGCTACGGGAGTTGAATCGCCTGGAATTGGTGAATGATGTCTTGTACCGGAAGAGGCAAGATGGAGATCAAGTGCTGCGTCAACTCGTGCTGCCTGAAGAGCTTAGGACCCTGGTGCTGACAAGTCTTCACAATGACCTGGGCCATATGGGTATTGACCGAACACTCGACCTTGTGCGTACAAGATTCTTTTGGCCTCGTATGTCGGCAGATGTTGAGACCAAAGTTCGAACCTGTGATCGGTGTGTGAGGAGAAAATCCCTGCCATTGGTTAACATCACCACAACACGTCCACTTGAGTTGCTCTGTATGGATTTTCTGTCGCTAGAGCCGGATCAAAGTAACATTAAAGATATACTGGTCCTTACAGACCACTTCACAAAATTTGCTGTGGCCCTGCCAACGCCTAACCAGAAAGCACGTACAGTGGCACGTTATCTGTGGGAAAATTTCATAGTATATTACGGCATCCCCGAAAGGCTCCACACGGATCAAGGCCCTGATTTTGAGTCAAAGCTCATAAAAGAACTCTGTGAAATTGCTGGCATTGTGAAGACAAGGACTACTCCTTATCATCCACGGGGTAATCCTGTAGAGCGTTTCAACAGAACTCTCTTAAGCATGCTCGGAACTCTTGAGCCAAAGCAAAAGCAACGCTGGAAGGAGTACGTGAAGCCGTTGTGTCACGCATACAACTGTACCAAAAGCGACGTTACAGGATTCACGCCCTATGAGCTAATGTTTGGTCGCTCACCCCGTCTTCCAGTAGACCTTGCTTTTGGGTTGCCTGTCCGTGAAACCCAGTCCAAGTCACATTCACAATATGTTGCAAACTTGCGTTCCAGACTCGAGCAATCTTACCAAATTGCCTCCCAGAATGCTGGAAAATCAGCTGAAAAGAATAAGACTCGGTTTGACCAACGCATAACTCCATCAAGTTTGGATGTTGGTGACCGTGTTCTCGTTCGGAATGTAAGACTGCGTGGGAAACACAAGTTGGAAGATAAGTGGGAGCGAAACGTGTATGTTGTCCTCAACCGTGCTGGTGATCTCCCAGTGTACACAGTGAGACCTGAGAAACATGTGAATGCACCTACTCGAACACTTCACCGTGATTTGTTGCTGCCCTGTGGGTTTCTTTCAACAGATACTTACCATGAACTTTCAGAAATAACACCGCCTCGTAAGCCAGTGACTCGTAGTCAGCGACAAGCTGCTCCTTTTTCCGGGGACTTAGAAGACGACGGTAGTGATTTGCCTGTCTTTGCAGCTTACGTACCTGAAACCTTTACATTTGAAAAAACTGTCTCTAAACCGCCAGTTGATCCTATTCCAGCCAGTCCCTCGTGCTTGCCACCGCCTGACAACGCTATAGTGCCTATACTTTTCGATCTAGTCGAGCAAAACTTACCTGATCCGGAAGAGTCCTCTGCTGATGTTGCCACGTTGCCGCCTCCACCTGTTGAAAATGCTCAAGATTTCTCGCCTAACTCAAGTGAGTCTGAACTTTCATCTGAAGCTGAAGTCTCTGGCTCGGACATTCCTGACGAAAGAGAAGCGGAGCTCAGTGGCCAAGCAGAGACATCTCTTACCTCGACCGATACTGCTCATGACCCAACGGTAATTCCTGCTGACCAGTCCGTTGAGGGTACCGATCAAGCTGTAGTCGAGCCTGAACAATCTGTCCGTCGTTCTAGACAGCGACAGCCGCCAAAGCGTCTTGGTTATTCTGTCTTGGGCAATCCTCTAATCTCGGTTGTTCAGACGCTTTTGCATAGTCTTGCGGATGCATATGGCGAAGCGTTTAGTACTACCGCTGCAGCAAATGCCAGTTTTGAGTCATCCGTTTACGTTGTATAGCATGCACTCGGAGGTGCATGGGCTTAAGAGGGGAGGGTGTAACACAGGTGCCGAATTCACTCTGAATATACGTTCATGCCCTTCTCCTAATCTATGCTTAGTTGCGTGCTATCGCGAGAATAGGGTCATGTGACCATGTCCCGCCAATCACGTCCCTTTATTATCCGCTACCCGGAAGTTACCGGGAGACGTGAGGGAAGCCCAAGCATTTGCTGCTGCAGGAGCCAACTTCCAGTGCCGGACCGCAACATATGAGCCAGGTGTTAGGATAAAAGTGGACTTGGCCAGGCTTTTTATGGTTGATGGCGAGCTACCGAAACAGGATTCTAGCCTGAAGAAGAAGTATCACTCCACCTGGAGATTCCTACCAGGAACCCCAACCTCCTGCTCTGCCCGGGCTGGTAGGAGGCTCTCGCAGCCACCCTCACAACTCACTCGCACCTTCATTCTCCGGCCCTCTCATGCTCATTCACTCACTCTTCCCCATGGGTCAATACCTTACCCTGGATACTCAAACCTGACCCCGGGTCGTGTTGAACTGTTGCCACCTGTGCGAATACTAAACTTTAGTAGGAGTTAACGGATCGCTCCGCTTACTTTACTTTGTGGACACTGCACCTTTTGTATAATTGATGTGGGATTATGGTTTCTCTACTGTGTAAATACTGTTGTTTCTACTTGAATGGCCATTCTCAATGAGTTGTCTGTCTTGGTTAACTTTTTATGCATAATATACGGTACCAACCAAAAAGCAAGTTACCGTCTCTGCCTCCTCTCTCCGAGCCGACACCTAGTCTTCTAGCCTAGCCCATTTGAATAGCCTAAGACCAAATTCTATTGCATTGTAACTATAAGCGTCCTATATTCTATATGGTATTGGTTATTTATTTAATACGTGTTTAATTGCAGCAGATTGGCTACATGTGACACATGTGAACACACATGTGACACATGTGAACACACATGTGACACATGGGAACACACATGTGACACATGGGAACACACATGTGACACATGGGAACACACATGTGACACATGTGAACACACATGTGACACATGGGAACACACATGTGACACATGGGAACACACATGTGACACATGGGAACACACATGTGACACATGGGAACACACATGTGACACATGGGAACACACATGTGACACATGGGAACACACATGGGAACACACATGTGACACATGGGAACACACATGTGACACATGGGAACACACATGGGAACACATGGGAACACACATGTGACACATGGGAACACACATGGGAACACACATGTGACACATGGGAACACACATGTGTCACATGGGAACACACATGTGACAGATGTGAACACACATGTGACACATGGGAACACACATGTGACACATGGGAACACACATGTGACACATGGGAACACACATGTGACACATGTGAACACACATGTGACACATGGGAACACACATGTGTCACATGGGAACACACATGTGACACATGGGAACACACATGTGTCACATGGGAACACACATGTGTCAGATGGGAACACACATGTGACACATGGGAACACACATGTGACACATGGGAACACATGGGAACACACATGTGAACACATGGGAACACACATGTGACACATGGGAACACACATGTGTCACATGGGAACACACAAGTGACACATGGGAACACACATGTGACACATGGGAACACACATGTGACACATGGGAACACACGTGTCACATGGGAACACACATGTGACACATGGGAACACACATGTGACACATGGGAACACACATGTGACACATGGGAACACACATGTGACACATGGAAACACACGTGTCACATGGGAACACACATGTGTCACATGGGAACACACATGTGTCACATGGGAACACACGTGTCACATGGGAACATACATGTGACACATGGGAACACACGTGTCACATGGGAACACACATGTGTCACATGGGAACACACGTGTCACATGGGAACACAC
The DNA here is from genome assembly GCA_964034765.1 of Knipowitschia caucasica. Classification (NCBI taxonomy): domain Eukaryota; kingdom Metazoa; phylum Chordata; class Actinopteri; order Gobiiformes; family Gobiidae; genus Knipowitschia; species Knipowitschia caucasica. The sequence goes on from OZ035837.1 coordinate 693,889, forward strand.
ATGTGACACATGGGAACACACGTGTCACATGGGAACACACATGTGACACATGGGAACACACGTGTCACATGGGAACACACGTGACACATCTGAACACACATGTGTCACATGGGAACACACGTGACACATGTGCACTAGTATGATACTGAAAAGTCCTTTACAACTTTATGAAAAATGCTAATGAAGCATCTAGCATTTTACTTTGGACCAGAGCAGAGAAAATGGTCTGAACCCAGAGGCTACTCCACCCAGTGACCCGTCCTGCTCCACCCAGAGGCTACTCCACCTCTGCTGCTGTGACCCGTCCTGCTCCACCCAGAGGCTACTCCACCTCTGCTGCTGTGACCCGTCCTGCTCCACCCAGAGGCTACTCCACCTCTGCTGCTGTGACCCGTCCTGCTCCACCCAGAGGCTACTCCACCTCTGCTGCTGTGACCCGTCCTGCTCCACCCAGAGGCTACTCCACCTCTGCTGCTGTGACCCGTCCTGCTCCACCCAGAGGCTACTCCACCTCTGCTGCTGTGACCAGCTACTTTGCTGCTACTGGACACCTGCATTTCTCCTTCAGGGGATCAATAAAGTATCTATCTATCTGCATTTTATGGGCCCATAACTATGTGCTGTAGACCCAGGCCTCAGTCCTGGTCTACAGCCTCAGTCCTGGTCTACAGCCTCAGTCCTGGGTCTACAGCCTCAGTCCTGGTCTACAGCCTCAGTCCTGGGTCTACGGCCTCAGTCCTGGGTCTACGGCCTCAGTCCTGGGTCTACGGCCTCAGTCCTGGGTCTACGGCCTCAGTCCTGGGTCTACAGCCTCAGTCCTGGGTCTACAGCCTCAGTCCTGGGTCTACAGCCTCAGTCCTGGGTCTACAGCCTCAGTCCTGGGTCTACAGCCTCAGTCCTGGGTCTACAGCCTCAGTCCTGGGTCTACAGCCTCAGTCCTGGGTCTACAGCCTCAGTCCTGGGTCTACAGCCTCAGTCCTGGGTCTACAGCCTCAGTCCTGGGTCTACAGCCTCAGTCCTGGGTCTACAGCCTCAGTTCTGGGTCTACAGCCTCAGTCCTGGGTCTACAGCCTCAGTTCTGGGTCTACAGCCTCAGTCCTGGGTCTACAGCCTCAGTCCTGGGTCTACAGCCTCAGTCCTGGGTCTACAGCCTCAGTCCTGGGTCTACAGCCTCAGTCCTGGGTCTACAGCCTCAGTCCTGGGTCTACAGCCTCAGTCCTGGGTCACATGGGAACCCAGGACGTGTGGAGACTTCTCAGATCCAGTTTGCGGTTGATGGTCACCTGAGACTTTACTTTGAGAGGAATCCATTTCAGATCCAGGAGGCGAGGGACCAGGAGAGAAACCTCATCTCAATTAAAGCTGGAGCCAAACAGATCCTGCAGTTGTCCACATGAGAACCAGGAGTCCCGATCCACACACCATCAGAGGGTCAGGCACCAGCAACACACCATTATGACACTATTTGTACTTTCAGAATATTACATTACTATAACCAAAAGACACTTGGAGAGACAAGAGAGACCAGAGAGAGAGACCAGAGAGAGACCAGAGAGAGAGACCAGAGAGAGACCAGAGAGAGAGACCAGAGAGAGAGACCAGAGAGAGACCAGAGAGAGACCAGAGAGAGAGACCAGAGAGAGAGACCAGAGAGAGAGACCAGACAGAGACCAGAGAGAGAGACCAGACAGAGACCAGAGAGAGACCAGAGAGAGAGACCAGAGAGAGAGACCAGAGAGAGAGACCAGACAGAGACCAGAGAGAGAGACCAGACAGAGACCAGAGAGAGACCAGAGAGAGAGACCAGAGAGAGACCAGAGAGAGAGACCAGAGAGAGAGACCAGACAGAGACCAGAGAGAGAGACCAGACAGAGACCAGAGAGAGACCAGAGAGAGAGACCAGAGAGAGACCAGAGAGAGAGACCAGAGAGAGAGACCAGAGAGAGAGACCAGACAGAGACCAGAGAGAGAGACCAGACAGAGACCAGAGAGAGACCAGAGAGAGAGACCAGAGAGAGACCAGAGAGAGAGACCAGAGAGAGAGACCAGAGAGAGAGACCAGAGAGAGAGACCAGAGAGAGACCAGAGAGAGAGACCAGAGAGAGACCAGAGAGAGAGACCAGAGAGAGACCAGAGAGAGAGACCAGAGAGAGAGACCAGAGAGAGAGACCAGAGAGAGAGACCAGAGAGAGAGACCAGAGAGAGAGACCAGACAGAGACCAGAGAGAGAGACCAGACAGAGACCAGAGAGAGACCAGAGAGAGAGACCAGAGAGAGACCAGAGAGAGAGACCAGAGAGAGACCAGAGAGAGAGACCAGAGAGAGACCAGAGAGAGAGACCAGAGAGAGAGACCAGAGAGAGAGACCAGAGAGAGAGACCAGACAGAGACCAGAGAGAGAGACCAGACAGAGACCAGAGAGAGACCAGAGAGAGAGACCAGACAGAGACCAGAGAGAGAGACCAGACAGAGACCAGAGAGAGACCAGAGAGAGAGACCAGAGAGAGACCAGAGAGAGAGACCAGACAGAGACCAGAGAGAGAGACCAGAGAGAAGAGAAAGTACAACAATAATGATAAATCTGTTTAGGTGCAGACACTCAAAGACTCACCTTTCATTATTCACTCTCTCCAACCCTAACCCCACCCCTCTCCACCTCCCCTCCCTCCTTTCTCACAATACAATCCAATGTATTCTTGTATAGCCCTAGGTCACAACAGAAGTCATCTCAGAGACTTAACAAAACCATTGAAATCACCAACACAGGTCAGAGAATCAACAGTTAAAACACATGAAGAATATAAAGCACACACAGAAGAAAATGTAAAGTAGGAAGGAGGAGAGGATAGTGCTCAAGTTACCATACTTCTCCAGCAGGGGGCGCCCTATGCAGCTTGACTGACAGTCTGAGGAGTTTAGCCTTCCCTGAGTCTTACCTTCCTAGCCATATGCTAAACTAAAGAGGACTGTTTTAAACCTAGCCTTGAATAAAGAGAGCGTATCTGAAAGGAGGCGAGACAGCAGCAGCCACGGCTAGCCCAGGCTACAGCACCAAGACTCATGGATTACACACCAGGTGTGCCAAACCGATCCAAGCAAACCTAATTATATATTATATATCATATACATCATATATACCATACATACCATATATATCATATATAATACACAACATAACATACAGCATAATATATAACATAATATACAACATAACACAATACATTATTGAATAATATATAACATAATATATAACATAATACAGCATATATATATATATATATATATACACCATATATTATATATGACCTAATTATATGCTAAATTAAAGTAAAGTGCTTTAAGCCTGGCCTTGAATGTGGAGACCGTATCTGCTTCCTTAACATAAATGAAGCTGATTCCACAGTAAAGGAGCTTGGAGCTAAATGCTCTGCCGCCAACAGTGACCTTTGAGACCTTAGGGACCACCAGACGTCTGGCGTTTTGTGAGCGCAACGCTCGACTTGGTTGATACGACACTAACGTGTCTTGGAGATAAGAGGGAGCCAAGCCATTTATGGCTTTATATGTTAAGAGAAGGATTTTAAACTTTATTCTGTACTCCACAGGGAGCCAGTGGAGTGATTTTAACACCGGAGTTATGTGCTCCCTCCTTTTGGTTCCTGTTAAGATCCTAGCTGCTGTATTCTGAACGAGCTGGAAGCTCTTCAAAGACGCTTTAGGGCACGCTGCCAGTAAAGCGTTACAGTCGAGCCTTGAGGTGACAAACGCGTGAATGAGTTTTTCCGCGTCACTTTTAGGAAGGAAATTCCTAATTTTAGCAATGTTCCGTAAGTGGAAGTACGCCGTTTTAGTTGCTTGGCTTATATAAGCCTTGAAGGGGAGTTCTTGGTCAAAAATGACTCCAAGATTCCTCACAGTGTTACTGGGTATAATACTGACATTATCAGAGTAATTATCTGGTTAGTGAGGGAGTCACGCAGGCGCTTCGGACCGAGTAGGATCACTTCTGTCTTCTCCGGGTTGAGAAGTAGGAAGTTAAGAGTCATCCATATTTTAAGGTCCTTTATGCAGCACTGAGCTTTTCTAGCTGATCTGTCTGATTAGGCTTCATCGACAGATAAAGCTGTGTGTCATCTGCATAGCAGTGGAAAATTAATTCCATGCTTTTTAATAATGTTTCCTAGCATGTGAAAAGCATGTACCGAGAGTGCACACCGAATTCTACTCCAGAATAAGGCGACGAGTTCTGATTCACATTGACGAAGTGATACCGATCTGATAAATAGGATTTAAACCAGCCAAGGGCTGTTCCTCTAAGACCTATATCACATTCTAGCCTCTGCAGTAGAATGCTGTGGTCTATTGTGTCAAATGCAGCACTAAGGTCCAGTAGGACCAGCACTTACTCACCCCCTTCTCACCCCTCTCCACCTCCCCTCCCTCCCTTCTCACCCCTCTCCACCTCCCCTCCCTCCCTTCTCACCCCTCTCCTCCCTCCTTTCTCACCCCTCTCCACCTCCCCTCCCTCCCCTCCCTTCTCACCCCTCTCCTCCTCCCTTCTCCACCCCTCTCCACCTCCCCTCCCTCCCTCCCTTCTCACCCCTCTCCTCCCTCCTTTCTCACCCCTCTCCACCTCCCCTCCCTCCTTTCTCACCCCTCTCCACCTCCCCTCCCTCCTTTCTCACCCCTCTCCACCTCCCCTCCCTCCTTTCTCACACCCTCTCCACCCTCCAGTCCCTCCTTTCTCACCCCCCTCTCCACCTCCCCTCCCTCCTTTCTCACCCCTCTCCACCTCCCCTCCCTCCTTTCTCACCCCTCTCCCACCTCCAGTCCCTCCTTTCTCACCCCCCTCTCCACCTCCCCCTCCCCTCCTTTCTCCCCCCCTCTCCACCTCCCCTCCCTCCTTTCTCACCCCTCTCCACCTCCCCCTCCCTCCTTTCTCACCCCCCTCTCCACCTCCCCTCCCTCCTTTCTCACCCCTCTCCACCTCCCCTCCCTCCTTTCTCACCCCCCTCCACCTCCCCTCCCTCCTTTCTCACCCCCCTCTCCACCTCCCAGTCCCTCCTTTTCTCACACCCCCTCTCCACCTCCCCTCCCTCCCTTCTCACCCCTCTCCCCTCCCCTCCCTCCCCCTTCTCACCCCCTCACCACCTCCCCTCCCTCCCTTCTCACCCCTCTCCACCTCCCCTCCCTCCCTTCTCACCCCCTCTCCTCCCTCCTTTCTCACCCCCTCTCCACCTCCCCTCCCTCCCTCCCTTCTCCCCCTCTCCTCTCCTCCCTCCCTTCTCACCCCTCTCCACCTCCCCTCCCTCCTCCCTTCTCACCCCTCTCCTCCCCTCCTTTCTCACCCCTCTCCACCTCCCCTCCCTCCTTTCTCCCCCCTCTCCACCTCCCCTCCCTCCTTTCTCACCCCTCTCCACCTCCAGTCCCTCCTTTCTCACCCCCTCTCCACCCCCTCCCTCCTCCTTTCTCACCCCTCTCCACCTCCCCTCCCTCCACCCCTCAGTCCCTCTCCCCCTCTCCAACCTCCCAGTCCCTCCATTTCTCACCCCCCTCTCCACCTCCCCTCCCTCCTTTCTCACCCCCCTCTCCACCTCCCCTCCCTCCTTTCTCACCCCTCTCCACCTCCCCTCCCCCTTTCTCACACCCCCCTCTCCACCCCCCCTCCCTCCTTTCTCACCCCCTCCACCACCTCCCCTCCCTCCTTTCTCACCCCCCTCTCCACCTCCCCTCCCTCCTTTCTCACCCCCCTCTCCACCTCCCAGTCCCTCCTTTCTCACCCCCTCTCCCCACCTCCCTCCCTCCTTTCTCACCCCTCTCCACCTCCCCTCCCTCCTTTCTCACCCCTCTCCACCTCCCTCCCTCCTTTCTCACCCCTCTCCACCTCCCCTTCCCCTCCCCTTCTCACCCCCTCCACCCCCCTCCCCCCTCCCTCCCTTCTCACCCCCTCTCCTCCCTCCTTTCTCACCCCTCTCCACCTCCCCTCCCTCCCTCCCTTCTCACCCCCCTCTCCTCCCTCCCTTCTCACCCCTCTCCACCTCCCCTCCCCCCCCTCCCTTCTCACCCTCTCGTCCTCCCTCCTTTCTCACCCCTCTCCACCTCCCCTCCCTCCTTTCTCACCCCTCTCCACCTCCCCCTCCCTCCTTTCACCCCTCTCCACCTCCCCTCCCTCCTTTCTCACCCCTCTCCACCTCCCCTCCCTCCTTTCTCACCCCTCTCCACCCTCCTCCCTCCTTTCTCACCCCCTCTCCACCTCCAGTCCCTCCTTTCTCACCCCCCTCTCCACCTCCCCTCCCTCCTTTCTCACCCCTCTCTACCTCCAGTCCCTCCTTTCTCACCCCCCTCTCCACCTCCCCTCCCTCCTTTCTCACCCCTCTCACCCCCTCCCCTCCCTCCTTTCTCACCCCCCTCTCCACCTCCCCTCCCTCCTTTCTCACCCCTCTCCACCTCCCCTCCCTCCTTTCTCACCCCCCTCTCCACCTCCCCTCCCTCCCTTTCTCACCCCCCTCTCCACCTCCCCTCCCTCCTTTCTCACCCCCCTCTCCACCTCCCCTCCCTCCTTTCTCACCCCTCTCCACCTCCCCTCCCTCCTTTCTCACCCCTCTCCACCTCCCCTCCCTCCTTTCTCACCCCTCTCCACCTCCAGTCCCTCCTTTCTCACCCCCCCTCTCCACCTCCCCTCCCTCTCTCCCTCCCTCCTCTTATGAGAACATAATAGTTCAGCTGTGAAAGGTCATCTGCTGCACCACAGATGGCTTTAGCATCGGGCTAACGCTAATCACCTCCTGGAAACATGCCTCCACCAGGACCAGGACCAGGACCAGGACCAGGACCAGGACCAGGACCAGGACCGAGCTGACACAGCAGATCATACACTGTCACACACCATCTGAGCGATCAGGGACCATCAGGATCAAGATAAGATAAATAAACCTTTATTCATCCCTCAGAGGGGAAATAATCACATCACAATAATGACGCCAGTAGATGATGAAGAGAGACCAGAGAGAGACCAGAGAGAGAGACCAGAGAGAGAGACCAGAGAGAGAGACCAGAGAGAGACCAGAGAGAGACCAGAGAGAGAGACCAGAGAGAGAGACCAGAGAGAGACCAGAGAGAGAGACCAGAGAGAGAGACCAGAGAGAGACCAGAGAGAGAGACCAGAGAGAGAGACCAGAGAGAGAGACCAGAGAGAGAGACCAGAGAGAGACCAGAGAGAGAGACCAGAGAGAGACCAGAGAGAGAGACCAGAGAGAGACCAGAGAGAGAGACCAGAGAGAGACCAGAGAGAGAGACCAGAGAGAGACCAGAGAGAGACCAGGGAGAGACCAGAGAGAGAGACCAGAGAGAGACCAGAGAGAGACCAGAGAGAGACCAGAGAGAGAGACCAGAGAGAGAGACCAGGGAGAGACCAGAGAGAGAGACCAGAGAGAGACCAGAGAGAGACCATAGAGAGAGACCAGAGAGAGACCAGAGAGAGAGACCAGAGAGAGACCAGAGAGAGACCAGAGAGAGAGACCAGAGAGAGACCAGAGAGAGAGACCAGAGAGAGAGACCAGAGAGAGACCAGAGAGAGAGACCAGAGAGAGACCAGAGAGAGAGACCAGAGAGAGACCAGAGAGAGACCAGGGAGAGACCAGAGAGAGACCAGAGAGAGACCATAGAGAGAGACCAGAGAGAGACCAGAGAGAGAGACCAGAGAGAGAGACCAGAGAGAGAGAGACCAGAGAGAGAGACCAGAGAGAGAGACCAGAGAGAGAGACCAGAGCGAGAGACCAGAGAGAGAGACCAGAGAGAGAGACCAGAGAGAGAGACCAGAGAGAGAGACCAGAGAGAGAGACCAGAGAGAGAGACCAGAGAGAGAGACCAGAGAGAGAGACCAGAGAGAGAGACCAGAGAGAGAGACCAGAGAGAGAGACCAGAGAGAGAGACCAGAGAGAGACCAGAGAGAGAGACCAGAGAGAGAGACCAGAGAGAGACCAGAGAGAGAGACCAGAGAGAGAGACCAGAGAGAGAGACCAGAGAGAGAGACCAGAGAGAGAGACCAGAGAGAGAGACCAGAGAGAGACCAGAGAGAGACCAGAGAGAGACCAGAGAGAGGGAGACCAGAGAGAGACCAGAGAGAGAGAGGGACCAGAGAGAGAGACCAGAGAGAGAGGGACCAGAAAGAGAGACCAGAAAGAGAGACCAGAGAGAGAGGGACCAGAGACTAGAGGTTTCAGAATCATCATTAGTTTAACCAGAGAGTGAGTCCGAAGAGGATTTGACACAGCATATCTTAACACCATCAGGGACCATCAGGGACCATCAGGGACCATCAGGGACCATCAGGGACAATCAGGGACCATCAGGGACCAGGCGATGGTGCAGCTGCTCCACATGAGAAATGCAGAGTCAGAGTTCCCGTCAGCAGAAGACATCTGTCTGTTTTGGACTGAGGGTCTCCGCGGGTCTCCGCGGGTCTCCGCGGGTCTCCGCGGGTCTCCGCGGGTCTCCGCGGGTCTCAGCGGGTCTCAGCGGGTCTCAGCGGGTCTCAGCGGGTCTCAGCGGGTCTCAGCGGGTCTCAGCGGGTCTCAGCGGGTCTCAGCGGGTCCCAGCGGGTCCCAGCGGGTCCCAGCGGGTCTCAGCGGGTCCCAGATCAGGTTCACACAGTTAACATTCTCTGGACCCTGAGCCTGGTCTGCCCATCAACACCAGGAGGGAGACCAGAGAGAGAGCAGGGAGACACCAGAAACCAGAGAGAGCAGGGAGAGAGCCCAGAGAGACAGACCAGAGAGAGACCAGAGGGAGACACCAGAGAAACCAGAGAGAGAGACCAGAGAGAGCAGGGAGAGAGACCAGAGAGAGAGATATTTGCTCCATGGAGGCGTTTCCCAAATTCCAGTGAAGTTCACATGGTTTCCTCTGTTGTCCTCGTCCAAAAAGCTACAGGTTCATTTCTAAACTTCTGGTTGTGTGAACTTCTGGTTCCGTCTCCTGCTGATCCAGGCTCATGAGGGCTCTGGAAACAGGGTCTGAGTCTGAGCCAGAGCCAAGGCCTGGTCCTCAGAGTCTGGGACCTCCACCAGCGGCACCAGGAAGGGCAGACCATGGACACAGCTCACCTGGTCCTGCCTCAGCTCACACTGCATCCTCTGCAGGGTGTCCGCCACAGCTGCCCTGGAGGCAATGGAGGGCATCTGACGCACCAGCCGCACCGCCTCTCCCTGGGACACACACCAGAAGAGAGTCAGAGACCAGAGACACACACCAGGAGAGAGTCAGAGACCAGAGACACACACCAGGAGAGAGTCAGAGACCAGAGACACACACCAGGAGAGAGTCAGAGACCAGAGACACACACCAGGAGAGAGTCAGAGACCAGAGACACACACCAGGAGAGAGTCAGAGACCAGAAACACACACACCAGGAGAGAGTCAGAGACCAGAGACACACACCAGGAGAGAGTCAGAGACCAGAGACACACACCAGGAGAGAGTCAGAGACCAGAGACACACACCAGGAGAGAGTCAGAGACCAGAGACACGAGACACACACTAGGAGAGAGTCAGAGACCAGAGACACGAGACACACACCAGGAGAGAGTCAGAGACCAGCGACACACACCAGGAGAGAGTCAGAGACACGAGACACACACCAGGAGAGAGTCAGAGACCAGAGACACACACTAGGAGAGAATCAGAGACCAGAGACACACACCAGGAGAGAGTCAGAGACCAGAGACACGAGACACACACCAGGAGAGAGTCAGAGACCAGAGACACACACCAGGAGAGAGTCAGAGACCAGAGACACACACCAGGAGAGAGTCAGAGACCAGAGACACACACCAGGAGAGTCAGAGACCAGAGACACACACCAGGAGAGAGTCAGAGACCAGAGACACGAGACACACACCATGAGAGAGTCAGAGACCAGAGACACACACCAGGAGAGTCAGAGACCAGAGACACGAGACACACACCAGGAGAGAGTCAGAGACCAGAGACACACACCAGGAGAGAGTCAGAGACCAGAGACACACACCAGGAGAGAGTCAGAGACCAGAGACACACACCAGGAGAGAGTCAGAGACCAGAGACACACACCAGGAGAGAGTCAGAGGCCAGAGACACGAGACACACACCAGGAGAGAGTCAGAGACCAGAGACACGAGACACACACCAGGAGAGAGTCAGAGACCAGAGACACGCACCAGGAGAGTCAGAGACCAGAGACACGAGACACACACCAGGAGAGAGTCAGAGACCAGAGACACACACCAGGAGAGTCAGAGACCAGAGACACACACCAGAAGAGAGTCAGAGACCAGAGACACACACCAGGAGAGAGTCAGAGACCAGAGACACACACCAGGAGAGAATCAGGGACCAGAGACACACACCAGGAGAGAGTCAGAGACCAGAGACACACACCAGGAGAGAGTCAGAGACCAGAGACATGAGACACACACCAGGAGAGAGTCAGAGACCAGAGACACGAGACACACACCAGGAGAGAGTCAGAGACCAGAGACACACACCAGGAGAGAGCCAGAGACCAGAGACACACACCAGGAGAGACTCAGAGACCAGAGACACACACCAGGAGAGAGTCAGAGACCAGAGACACACACCAGGAGAGTCAGAGACCAGAGACACGAGACACACACCAGGAGAGAGTCAGAGACCAGAGACACACACCAGGAGAGTCAGAGACCAGAGACACGAGACACACACCAGAAGAGAGTCAGAGACCAGAGACACACACCAGGAGAGAGTCAGATACCAGAGACACACACCAGGAGAGAGTCAGATACCAGAGACACACACCAGGAGAGAGTCAGAGACCAGAGACACACATCAGGAGAGAGTCAGAGGCCAGAGACACACACCAGGAGAGAGTCAGAGACCAGAGACACACACCAGGAGAGAGTCAGAGACCAGAGACACACACCAGGAGAGAGTCAGAGACCAGAGACACACACCAGGAGAGTCAGAGACCAGAGACACACACCAGGAGAGTCAGAGACCAGAGACACACACCAGGAGAGAGTCAGAGACCAGAGACACACACCAGGAGAGTCAGAGACCAGAGACACACACCAGGAGAGTCAGAGACCAGAGACACACACCAGGAGAGTCAGAGACCAGAGACACACACCAGGAGAGTCAGAGACCAGAGACACACACCAGGAGAGTCAGAGACCAGAGACACACACCAGGAGAGAGTCAGAGACCAGAGACACACACCAGGAGAGAGTCAGAGACCAGAGACACACACCAGGAGAGAGTCAGAGACCAGAGACACACACCAGGAGAGAGTCAGAGACCAGAGACACACACCAGGAGAGAGTCAGAGACCAGAGAAACACACCAGGAGAGTCAGAGACCAGAGACACACACCAGGAGAGAGTCAGAGACCAGAGACACACACCAGGAGAGTCAGAGACCAGAGACACGAGACACACACCAGGAGAGAGTCAGAGACCAGAGACACACACCAGGAGAGTCAGAGACCAGAGACACGAGACACACACCAGGAGAGAGTCAGAGACCAGAGACACATACCAGGAGAGTCAGAGACCAGAGACACGAGACACACACCAGGAGAGAGTCACAGACCAGAGACACACACCAGGAGAGTTAGAGACCAGAGACACACACCAGGAGAGTCAGACACCAGAGACACACACACCAGGAGGGAGTCAAAGACCAGAGACACACACCAGGAAAGAGTCAGAGACCAGAGACAGACACCAGGAGAGAGGAGAGTCAGGGACCAGAGACAGACACCAGGAGGGACACAGAGAGGGACCAGAGAAACCAGGGTCAGATCAGAGACCAGGGAGAGACCATTACACATAAGCCTTCTATTGCAGTCAATGCTAGAGAAGACCAAGTCTGACCAAGAGCAGTGTTTCTTGGGGAATGAAACACCCCGAGACCCTCGTGCCCTGGGCCGTCACACACAGAGGGGCTGGGGGGTTACACATACATTGGGAGTGAAATATCTGAGAAACACATTCACCTTGAGGTAGTTGTGGACCTTGAGCGGCCTGCACTGGGACACACTGCTCTTCAGCACCGCGGCACGGAGGATCTCCTGCAGGTCTGACACCCCGGGGAACGGGACACACTCTGGGACCGCAACCATCATCACCTGTCCACCTGCCACACAAGCAGAGACTGAGGCAGAGACTGAAGCAGAGACCGAGGCAGAGACCGAGGCAGAGACTGAAGCAGAGACTGAGGCAGAGACTGAAGCAGAGACTGAGGCAGAGACTGAAGCAGAGACCGAGGCAGAGACTGAAGCAGAGACTGAGGCAGAGACTGAAGCAGAGACCGAGGCAGAGACCGAGGCAGAGACCGAAGCAGAGACCGAGGCAGAGACTGAAGCAGAGACTGAGGCAGAGACTGAAGCAGAGACCGAGGCAGAGACCGAAGCAGAGATTGAAGCAGAGACTGAGGCAGAGACTGAAGCAGAGACTGAAGCAGAGACTGAAGCAGAGACTGAAGCAGAGACTGAAGCAGAGACTGAGGCAGAGACTGAAGCAGAGACTGAAGCAGAGACTGAAGCAGAGACTGAGGCAGAGACTGAAGCAGAGACTGAAGCAGAGACTGAGGCAGAGACTGAAGCAGAGACTGAAGCAGAGACTGAGGCAGAGACTGAAGCAGAGACTGAGGCAGAGACTGAGGCAGAAACTGAAGCAGAGACTGAAGCAGAGACTGAGGCAGAGACTGAGGCAAAAACTGAAGCAGAGACTGAGGCAGAGACTGAGGCAGAGACTGAAGCAGAAACTGAAGCAGAGACTGAAGCAGAGACTGAAGCAGAGACTGAAGCAGAGACTGAGGCAGAGACTGAGGCAGAAACTGAAGCAGAGACTGAGGCAGAGACTGAAGCAGAAACTGAAGCAGAGACTGAAGCAGAGACTGAGGCAGAGACTGAAGCAGAGACTGAAGCAGAAACTGAAGCAGAGACTGAAGCAGAGACTGAGGCAGAGACTGAGGCAGAGACTGAAGCAGAAACTGAAGCAGAGACTGAGGCAGAGACTGAAGCAGAGACTGAGGCAGAGACTGAGGCAGAAACTGAAGCAGAGACTGAAGCAGAGACTGAAGCAGAGACGGAGGCAGAGACTGAGGCAGAGACTGAAGCAGAGACTGAGGCAGAGACTGAAGCAGAGACTGAAGCAGAGACTGAGGCAGAGACTGAAGCAGAGACTGAAGCAGAGACTGAGGCAGAGACTGAGGCAGAGACTGAGGTAGAGACTGAAGCAGAGACTGAAGCAGAGACTGAAGCAGAGACTGAGGCAGAGACTGAGGCAGAGACTGAAGCAGAGACTGAAGCAGAGACTGAAGCAGAGACTGAAGCAGAGACTGAAGCAGAGACTGAGGCAGAGACTGAGGCAGAGACTGAGGCAGAGACTGAGGCAGAGACTGAAGCAGAGACTGAAGCAGAGACTGAAGCAGAGACTGAAGCAGAGACTGAGTCAGAGACTGAGGCAGAGACTGAAGCAGAGACTGAAGCAGAGACTGAAGCAGAGACTGAGGCAGAGACTGAGGCAGAGACTAAGGCAGAGACTGAGGCAGAGACTGAAGCAGAGACTGAAGCAGACTGAAGCAGAGACTGAAGCAGAGACTGAAGCAGAGACTGAGGCAGAGACTGAAGCAGAGACTGAAGCAGAGACTGAGGCAGAGACTGAAGCAGAGACTGAAGCAGAGACTGAGTCAGAGACTGAAGCAGAGACTGAAGCAGAGACTGAGGCAGAGACTGAAGCAGAGACTGAAGCAGAGACTGAGGCAGAGACTGAGGCAGAGACTGAGGCAGAGACTGAAGCAGAGACTGAGGCAGAGACTGAGGCAGAGACTGAGGCAGAGACTGAAGCAGAGACTGAGGCAGAGACTGAAGCAGAGACTGAAGCAGAGACTGAGGCAGAGACTGAAGCAGAGACTGAGGCAGAGACTGAAGCAGAGACTGAAGCAGAGACTGAGGCAGAGACTGAAGCAGAGACTGAAGCAGAGACTGAGGCAGAAACTGAAGCAGAGACTGAAGCAGAGACTGAGGCAGAGACTGAGGCAGAGACTGAAGCAGAGACTGAAGCAGAGACTGAGGCAGAGACTGAGGCAGAGACTGAAGCAGAGACTGAAGCAGAGACTGAGGCAGAGACTGAAGCAGAGACTGAAGCAGAGACTGAGGCAGAGACTGAAGCAGAGACTGAAGCAGAGACTGAGGCAGAGACTGAAGCAGAGACTGAAGCAGAGACTGAGGCAGAAACTGAAGCAGAGACTGAGGCAGAGACTGAGGCAGAAACTGAAGCAGAGACTGAGGCAGAGACTGAAGCAGAGACTGAGGCAGAGACTGAGGCAGAGACTGAAGCAGAGACTGAGGCAGAGACTGAAGCAGAGACTGAAGCAGAGACTGAGGCAGAGACTGAAGCAGAGACTGAGGCAGAGACTGAGGCAGAAACTGAAGCAGAAACTGAGGCAGAGACTGAGGCAGAGACTGAAGCAGAGACTGAAGCAGAGACTGAGGCAGAGACTGAAGCAGAGACTGAAGCAGAGACTGAGGCAGAGACTGAGGCAGAGACTGAAGCAGAGACTGAAGCAGAGACTGAGGCAGAGACTGAGGCAGAAACTGAAGCAGAGACTGAAGCAGAGACTGAGGCAGAGACTGAAGCAGAGACTGAGGCAGAGACTGAGGCAGAGACTGAAGCAGAGACTGAAGCAGAGACTGAGGCAGAGACTGAGGCAGAAACTGAAGCAGAGACTGAAGCAGAGACTGAGGCAGAGACTGAAGCAGAGACTGAGGCAGAGACTGAAGCAGAGACTGAGGCAGAGACTGAGGCAGAAACTGAAGCAGAGACTGAAGCAGAGACTGAGGCAGAGACTGAGGCAGAGACTGAAGCAGAGACTGAAGCAGAGACTGAGGCAGAGACTGAAGCAGAGACTGAAGCAGAGACTGAGGCAGAAACTGAAGCAGAGACTGAAGCAGAGACTGAGGCAGAGACTGAGGCAGAAACTGAAGCAGAGACTGAGGCAGAGACTGAAGCAGAGACTGAGGCAGAGACTGAGGCAGAGACTGAAGCAGAGACTGAAGCAGAGACTGAGGCAGAGACTGAAGCAGAGACTGAGGCAGAGACTGAGGCAGAAACTGAAGCAGAGACTGAAGCAGAGACTGGGGCAGAGACTGAAGCAGAGACTGAGACCCTCCAGCGCCGCCAAGTGGAGTGGAGAATAGTATATTCTTTAATACAGACATTAAAATAATGAACCTTGTATTGTTTCATAATGTGATGCCCGTTCAAAACAATTGTGAAGTCATTATACATTCTTCTGGCACCTCTGGCCACATTCCTGCTCCTCCAGTGCGTTAATAAGACCATAAAACAATTAAATCCTGTGAATAGTTTCTTCTCAACACACTCAGAGTTTGACATTTCCACAGTTGAACCAGTTTCTGACTCCAGTGTTTTGAGCCAAACAGAAGTTGCACAATGGCCGGTGTTTTGGTCCTGAAGTGTGCCGTTACTGCAGCTTTGACTCTGAGCCAAACTCTCCACATTTTTGAGAGGGCAGCGTCTCTGATCAGGGGACCCCCAACGGAGCGGCAGGTCAGCGCGGGGCGACCACAACAACACCGAGAAAGTGCTGACACAAGGACTACAGCACGTCCACCTTTCATAAGGGTTTGATGCTCGTAGTGAGTCCAGTCTGAGACTTGGAAAATGGGAGGAGTCTGCCCCTTATGGACCCTCTGATTCTCTGATCTGTGCTGGAGAATCGACAACTTCCTCTGTGAACAGGTGGAAGTGAGTCCAGTCTGAGGGAAACGTGTGGCGTCTGCTGTGCTCCTGCTTGGTTGGAGTTAGAACCTCTCCGGGGTTTAGACCCAAATGAACAGCTGAGCAAAACATGCTCCAGATCAGCCATTCCCAAAGTCAGTAACACCGCGGCCCCCTTAAAAATCTGACGGGTCTGTGCGGCCCCCAAAATAATAACCAAGACGACAACGTTAAAAATAGGCCCATCCATCCATCCATCCATCCATTTTCTTCCGCTTTAGCCGTTGCCGGGTCGCGGGGGCAGCAGTCTAAGCAGAGACGCCCAGACTTCCCTATCCACACACACTTCCTCCAGCTCGTCCGGGGGGACCCCAAGGCGTTCCCAGGCCAGCTGAGAGACATAGTCCCTCCAGCGTGTCCTGGGTCTTCTCCCGGGGCCTCCTCCCGGTGGGACGTGCCCGGAACACCTCCCCAGGGAGGCGTCCAGGAGGCATCCGGAACAGATGCCCGAGCCACCTCAACTGGTTCCTCTCGACGTGGAGGAGCAGCGGCTCTACTCCGAGCTCCTCCCGTGTGACTGAGCTCCTCACCCTATCTCTAAGGGAGCAGCCCCTCTGCCGAGGAAGCTCATTTCGACCGCTTGTATCCGCGATCTCGTTCTTTCGGTCACTACCCAAAGCTCATGACCATAGGTGAGGGAGGGAACGAAGATTGACCGGTAAATCAAAAGCTTCGCCTTTCGGCTGATTCTCATCCCAGCCGCTTCACACTCGGCTGCAAACCGTCCCAGTGCATGTTGCAGGTCCTGGTTCGTTGGAGCCAACAGGACAACATTGTCCGCAAACAGCAGAGATGAAATCCTGTGGTCCCCAAACCGGACCCCCTCCGACCCCTGGCTGCGCCTAGAAATTCTGTCCATAAACACAGTGAACAGAACCGGTGACAAAGGGCAGCCCTGTCGGAGGCCAACATGCACCGGGAACAGGTCTGACTTACTGCCGGCAATGCGAACACAGCTCTGGCTCCGGTCATACAGGGATCGGACGGCCCTCAGCAGAGGACCCCGGACCCCGTACTCCCGGAGAACCCCCCAAAGGACACCCCGGGGAACACAGTCGAACGCCTTCTCCAAATCCACAAAGCACATGTGGACAGGTTGGGCGAACTCCCGTGAACCCTCGAGTATCCGATGGAGAGTATAGAGCTGGTCCAGTGTTCCAGTACCTTGGAGTAAACCTTACCGGGGAGGCCGAGGAGTGTGATCCCACGATAATTGGAACACACCCTCCGGTCCCCCTTCTTATAGAGAGGGACCACCACCCTGGTCTGCCACTCCAATGGCACCGCCCCCGATCGCCACGCGATGTTGCAGAGACGTGTCAGCCAAGACAGTCCTACAACATCCAGAGACTTTAGATAATCAGGACGGATCTCATCCACACCCGGAGCCTTGCCACCATGGAGGCTGCCAACCACCTTGGTGACCTCGGCCAGGGAGATGGAAGTATCCGCCCCAACATCCTCAGCCTCTGCCTCTGTAACGGACAGTGTTGGGCACGTTACTTTGAAAAAGTAATTAGTTATAGTTACGAGTTACTTCTCCCAAAAAGTAACTGAGTTACTAACGGAGTTACTCCACTATAAAAGTAACTAGTTACCAGTAAAAGTAACTATTGCGTTACTTTTTCGTTTTGTTCTGGAACATAATGTGCACTCGACGTGCGCATTTTTACCTTTAACCTCAGTGAGTCTGAAATAGTGCCAATATTTCCATCTAGAAAAGGCTGTTTTGCTGCTGAAGTCCTGTTCTTCATCTCTCTCTGTGCTGTAAGCACTAAACATAAACACCCGCCACTGTGAATGTGGAAACACCGGTGAAGCACTGACTTCAGCCCAATCAGATGAACATATTTATCATATAAATCAAGTGGACAATTTGTTTGGCTACAGCAAAATATGTTTCATGGCCGCATTGTTTGTTCATACAAAACGCAAAACTATGAGTTTTTAACTCATAGTTTTAACTGAAGTGGTCTGTGCAGGTCATTTATAAGGTAAGACCCATAGTCTTACCTTATAAATGACCTGCACAGACCACTTCAGTTCAGAACAGTTCTGTGTTTAAGTCCAGATAATAGTTTGAGCGTAGATATGTAATCCTCCATTTGGAAATGAGTTTTAAAAAGTAAAACAAAACGCGTGTGTCCTCCGTAAACTACTCTGTTTTGCTAGGTGCAGTCGGGTGCATCCAATTTCTAAAATCAACCGTCTTACACTTCACCTCTCTTTCTTATCATTCCTATAGTCATTGAAAAATTACCGTAAGTGCATTTTAAATTATCTTAAAATGTGTTATATGTATCTTAGCCAAACTTGTTGCAGCCCTTAGCAGATAAACCAGTAAGAGAAAGGAGCTTTCAGATGGAATTGTATGCAGCCGACTTCTGCGCTCACATGAGCTCCTCTGAGCCCTCACGGTGATAGAAGCTGTGGTTGAGCGCGACTAAGACCCATATTTATTTCAAAAACACAATTTATGACCATCCTCTCAACTGTAGACATGTGGATTGTAAAGGAAATATGTTTTACATCAGCCAATAATTGCTGAGAGGTTTTCTCATCCTCCCTTCTCTCATGACAACACGCGCACGAGTCCTATCACGAAGTAAAAAGATAAGTTCATTGTGCGTCTTTAGTAACGCGCAGTAACGGGATGTCGGAAATGATAACGGCGTTATAGTTACACTCAAAGTAATTAGTTAGATTACTCGTTACTGAAAAAAGTAACGGCGTTAGTAACGGCGTTACTAGTAACGCCGTTATTCCCATCACTGGTAACGGAGGACGTGACGGGGGGATTGAGGAGAACCTATTAGTATTCCTTCCACCGCCCGACAATATCCCCAGTCGAGGTCAGCAGCTCTCCACCCGCACCATACACAGTGTTGGCAGAGAACTGCTTCCCCCTCCTGAGGCGCCGGATGGTTTGCCAGAATCTCTTCGAGGCCGACCGATAGTCCTGCTCCATGGACTCTCCGAACTCCTCCCAGTCCCGGGTTTTCGCCTCTGCAACAGCCCGGGCCGCGGCACGCTTGGCCTGCCAATACTGGACAGCTGCCCCAGGAGTCCCCCGAACCATCATTGCTCGATAGGACTCCTTCTACAGCCTGACAGCATCCCTTACTGCCGGTGTTCACCACCGGGTTCGGGGGTTGCCGCTGGGACCAGCACCAGAGACCTTGCGACCACAGCTACGAGCCGCCGCATCGACGCTTGAGGCAGAGAACATGGTCCACTCAGACTCAATATCCCCCTCCTTCTTCTGCCGGGACCTGGGATAAGCTCCCTGGTAGGGTCTCCCATGGCAGACAGGTCTCAGGTGACGAGTCAGACGAAGCGCAGTCCACAACCCGTCATGGATCGCACTGGAAGAGAACAAGTGACGTCGCCCGGCATGGCGCAGCCGGGGCCCTACCCTGGAGCCAGGCCTGGGGTCGGGGGTGTTGGGGTGGATACTTCCATCTCCCTGGCTGAGGTCACCAAGGTGGTTGGCAGCCTCCATGGTGGCAAGGCGCCGGGAGTGGATGAGATCCGTCCTGACTATCTAGAGTCTCTGGATGTTGTAGGACCGTCTTGGCTGACACGTCTCTGCAACATCGCGTGGCGATCGGGGGCGGTGCCAATGGAGTGGCAGACCGGGGTGGTGGTCCCTCTCTAGAAGAAGGGGGACCGGAGGGTGTGTTCCAATTATCGTGGGATCACACTCCTCAGCCTCCCCGGTAAGGTCTACTCCAAGGTACTGGAGAGGAGGCTAAGGCCGATGGTCGAATCTTGGATTCAGGAGGAGCAGTGTGGTTTTTGCCCCGGCCGCGGAACACTGGACCAGCTCTATACTCTCCATCGGATACTCGAGGGTTCATGGGAGTTCGCCCAACCTGTCCACATGTGCTTTGTGGATTTGGAGAAAGCCGAGTACGGGGTCCTCTGCTGAGGGCCGTCCGATCCCTGTATGACCGGAGCCAGAGCTGTGTGCGCATTGCCAGCAGTAAGTCAGACCTGTTCCCGGTGAATGTTGGCCTCCGACAGGGCTGCCCTTTGTCACCGGTTCTGTTCACTGTGTTTATGGACAGAATTTCAAGCGCAGCCAGGGGTCGGAGGGGTCCGGTTCGGGGACCACAGGATTTCATCTCTGCTGTTTGCAGACGATGTCGTCCTGCTGGCTCCAACGAACCAGGACCTACAGCATGCACTGGGGCGGTTTGCAGCCGAGTGTGAAGCGGCTGGGATGAGAATCAGCACCTCCAAATCTGAGGCCATGGTGCTCGACCGGAAAAAGGTGCCTTGCCCTCTCCAGGTGGGTGGAGAGGTCCTTCCTCAAGTGGAGGAGTTCAAGTATCTCGGGGTCTTGTTCACGAGTGAGGGAAGGATGGAGCGTGAGATTGACAGGCGGATCGGTGCAGCGTGAGCAGTGATGCGGTCGCTGCATCGGACCGTTGTGGTAAAGAGGGAGCAGCGTCTGCAGTCAGAGCTATATCAGACCGTTGTGGTAAAGAGGGAGCTGAGCCGAAAGGCAAAGCTCTCGATTTACCGGTCAATCTTCGTTCCCTCCCTCACCTCTGGTCATGAGCTTTGGGTAATGACTGAAAGAACGAGATCGCGGATACAAGCGGCCGAAATGAGCTTCCTCCGCAGAGTGGCTGCTCCCTTAGAGATAGGGTGAGGAGCTCGGTCACACGGGAGGAGCTCGGAGTAGAGCCGCTACGTCGAGAGGAACCAGTTGAGGTGGCTCGGGCATCTGTTCTGGATGCCTCCTGGACGCCTCCCTGGGGAGGTGTTCCGGGCACGTCCCACTGGGAGGAGGCCCCGGGGAAGACCCAGGACACGCTGGAGGGACTATGTCTCTCAGCTGGCCTGGGAACGCCTTGGGGTCCCCCCGGACGAGCTGGAGGAAGTGTGTGTGGATAGGGAAGTCTGGGCGTCTCTGCATAGACTGCTGCCCCCGCAACCCGGCAACGGATGAAGCGGAAGAAAATGGATGGATGGATGGATTTTTAAAGAATTTATTTGTAAATTATGGTGGAAAATAAGTATTTGGTCAATAACAGAAATTCAACTCAATACTTTGTAATATAACCTTTGTTGGCAATAACAGGTCAAACGATTACTATAGGTCTTTACCAGGTTTGCACACACAGTAGCTGGTATTTTGGCCCATTCCTCCATGCAGATCTTCTCGAGAGCAGTGAACACGGACTTTCAACTCCCTCCACAGATGTTCAATGGGGTTGAGGTCTGGAGACTGGCGAGGCCACTCCAGGACTTTCAAATGCTTCTTACGGAGCCACTCCTTCGTTGCCCGGGCGGTGTGTTTGGGATCATTGTCATGCTGGAAGACCCAGCCACGTTTCATCTTCAAAGCTCTCACTGATGGCTCAAAATCTCACATTACATGACCCCATTCATTCTTTCCTTAACACGGATCAGTGGTCCTGTCCCCTTAGCAGAAAAACAGCCCCAGAGCATGACGTTTCCACCCCCATGCTTCACAGTAGGTATGGTGTTCTTGGGATGCAACTCAGTATTCTTCTTCCTCCAAACACGACAAGTTGAGTTTATACCAAACAGTTGTACTTTGGTTTCATCTGACCACATGACATTCTCCCAATCCTCTGCTGTATCATCCATGTGCTCTCTGGCAAAC
Organism: Knipowitschia caucasica; assembly: GCA_964034765.1. Classification (NCBI taxonomy): domain Eukaryota; kingdom Metazoa; phylum Chordata; class Actinopteri; order Gobiiformes; family Gobiidae; genus Knipowitschia; species Knipowitschia caucasica. The sequence continues at coordinate 715,350 of OZ035837.1, forward strand.
TTCAGACGGGCCTGGACATGCACTGGCTTCAGCAGGGGGACACGTCTGGCACTGCAGGATTTGATTCCCTGTCGTCGTAGTGTGTTACTGATGGTAACCTTTGTTACTTTGGTCCCAGCTCTCTGCAGGTCATTCACCAGGTCCCCCCGTGTGCTTCTGGGATTTTTGATCACCGTTCTCATGATCATTTTGATCCCACGGGATGAGATCTTGCGTGGAGCCCCAGATCGAGGGAGATTATCAGTGGTCTTGTATGTCTTCCATTTTCTGATCATTGCTCCCACAGTTGATTTGTTCACACCAAGCTGCTTGCCTATTGTAGATTCACTCTTCCCAGTCTGGTGCAGGTCTACAATTCTTTTCCTGGTGTCCTTCCACAGCTCTTTGGTCTTGGCCATAGTGGAGTTTGGAGTCTGACTGTTTGAGGCTGTGGACAGGTGTCTTTTATACAGATGAGTTCAAACAGGTTCCATTAATACAGGTAACGAGTGGAGGACAGAAGAGCTTCTTAAAGAAGAAGTTACAGGTCTGTGAGAGCCAGAGAAGTGACCAAATACTTATTTTCCACCATCATTTACAAATAAATTATTTAAAAATCCTACAATGTGAATTCCTGGATGTTTTTTCACATCCTGTCTCTCACAGTTGAAATGAACCTATGATGAACAGACCTCTGTCATTATTTTAAGTGGGAGAACTTGCACAATCGGGGGCTGACTAAATACTTTTTTGCCCCACTGTACCTGGATGCAGTAATAGATGCAGTAATGCAGGGGTCTCAAACCGGTTCCAGAAAGGGCCATGTGGCTGCAGGTTTTACTTTCAACAGTTCCAAACTGAGCAGGAGCACAGATGACTCCGCCCATTTCCTCAGGTGAGTCCAGTTTTAACCTGAAGATTTGAGGAAATGGGCGGAGTCATCTGTGCTCCTGCTCGGTCTGGAACTGTTGGAAGCAAACCTGCAGCCACATGGCCCTTTCTGGAACTGGTTTGAGACCCCTGCAGTAATTGCTGGGTTGCAGCTGACCTGCTCCGAGGGACAGGAAGTAAATCTCTCCATTAAGAACAATGTTAAAATGCACTCATTCCGAGTCAAAATGCTCTTTTTCTGTGGCCTGTACAGTTGTGCCAACTGCTCATATAAACTTATGGAGTCTCTATTTCGCTAAAATTTATTTCACTAACGGGTGTTGATTAAATGCCTAACAAGGAACGGTTGAAATGCGCTAGCATTAGCATTAGCCTGCGTAGCATCTGCGGCCGCAGACACAGCTGACAGTCCACAGCCTTTACTTCGCTGACTTTCATAGATACAAAGCAGTATGTTTGTGTAGTATACGGCAGTGACGTAGGCACATTAGGGCCAGGGTGGTCCCAGGCCCGCCCACTTTTTTGATCGGCCCAGGATTTTTTATGATTGATACTTTTATTCACTCTTCAAAAAAATGCTTAACATTGACATTGGATGATGCAAGGTTTCCCCTGAGCCTCGTAAAATGTGAGTAATCAGAGAAAAGTATTATGGATCTATCTCCATTCAACACATTTACATATGTTCTAATCTGTCAGCGCACTGAACTGGGACACTCAGGCTGCACACAGACAGAGACAGAACCGACTCCATTTGAGAAACAGGAGGTTTAAAGGCTGAAAAAATACTTCCAGTGTTCCTCCACTCTGTGTGATCAGACTCTTGTCTTCTATATTGAATATTTTTTTGCTTCTGCATTGTCACTGATGGGCTGTTCCCTCTTAGATGCGTACTCAATCGCACTGTTCTTTTGGGGTCTTATTATAAAACATCCATGGTCTCAGCGCACAGAAAACGTCCTGTGCCGCACAAAAGAAGCAGCCACGTATTTCTACAGTGTATGGACCGCGGTGGATCTGTGCAGTCAGGCCTCATTCAAAGTCAGAGTCATGGCTCTGTCTGTGACGATGAGAAGTGCTCAACCCAGAAGTCTGAAGCTGCGTTTGATCCAGAACAGGGCTAGGCCCAACCTCACCCTGCACACCGTGAACCGCACATGCGGACTCGGTCTGGCCGCGGACTCGGTCTGGCCGCGGACTCGGTCTGGCCGCGGACTCGGTCTGGCCGCGGACTCGGTCTGGCCGCGGACTCGGTCTGGCCGCGGACTCGGTCTGGCCGCGGACTCGAGAGCAGTGTCTCACGAGCGCTACACCAGCTGCTGTGGTGTGTGCGTGGAGCTACGCACACACACGCGCACACGCACGCACACGCACACACACGCGCACACGCACGCACACGCACACACACGAGGGGACACTTGAGTCTGAAGAACAGGAGTTGTTTCAATGATGTTAAGATTCAGTTCAGCTCAAAGGTCTGGAGTAAAGTTGGTTTTGTGGTAATTTGACTATTAATAAATGTATGTGATTTGTTTTATAATGTGATATATGTATTATTATGACTAAACATAATAATGTATACCATTTATTAAGACTCTAAAGGTTAAATCCTCTAATGCCAAATATATTCCTAAATCTACTTTAATTCACCATAGTTTATACTGTAGCTAGTTAGCGCCTGTATCCACTACAGTCTGTGCTGTTCACTAAACGCTGTCAAACCGAGGAGGCACGTCTGCAGGTGTTATTGGATATCATATTAAGTTTTCCTCTGGCAAAAGTTGGCCCGCCCACTTTTCTCCAGGCCCGCCCTATTCAACATTTCTGCCTACGTCCCTGGTATACGGTTGTAGTAACCGAGGGAACACAGAGAAAGAAGTGTTAAATACATGTTTTAATGCCAAAGGTTGTCTCAAACCAACATGTACATGTGTAACAAAGCTAAAAGCAGGCTTTACAATAGTTATGCTATCCCCTGGAGCATAACAAATCACCAAAATGACAATAAAGAGTCATTTTTCTCGCCTCAAATGTTGTTAAAAGGAGAACTATCATCTGTTCTGTTGATACCACAGTGACGAGCTCCTCTGTCGTCACTAAAACAGCCTTAATCCTCCTCATTGTTGAAACAATTGGACTCATTCAAACACTACAAGGCTACGCTGTATTGAAAATAGTTTTCACTCAAAATAAGAGCGATAGCCACGAAAAGTTCCTGTAGCTGCGTTTCCTGCATCACCCATTCTATTTAACAGGAAAATCTATACTTTTGGTCACGTGGTTGCAACCCAGCAATTGATGCAGTAATAGATATGATAGTACCTGGATGCAGTAGCTATGATAGTACCTGGATGCAGTAGATATGATAGTACCTGGATGCAGTAGATATGATAGTACCTGGATGCAGTAGATATGATAGTACCTGGATGTAGTAGATATGGTAGTACCTGGATGCAGTAGCTATGATAGTACCTGGATGCAGTAGATATGATAGTACCTGGATGTAGTAGATATGATAGTACCTGGATGCAGTAGATATGATAGTACCTGGATGTAGTAGATATGATAGTACCTGGATGCAGTAGATATGATAGTACCTGGATGCAGTAGATATGATAGTACCTGGATGCAGTAGATATGGTTGTACCTGGATGTAGTAGATATGATAGTACCTGGATGCAGTAGATATGATAGTACCTGGATGTAGTAGATATGATAGTACCTGGATGCAGTAGATATGATAGTACCTGGATGTAGTAGATATGATAGTACCTGGATGCAGTAGATATGATAGTACCTGGATGCAGTAGATATGATAGTACCTGGATGCAGTAGATATGATAGTACCTGGATGCAGTAGATATGATAGTACCTGGATGTAGTAGATATGGTAGTACCTGGATGCAGTAGATATGATAGTACCTGGATGTAGTAGATATGATAGTACCTGGATGCAGTAGATATGATAGTACCTGGATGTAGTAGATATGATAGTACCTGGATGCAGTAGATATGATAGTACCTGGATGCAGTAGATATGATAGTACCTGGATGCAGTAGATATGATAGTACCTGGATGCAGTAGATATGATAGTACCTGGATGTAGTAGATATGGTAGTACCTGGATGCAGTAGATATTGATAGTACCTGGATGCAGTAGATATGATAGTACCTGGATGCAGTAGCTATGATAGTACCTGGATGCAGTAGATATGATAGTACCTGGATGTAGTAGATATGATAGTACCTGGATGCAGTAGATATGATAGTACCTGGATGTAGTAGATATGATAGTACCTGGATGCAGTAGATATGATAGTACCTGGATGTAGTAGATATGATAGTACCTGGATGCAGTAGATATGATAGTACCTGGATGTAGTAGATATGATAGTACCTGGATGCAGTAGATATGATAGTACCTGGATGCAGTAGATATGATAGTACCTGGATGCAGTAGATATGATAGTACCTGGATGCAGTAGATATGATAGTACCTGGATGTAGTAGATATGGTAGTACCTGGATGCAGTAGATATGGTAGTACCTGGATGCAGTAGATATGGTAGTACCTGGATGCAGTAGCTATGATAGTACCTGGATGCAGTAGATATGATAGTACCTGGATGTAGTAGATATGATAGTACCTGGATGCAGTAGATATGATAGTACCTGGATGTAGTAGATATGATAGTACCTGGATGCAGTAGATATGATAGTACCTGGATGCAGTAGATATGATAGTACCTGGATGCAGTAGATATGGTTGTACCTGGATGTAGTAGATATGATAGTACCTGGATGCAGTAGATATGATAGTACCTGGATGTAGTAGATATGATAGTACCTGGATGCAGTAGATATGATAGTACCTGGATGTAGTAGATATGATAGTACCTGGATGCAGTAGATATGATAGTACCTGGATGTAGTAGATATGATAGTACCTGGATGCAGTAGATATGATAGTACCTGGATGCAGTAGATATGATAGTACCTGGATGCAGTAGATATGATAGTACCTGGATGCAGTAGATATGATAGTACCTGGATGTAGTAGATATGATAGTACCTGGATGTAGTAGATATGATGGTACCTGGATGCAGTAGATATGATAGTACCTGGATGCAGTAGATATGGTTGTACCTGGATGTAGTAGATATGATAGTACCTGGATGTAGTAGATATGGTAGTACCTGGATGTAGTAGATATGATAGTACCTGGATGATGCAGTAGATATGGTAGTACCTGGAGGCAGTAGATATGATAGTACCTGGATGCAGTAGATATGATAGTACCTGGATGCAGTAGATATGATAGTACCTGGATGATGCAGTAGATATGGTAGTACCTGGAGGCAGTAGATATGATAGTACCTGGATGCAGTAGATATGATAGTACCTGGATGCAGTAGATATGATAGTACCTGGATGTAGTAGATATGATAGTACCTGGATGCAGTAGATATGATAGTACCTGGATGTAGTAGATATGATAGTACCTGGATGATAGTAAGTAAGTTAGTAAGTAAGTTTTTATTTATATACCGCCTTTTCACTGCAGATCTGAGTCTCAAAGCGGTTTACAATTGTTAATTATGGGCATTTGTCTCTCACTCCACACAGAGATGGGAGCGGGGTCGCCAGTACAGGAGGCGCATGCCAGAACTATTGGACATATTTTTAGTGGTAGGGGAAACCGGAGTACCTGGAGGAAACCTACGCAGACACGGGGAGAACATGCAAACTCCACTCAGAAAGGCCCTGGTCCGACCGGGATTTGAACCCAGGACCTTCTTGCTGAGAGGCGAGAGTGCTATCCACTCAGCCACCGTGCCGCCCATGATGATGCAGTAGATATGATAGTACCTGGAGGCAGTAGATATGATAGTACCTGGATGTAGTAGATATGGTAGTACCTGGATGCAGTAGATATGATAGTACCTGGATGTAGTAGATATGATAGTACCTGGATGTAGTAGATATGGTAGTACCTGGAGGCAGTAGCTATGATAGTACCTGGATGATGTAGTAGATATGGTAGTACCTGGAGGCAGTAGATATGATGGTACCTGGATGTAGTAGATATGATAGTACCTGGATGCAGTAGATATGATAGTACCTGGATGTAGTAGATATGATAGTACCTGGATGCAGTAGATATGGTTGTACCTGGATGTAGTAGATATGATAGTACCTGGATGCAGTAGATATGATAGTACCTGGATGTAGTAGATATGATAGTACCTGGATGCAGTAGATATGATAGTACCTGGATGTAGTAGATATGATAGTACCTGGATGATGCAGTAGATATGATAGTACCTGGAGGCAGTAGATATGATAGTACCTGGATGTAGTAGATATGGTAGTACCTGGATGCAGTAGATATGATAGTACCTGGATGTAGTAGATATGATAGTACCTGGATGTAGTAGATATGGTAGTACCTGGAGGCAGTAGCTATGATAGTACCTGGATGATGTAGTAGATATGGTAGTACCTGGATGCAGTAGATATGATAGTACCTGGATGTAGTAGATATGATAGTACCTGGATGCAGTAGATATGATAGTACCTGGATGTAGTAGATATGATAGTACCTGGAGGCAGTAGATATGATGGTACCTGGATGATGTAGTAGATATGGTAGTACCTGGATGCAGTAGATATGATAGTACCTGGATGTAGTAGATATGATAGTACCTGGATGCAGTAGATATGGTAGTACCTGGATGCAGTAGATATGATAGTACCTGGATGCAGTAGATATGATAGTACCTGGATGATGCAGTAGATATGGTAGTACCTGGAGGCAATAGATATGATAGTACCTGGATGTAGTAGATATGATAGTACCTGGATGCAGTAGATATGATAGTACCTGGATGTAGTAGATATGGTAGTACCTGGATGCAGTAGATATGATAGTACCTGGATGATGCAGTAGATATGGTAGTACCTGGATGCAGTAGATATGGTAGTACCTGGATGATGCAGGGTGAGTCTGAAGCCGTTGTGGACCAGTCGCAGGTCAGAGAACAGAGAGGTCCCGTCCAGCTCCACAGGCTCCAGCTTCATGGTCCTCAGGGTCTGCAGCTGTGATGATCCCAGGAGCCTGAGGAGCCAGAGAGAAAGCCTGAGGACACCACTACACACTACCACACAACCACTACACACTACCACACAACCACACAACCACTACACACTACCACACAAGTAGAGCAGAGCAGAGCAGAGTGGAGCAGGGTAGAGTAGAGTAGAGTAGAGTAGGGCAGGGTAGAGTAGAGTAGAGTAGAGTAGGGCAGAGTAGAGTAGAGTAGAGTAGAGTAGGGCAGGGCAGGGCAGGGCAGGGCAGGGCAGAGTAGAGTAGAGTAGAGTAGAGTAGAGTAGAGTAGAGTAGGGCAGGGCAGGGCAGGGCAGGGCAGGGCAGGGCAGGGCAGGGCAGAGTAGAGTAGAGTAGAGTAGAGTAGAGTAGAGTAGAGTAGAGTAGAGTAGAGTAGAGTAGAGTAGAGTCGGGTAGAGTAGAGTAGAGTAGAGTAGAGTAGAGTAGAGCAGGTGGAAACAGGGCTAAGGTCTCGTACTCCTCTGTCAGCAGGACTGGCTCCTGCAGCTGCATTGAAGGGAGTCTGTTCTCCTCCATCAGTTTCTGGAACAGCAGCACCTCCTCCACTCTGTACGGGTTCAGGAGGAGCAGGGAGGACCCAGACACCAGGAGCCAGGCGCCCAGAGAGGAGAGCCTACACACCGGGGAGGCGCCCAGGGAAGAGAGCCTACACACCGGGGAGGCGCCCAGGGAAGAGAGCCTACACACCGGGGAGGCGCCCAGGGAAGAGAGCCTACACATCGAGGAGGCGCCCTGAGGAGAGGCCACAATCAGATTATCTCTAAATCATACAAATACAGAGAGAGAGAGACTAGAGAGAGTGAGAGACTAGAGAGAGAGAGAGAAAAGCCAGAGAGAGAGAGAAAAGCCAGAGAGAGAGAAACCAGAGAGAGACCAGAGAGAGAGAGAGTGAGAGACTAGAGAGAGAGAGAAAGGCCAGAGAGAGAGAGACCAGAGAGAGAGAGGCCAGAGAGAGAGACCAGAGAGAGAGAATGAAAATACAAAAGATGTCTAAAATAGCCATAATATAAGAAAAGGTGCAGAGAGAGTCCGGTGTGAAGAGAACCCTGTGTATGTGGCTGTTACCTGGGGAAAGGAGGAGGAGGAGGAGGAGGAGGAGGAGGAGAGGAGGTGCAGCTTCCTCCTCAGAGCCTCCACACTGCAGCGTACAGAGCGAGAGGGTTTGGAGGGACACACTTTCTTCTTCTTGTCAGCGGAGAAGAGTTGGTCCAGGAGCTGCTGGTTGGAGAGGGGGGCGGCCTTCCGTTTGTGCCCGTGTGGAGGAGGTCGTCTCTGGGCCTCTGCAGACCACAGTTTAGCCCGTTCATGGAGCTCCAAGTGTCTCTGGGCCTTGTCTTCAAACCTGAGGCAGAGAGTTTCAACGTGATGAAGAAACAGCTGTGCTAATCTGTGCTAACCTGTGCTAACGGCCAAAGAGAGAATGAGAGAGACCAGAGAGAGAATGAGAGACCAAAGAGAGAATGAGAGAGACCAGAGAGAGAATGAGAGAGACCAAAGAGAGAATGAGAGAGACCAAAGAGAGAATGAGAGAGACCAAAGAGAGAATGAGAGAGACCAGAGAGAGAATGAGAGAGAATGAGAGAGACCAGAGAGAGAATGAGAGAGACCAGAGAGAGAATGAGAATGAGAGAGACCAGAGAGAGAATGAGAGAGACCAGAGAGAGAATGAGAGAGACCAGAGAGAGAATGAGAGAGACCAGAGAGAGAATGAGAGAGACCAGAGAGAGAATGAGAGAGATCAGAGAGAGAATGAGAGAGCCCAGAGAGAGAATGAGAGAGACCAGAGAGAGAATGAGAGAGACCAGATAGAGAATGAGAGAGACCAGAGAGAGAATGAGAGAGACCAGAGAGAGAATGAGAGAGCCCAGAGAGAGAATGAGAGAGACCAGAGAGAGAATGAGAGAGACCAGATAGAGAATGAGAGAGCCCAGAGAGAGAATGAGAGAGACCAGAGAGAGAATGAGAGAGACCAGATAGAGAATGAGAGAGACCAGAGAGAGAATGAGAGAGACCAGAGAGAGAATGAGAGAGCCCAGAGAGAGAATGAGAGAGACCAGAGAGAGAATGAGAGAGACCAGATAGAGAATGAGAGAGACCAGAGAGAGAATGAGAGAGACCAGAGAGAGAATGAGAGAGACCAGAGAGAGAATGAGAGAGACCAAAGAGAGAATGTACAAAAGTGCAGAGACTTCAATATACATGTGGACGACAGCACTGACAGCTTAAACAAAGCTTTCAGCGCCGTACTAGATGGTGTTGGTTTTACTCAGAATGTCGAGGAACCTACTCACATTCATAACCACACCTTGGACCTTGTCCTGACCTACGGCTGTGATGTCTCCAATGTTGACATCCAGCGTCAAAGCTCGTTGCTGTCTGACCATTTCTTGATCACATTTGATCTCGCTTTGGAGGACTTTCCTGTCCCGCAAGATAAAACCCTAATGAAAAGAACCTTAAATGATAAATCTATCACAAGGTTCAAAGAACTAATACAGCCTATGTTGAATACTGCTGCAGGTGAACCTGTTCACAGCTGCTGCAGTCCCTCAGTCATTGACCAAACGGTGGACAACACTATGGAGTCTTTAAAATCTGCATTAAATGCAGCAGCTCCTTTAAAACAGAAAACTATTAGGATTAGATCATCGTCGCCTTGGTACAGTGTTCAACTCCACACTTTAAAACAGGACGTCAGAAAATTGGAGAGGCTATATCGCCACTCCCACTCGGAGCCTGTCCACAGGGAGTGGAAAGCAGGTCTCCGAAACTACAAGAATGCCCTTCGCAGGGCTCGAACTCAATACTATTCAACTTTAATAGAAGCGAATAAAAATAACAGTAGATTTTTGTTTAGCACCGTCGCTAAACTCACAAACTGCCATAGCGCAATCGAGCCTAAAATTCCAAGCTCACTGAGCAGTGTCGACTTTCTCCACTTCTTTAATAATAAAATGACATCCATCCGTGACAAACTGGAGGAGGTTACTCCTGCTGTTGGTAGTGGACAGGCTGAAGCGGCATACGTGACTTCCCACTTAGACTCTTCAGTGGGCCTCGATAAATTCATGGCTGTGAGCCAAGCAGAGGTGATCTCTGTGGTCACATCCTCAAAAGCCTCAACTTGCATGTTAGACGCAGTCCCGACATGGCTCTTCAAAGACATACTTCCTTTGATAATTGAGCCTATCGTAAATATAATAAACGCATCCATACAATGTGGCTATGTCCCACAAGCTTTTAAAACCGCGGTAATCAAACCCCTTCTGAAGAAAACAAACCTGGACCCAGAAATACTTACAAACTACAGACCGATCTCAAACCTCACTTTTATATCTAAAATCCTGGAAAAACTTATAGCTGAGCAGCTTCGCTGCCACCTGCAGGAAAATAATATGTTTGAAGTCTTTCAATCAGGATTCAGAGCTCATCATAGACTGAAACGGCACTAGTCAAAGTCACAAATGACTTACTACTAGCTGCTGATAATGGACAAGTGTTAGTGCTGGTCCTACTGGACCTTAGTGCTGCATTTGACACAATAGACCACAGCATTCTACTGCAGAGGCTAGAATGTGATATAGGTCTTAGAGGAACAGCCCTTGGCTGGTTTAAATCCTATTTATCAGATTGGTATCACTTCGTCAACGTAAATCAGAACTCGTCGCCTTATTCTGGAGTAGAATTCGGTGTGCCCCAGGGATCGGTACTCGGACCGATTCTTTTCACTCTCTACATGCTGCCATTAGGAAACATTATTAAAAAGCATGGAATTAATTTCCACTGCTGCAGATGACACACAGCTTTATCTGTCGATGAAGCCAAATCAGACAGATCAGCTAGAAAAGCTCAGTGCTGCATAAAGGACCTTAAAATGTGGATGACTCTTAACTTCCTACTTCTCAACCCGGAGAAGACAGAAGTGATCCTACTCGGTCCGAAGCGCCTGCGTGACTCCCTCACTAACCAGATAATTACTCTGATAATGTCAGTATTATACCCAGTAACACTGTGAGGAATCTTGGAGTCATTTTTGACCGAGAACTCTCCTTCAAGAATTATATAAGCCAAGCAACTAAAACGGCGTACTTCCACTTGCGGAACATCGCTAAAATCAGGAATATTCTTCCTAAAAGTGACGCGGAAAAACGTATTCACGCTTTTGTCACCTCAAGACTCGACTAACGCTTTACTGGCAGCGTGCCCTAAAACTGAGTTTTTCCTCTGATGGGTCTGTTGGGCAGTTAGTGTCCAACTAGAAGGACTGTGGTGATGATCCAGGACACTTTGATATTCTACAACATGTATGACATTTATCAACATGTATGACATTTATCGACATGTGTGACATTTATCACATGTATGACATTTATCGACATGTGTGACATTTATCACATGTGTGACATTTATCGACATGTATGACATTTATCACATGTGTGACATTTATCACATGTATGACATTTATCACATGTATGACATTTATCACATGTATGACATTTATCACATGTATGACATTTATCACATGTGTGACATTTATCAACATGTATGACATTTATCAACATGTGTGACATTTATCACATGTATGACATTTATCACGTGTATGACATTTATCAACATGTATGACATTTATCACATGTGTGACATTTATCAACATGTATGACATTTATCACATGTGTGACATTTATCACATGTATGACATTTATCACATGTATGACATTTATCACATGTATGACATTTATCACATGTATGACATTTATCACATGTGTGACATTTATCACATGTATGACATTTATCACATGTATGACATTTATCAGCATGTGTGACATTTATCAACATGTGTGACATTTATCACATTTATCAACATGTATGACATTTATCAACATGTGTGACATTTATCAACATGTGTGACATTTATCACATGTGACATTTATCAACATGTGTGACATTGACATTTATCACATTTATCAACATGTTGGTGATTTCAATGGTTTTGTTAAGTCTCTGAGACGATGCTGTTGTCATTTAGGAAAATACAAGAACAAGTTGTATTGAATTGTACCAGAGAGAGAGACCAGAGAGAGACCAGAGAGAGACCAGAGAGAGACCAGAGAGAGACCAGAGCGAGACCAGAGAGAGACCAGAGAGAGAGACCAGAGAGAGAGACCAGAGAGAGACCAGAGCGAGACCAGAGAGAGAGACCAGAGAGAGACCAGAGAGAGACCAGAGAGAGACCAGAGAGAGACCAGAGAGAGAGACCAGAGAGAGACCAGAGCGAGACCAGAGCGAGAGACCAGAGAGAGACCAGAGAGAGACCAGAGAGAGACCAGAGCGAGACCAGAGAGAGAGACCAGAGAGAGAGACCAGAGCGAGACCAGAGAGAGAGACCAGAGAGAGACCAGAGAGAGAGACCAGAGAGAGACCAGAGAGAGACCAGAGAGAGACCAGAGCGAGACCAGAGAGAGAGACCAGAGAGAGACCAGAGAGAGACCAGAGAGAGACCAGAGCGAGACCAGAGAGAGAGACCAGAGAGAGACAAGAGCGAGACCAGAGAGAGAGACCAGAGAGAGACAAGAGAGAGAGACCAGAGAGAGACCAGAGAGAGACCAGAGAGAGACCAGAGCGAGACCAGAGAGAGAGAGACCAGAGCGAGACCAGAGAGAGAGACCAGAGAGAGACCAGAGCGAGACCAGAGCGAGACACCAGAGAGAGACCAGAGCGAGACCAGAGCGAGACCAGAGCGAGACCAGAGCGAGACCAGAGCGAGACCAGAGCGAGACCAGAGCGAGACCAGAGAGAGACCAGAGAGAGACCAGAGAGAGACCAGAGAGAGACCAGAGAGAGACCAGAGCGAGACCAGAGAGAGACCAGAGCGAGACCAGAGCGAGACCAGAGCGAGACCAGAGCGAGACCAGAGCGAGACCAGAGAGAGACCAGAGAGAGACCAGAGAGAGACCAGAGAGAGACCAGAGTGAGGTCCCGTGTGTTTGATAGAGATCCTCTGTCAGATGTGGCTCAGGGCTCTCAGATGGTCTCTCTCACAGATGGTCTCTCTCACAGATGGCATCTCTCACAGATGGCATCTCTCACAGATGGCATCTCTCACAGATGGCATCTCTCACAGATGGCATCTCTCACAGATGGCATCTCTCACAGATGGCATCTCTCACAGATGGCATCTCTCTCAGATGGCATCTCTCTCAGATGGCATCTCTCTCAGATGGCATCTCTCTCAGATGGCATCTCTCACAGATGGCATCTCTCACAGATGGCATCTCTCACAGATGGTCTCTCTCACAGATGGACTCTCTCACAGATAGTATCCCTCACAGATGGTCTCTCTCTCTCACAGATGGTCTCTCTCACAGATGGTATCTCTCACAGATGGCATCTCTCACAGATGGCATCTCTCACAGATGGCATCTCTCACAGATGGCATCTCTCACAGATAGTATCTCTCACAGATGGCATCTCTCACAGATGGCATCTCTCACAGATGGCATCTCTCACAGATGGCATCTCTCACAGATGGCATCTCTCACAGATGGCATCTCTCACAGATGGCATCTCTCACAGATAGTATCTCTCACAGATGGCATCTCTCACAGATGGCATCTCTCACAGATGGCATCTCTCACAGATGGCATCTCTCACAGATGGCATCTCTCACAGATGGTTTCTCTCACAGATGGTTTCTCTCACAGATGGTTTCTCTCACAGATGGCATCTCTCACAGATGGCATCTCTCACAGATGGCATCTCTCACAGATGGCATCTCTCACAGATGGCATCTCTCTGGTGAACAGAGCGACCGCAGCCAAGACTCGTGACGCTGCGCTCCTGCTGCGCTCCTGCTGCGCTCCTGCTGCTCTCCTGCTGCTCTCCTGCTGTGCTCCTGCTGCGCTCCTGCTGCGCTCCTGCTGCGCTCCTGCTGCGCTCCTGCTGCGCTCCTGCTGCTCTCCTGCTGCTCTCCTGCTGCTCTCCTGCTGCTCTCCTGCTGCTCTCTTGCTGCTCTCCTGCTGCTCTCCTGCTGCTCTCCTGCTGCGCTCCTGCTGCGCTCCTGCTGCGCTCCTGCTGCTCTCCTGCTGCTCTCCTGCTGCTCTCCTGCTGCTCTCCTGCTGCGCTCCTGCTGCTCTCCTGCTGCACTCCTGCTGCACTCCTGCTGCACTCCTGCTGCACTCCTGCTGCACTCCTGCTGCACTCCTGCTGCACTCCTGCTGCGCTCCTGCTGCGCTCCTGCTGCGCTCCTGCTGCGCTCCTGCTGCGCTCCTGCTGCTCTCCTGCTGCGCTCCTGCTGCTCTCCTGCTGCTCTCCTGCTGCTCTCCTGCTGCTCTCCTGCTGCACTCCTGCTGCACTCCTGCTGCACTCCTGCTGCACTCCTGCTGCACTCCTGCTGCACTCCTGCTGCACTCCTGCTGCACTCCTGCTGCACTCCTGCTTTTCTACTGCTGGGTTCAGAGCGAGAGAGACACCAGTAGTTGTTGTGTGGTCATCAGGTAGATGTTGCGTGAACTCGAAGTGAACTCAGTACCTGACCTCCATCATGTGTGACCCGTGTGTTGGTTCTATGTTCTGACCTCCATCATGTATGACCCGTGTGTTGGTTCTATGTTCTGACCTCCATCATGTATGACCCGTGTGTTGGTTCTATGTTCTGACCTCCATCATGTATGACCCGTGTGTTGGTTCTATGTTCTGACCTCCATCATGTATGACCCGTGTGTTGGTTCTATGTTCTGACCTCCATCATGTATGACCGTGTGTTGGTTCTATGTTCTGACCTCCATCATGTATGACCCGTGTGTTGGTTCTATGTTCTGACCTCCATCATGTGTGACCCGTGTGTTGGTTCTATGTTCTGACCTCCATCATGTATGACCCGTGTGTTGGTTCTATGTTCTGACCTCCATCATGTATGACCCGTGTGTTGGTTCTATGTTCTGACCTCCATCATGTATGACCCGTGTGTTGGTTCTATGTTCTGACCTCCATCATGTATGACCCGTGTGTTGGTTCTATGTTCTGACCTCCATCATGTGTGACCCGTGTGTTGGTTCTATGTTCTGACCTCCATCATGTATGACCCGTGTGTTGGTTCTATGTTCTGACCTCCATCATGTATGACCGTGTGTTGGTTCTATGTTCTGACCTCCATCATGTATGACCGTGTGTTGGTTCTATGTTCTGACCTCCATCATGTATGACCCGTGTGTTGGTTCTATGTTCTGACCTCCATCATGTATGACCCGTGTGTTGGTTCTATGTTCTGACCTCCATCATGTATGACCCGTGTGTTGGTTCTATGTTCTGACCTCCATCATGTATGACGGTGTGTTGGTTCTATGTTCTGACCTCCATCATGTATGACCCGTGTGTTGGTTCTATGTTCTGACCTCCATCATGTGTGACCCGTGTGTTGGTTCTATGTTCTGACCTCCATCATGTGTGACCCGTGTGTTGGTTCTATGTTCTGACCTCCATCATGTATGACCCGTGTGTTGGTTCTATGTTCTGACCTCCATCATGTATGACCCGTGTGTTGGTTCTATGTTCTGACCTCCATCATGTATGACCCGTGTGTTGGTTCTATGTTCTGACCTCCATCATGTATGACCCGTGTGTGGGTTCTATGTTCTGACCTCCATCATGTGTGACCCGTGTGTTGGTTCTATGTTCTGACCTCCATCATGTATGACCGTGTGTTGGTTCTATGTTCTGACTTCCATCATGTGTGACCCGTGTGTTGGTTCTAGGTTCTGGCCTCCATCATGTATGACCCGTGTGTTGGTTCTATGTTCTGACCTCCATCATGTGTGACCCGTGTGTTGGTTCTAGGTTCTGGCCTCCATCATGCATGACCGTGTGTTGGTTCTATGTTCTGACCTCCATCATGTATGACCGTGTGTTGGTTCTATGTTCTGACCTCCATCATGTATGACCCGTGTGTTGGTTCTATGTTCTGACCTCCATCATGTATGACCGTGTGTTGGTTCTATGTTCTGACCTCCATCATGTATGACCCGTGTGTTGGTTCTATGTTCTGACCTCCATCATGTATGACCGTGTGTTGGTTCTATGTTTTGACCTCCATCATGTATGACCCGTGTGTTGGTTCTATGTTCTGACCTCCATCATGTATGACCGTGTGTTGGTTCTATATTCTGACATCCATCATGTATGACCGTGTGTTGGTTCTATGTTCTGACCTCCATCATGTATGACCGTGTGTTGGTTCTATGTTCTGACCTCCATCATGTATGACCGTGTGTTGGTTCTATGTTCTGACCTCCATCATGTATGACCCGTGTGTTGGTTCTATGTTCTGACCTCCATCATGTATGACCCGTGTGTTGGTTCTATGTTCTGACCTCCATCATGTATGACCCGTGTGTTGGTTCTATGTTCTGACCTCCATCATGTATGACCGTGTGTTGGTTCTATGTTCTGACCTCCATCATGTATGACCCGTGTGTTGGTTCTATGTTCTGACCTCCATCATGTATGACCTGTGTGTTGGTTCTATGTTCTGACCTCCATCATGTATGACCATGTGTTGGTTCTAGGTTCTGACCTCCATCATGTATGACCGTGTGTTGGTTCTATGTTCTGACCTCCATCATGTGTGACCCGTGTGTTGGTTCTATGTTCTGACCTCCATCATGTATGACAGTGTGTTGGTTCTATGTTCTGACCTCCATCATGTATGACCGTGTCTTGGGTCTATGTTCTGACCTCCATCATGTATGACCGTGTGTTGGTTCTATGTTCTGACCTCCATCATGTATGACCGTGTGTTGGTTCTATGTTCTGACCTCCATCATGTGTGACCCGTGTGTTGGTTCTATGTTCTAACCTCCATCATGTATGACGGTGTGTTGGTTCTATGTTCTGACCTCCATCATGTATGACCGTGTGTTGGTTCTAGGTTCTGGCCTCCATCATGTATGACCGTGTGTTGGTTCTATGTTCTGACCTCCATCATGTATGACCGTGTGTTGGTTCTATGTTCTGACCTCCATCATGTGTGACCCGTGTGTTGGTTCTATGTTCTAACCTCCATCATGTATGACGGTGTGTTGGTTCTATGTTCTGACCTCCATCATGTATGACCCGTGTGTTGGTTCTAGGTTCTGGCCTCCATCATGTATGACCGTGTGTTGGTTCTATGTTCTGACCTCCATCATGTATGACCCGTGTGTTGGTTCTATGTTCTGACCTCCATCATGTATGACCCGTGTGTTGGTTCTATGTTCTGACCTCCATCATGTATGACCCGTGTGTTGGTTCTATGTTCTGACCTCCATCATGTGTGACCCGTGTGTTGGTTCTATGTTCTGGCCTCCATCATGTATGACCGTGTGTTGGTTCTATGTTCTGACCTCCATCATGTGTGACCCGTGTGTTGGTTCTATGTTCTGACCTCCATCATGTGTGACCCGTGTGTTGGTTCTATGTTCTGACCTCCATCATGTGTGACCCGTGTGTTGGTTCTATGTTCTGACCTCCATCATGTATGACCATGTGTTTGTTCTATGTTCTGACCTCCATCATGTATGACCGTGTGTTGGTTCTATGTTCTGACCTCCATCATGTGTGACCCGTGTGTTGGTTCTATGTTCTGACCTCCATCATGTATGACCATGTGTTTGTTCTATGTTCTGACCTCCATCATGTATGACCGTGTGTTGGTTCTATGTTCTGACCTCCATCATGTGTGACCCGTGTGTTGGTTCTATGTTCTGACCTCCATCATGTATGACCGTGTGTTGGTTCTATGTTCTGACCTCCATCATGTATGACCGTGTGTTGGTTCTATGTTTTGACCTCCATCATGTATGACCGTGTGTTGGTTCTATGTTATGACCTCCATCATGTATGACCGTGTGTTGGTTCTATGTTTTGACCTCCATCATGTATGACCGTGTGTTGGTTCTATGTTCTGACCTCCATCATGTATGACCGTGTGTTGGTTCTATGTTCTGACCTCCATCATGTATGACCGTGTGTTGGTTCTATGTTATGACCTCCATCATGTATGACCGTGTGTTGGTTCTATGTTCTGACCTCCATCATGTATGACCCGTGTGTTGGTTCTATGTTCTGACCTCCATCATGTGTGACTCGTGTGTTGGTTCTATGTTCTGACCTCCATCATGTATGACCGTGTGTTGGTTCTATGTTCTGACCTCCATCATGTATGACCCGTGTGTTGGTTCTAGGTTCTGGCCTCCATCATGTATGACCGTGTGTTGGTTCTATGTTCTGACCTCCATCATGTATGACCCGTGTGTTGGTTCTATGTTCTGACCTCCATCATGTGTGACCCGTGTGTTGGTTCTATGTTCTGACCTCCATCATGTGTGACCCGTGTGTTGGTTCTATGTTCTGACCTCCATCATGTGTGACCGTGTGTTGGTTCTATGTCCTTCAGGTCCTGAGCCACATGTGAGAAACGGTCTAGAAAGAGTTTGTGTCTAATGTCACCTCTTTCTCTGCTCCTGGCTCAGCCCGGTCCATCTCTGGCGGACGGTGTCGTTGATCTGCTGCAGCGAAGCTTTGGGGTTCTCCAGAACCATCCTGGTTCTGGTCTCCTTCTCGAACAGAGCGGCCGGAGACAGCGGCGTCCTCACCACACGGCCGGACAGAACGTCAAACGCAGAGAGAGCCGCACGCTTCTCAATGATGGAGTTTGAGAGTTGCTGAGCCTCAGGTTCCCCATGGTCTCTCGGTCTCTCTGCCTGGTTCTGGAGGACTGAGACGGGCTGAAGAGGCTGGTTCTGGAGGACTGAGATGGGCTGAAGAGGCTGGTTGGACTCTGCATCTCTCAGGGCGGTCCCTCTGCTCCAGGCCTCTGAAGAAAAGTCCTTGGAAGCTTCTTTGGTCTCTTCAGGTGGATCTGGAGAATCCCCAGTGAAGTCATCATCGTTCTGAGCTCTGCTTCTGTTTGAAGTGATCTGGTCCTTACAGGCTTCCGTACTGTCTTCAGGCTTTACCGGAGAATTCCAAGTCAAGTTTGAAGCATTCTGAGCCATATTTTCATCATCGCAAATGGAAAAGTCAGAAGGAATCTGGTCCACGATCCAGTCGTCGAGGACGGAGGACGAGGAGCTGTTGCTATGGGAACTGTCTTTGATCTCAGAGGTCAGGCTTTCTGAACAAGGTTCTTTTCTTTTGGAAGTTGTTTTTGGGCCTAAATCTTGTGTGCCAGACTGCTGCTCCGCGGAGAGGCTCCTGGTGATGGACTTGGAGCCATAAAGCGAAAGCAGGAGTTGTTCTAATGCGGCCAATACGGCGTCCTGAAAACACACAATTAATCACATTAGACATCACTCCTATTCTTGTGTTCCATATGGCGTCAGGGCAGTGAATAACAAACGTGGTACAGGGCGTGACGTACCCTGGCGGTGCAGTCTGCCGGGTTTATACACGGAGATATAGTAGAAGAAGAAGTGGTTTATACACGGAGATATAGTAGAAGAAGAAGTGGTTTATACACAGAGATATAGTAGAAGAAGAAGTGGTTTATACACAGAGATATAGTAGAAGAAGAAGTGGTTTATACACGGAGATATAGTAGAAGAAGAAGCGGTTTATACACAGAGATATAGTAGAAGCGGTTTATACACGGAGATATAGTAGAAGTGGTTTATACACGGAGATATAGTAGAAGAAGTCAAAATGCCATCTTTCTGTGCGGTGTACGCTTGTAGCAACCGCACAAACAGAGAGAAAGACCAGTTTGTTCATGTTCCAACTGTGGTCTCATATAAAGGAGGACACTTTGAAAAAAATCACTGGAATGAGGCGGGCGAGGTGGCTCAAGGCTTTCCCAGATAAGCGCCCCCTGCAGGCCACCCCAATGAAACGCTTGAAAATGCCCGAAATCAAGACTCTTTGGAGAGAAATATTTGTTAGTCCTCCCTTAGAATGGAGTGTCCTCGATGAAGACTGTTCCAACAACCGTACACCGCACAGGAGGAGAGCCTTTGACTCCAAAACAGACTTTACATGGTTTTCAACGGGAGCGACACTGTCCCACCTCTGCTCATGCGCCCCCTACTGGCCAGGTTCATGAAACACATGAATACTTTTATACAGCTGAGCTCTGATTGGCTGAGTGAGGGTGGGTCTCTCTCTCTGGTCTCTCTCTGGTCTCTCTCTGGTCTCTCTCTGGTCTCTCTCTGGTCTCTCTCTGGTCTCTCTCTGGTCTCTCTCTGGTCTCTCTCTGGTCTCTCTCTGGTCTCTCTCTGGTCTCTCTCTGGTCTCTCTCTGGTCTCTCTCTGGTCTCTCTCTGGTCTCTCTCTGGTCTCTCTCTGGTCTCTCTCTCTGGTCTCTCTCTGGTCTCTCTCTCTGGTCTCTCTCTCTGGTCTCTCTCTCTGGTCTCTCTCTCTGGTCTCTCTCTGGTCTCTCTCTGGTCTCTCTCTCTGGTCTCTCTCTGTCTCACTTCTTGTCTCTCTCTGGTCTCACTTCTTGTCTCTCTCTCTGGTCTCTCTCTCTGGTCTCTCTCTCTGGTCTCTCTCTCTGGTCTCTCTCTCTGGTCTCTCTCTCTGGTCACCTTGTGATGCAGTAGGACTTGAGTTTTGTCTGGGGTCACGTTGACGTCGATGGTTGAGGGGCAGACGTGGATCTTCAGGATGAATGTTGGAAAACGGTTTCTGGAATCCTCTGTAAACTGTGAGCTGTAGAGCAGTCGCACCATCTGACGAACACATGTGATGTTCATAAGAGGAACCATCAATCCCACCATGTTCACATGAGGAACCATCAATCCTGATCCCACCATGTTCACATGAGGAACCATCAATCCTGATCCCACCATGTTCACATGAGGAACCATCAATCCTGATCCCACCATGTTCACATGAGGAACCATCAATCCTGATCCCACCATGTTCACATGAGGAACCATCAATCCTGATCCCACCATGTTCACATGAGGAACCATCAATCCTGATCCCACCATGTTCACATGAGGAACCATCAATCCTGATCCCACCATGT
The DNA here is from genome assembly GCA_964034765.1 of Knipowitschia caucasica. NCBI lineage: Eukaryota > Metazoa > Chordata > Actinopteri > Gobiiformes > Gobiidae > Knipowitschia > Knipowitschia caucasica. The sequence continues at coordinate 736,347 of OZ035837.1, forward strand.
TTATAAGAGGAACCATCAATCCTGATCCCACCATGTTCACATGAGGAACCATCAATCCTGATCCCACCATGTTTATAAGAGGAACCATCAATCCTGATCCCACCATGTTTATAAGAGGAACCATCAATCCTGATCCCACCATGTTCACATGAGGAACCATCCCAAAAGAGGCCCTGTGGTACCTTGCTGGTGTCCCTGTGATACCTTGCAGGTGTCCCTGTGGTACCTTGCTGGTGTCCCTGTGATACCTTGCAGGTGTCCCTGTGGTACCTTGCTGGTGTCCCTGTGATACCTTGCAGGTGTCCCTTTGGTACCTTGCTGGTGTCCCTGTGATACCTTGCTGATGTCCCTGTGCTGCACTGGGCGGTCGTTGATGTAGATGAAGCTTCTCTCTGAGCTGCTGCAAACCTCTGCTCCTGGTTTAGGGAAGAAACCCTCCAGAACCATCTGTGGAGAGAAGACAGCTGATTGGCTGAGAGAGGGGGTCCTCTGTGTCTCTCTCTGGCTTTTCTATGGTCTCCCTCTCTGGTCTCCCTCTCTGGTCTCCCTCTCTGGTCTCCCTCTCTGGTCTCCCTCTCTGGTCTCCCTCTCTGGTCTCCCTCTCTGGTCTCCCTCTCTGGTCTCCCTCTCTGGTCTCCCTCTCTGGTCTCCCTCTCTGGTCTCCCTCTCTGGTCTCCCTCTCTGGTCTCCCTCTCTGGTCTCCCTCTCTGGTCTCCCTCTCTGGTCTCCCTCTCTGGTCTCCCTCTCTGGTCTCCCTCTCTGGTCTCCCTCTCTGGTCTCCCTCTCTGGTCTCCCTCTCTGGTCTCTCTCTCTGGTCTCCCTCTCTGGTCTCCCTCTCTGGTCTCTCTCTGGTAGTACCTGTGGGTCCTTGGACTGGTGCTGTAGTAGCTGTAGCTGTGACACGGTGCTCGGTCCCAGAGTTGCCACCAGAGCACTCCTCAGGTCGGCCATCTTGGACTTCTGCCACACCAGAGTCTGCAACACAACACTCTGTCACACAACTACACAACACTCTGTTGTAGCATAGCCACAAATGTTTAATATGTGTTAATGTGTATTTGTTTACATTTGGGCCTCATATGACAGTTATGTTTTTGTGAATGAATGGGGGGGGAGGGGGGGCGTGTCCTCGGGGGGCGTGTCCTGGGGGGGAAGCGCTCATCAGACACCTGCCATCAGGTGCGCGGGGGAGAGAGACTAAGAAGTTTTTGGTTTTGGACGCGGCTCGAGTTGGTGATCTGTGTGAGGATTACTGTAGCGGACTGTAGCGGACTGTAACGGACTGTAGCGGACTGTAACGGACTGTAACGGACTGTAACGGACTGTAGCGGACTGTAACGGACTGTAGCGGACTGTAGCGGACTGTAGCGGACTGTAACGGACTGTAGCGGACTGTACGGACTGTAGCGGACTGTAGCGGACTGTAGCGGACTGTAGCGGACTGTAACGGACTGTAGCGGACTGTAACGGACTGTAACGGACTGTAGCGGACTGTAACGGACTGTAGCGGACTGTAACGGACTGTAGCGGACTGTAGCGGACTGTAACGGACTGTAACGGACTGTAGCGGACTGTAGCGGACTGTAGCGGACTGTAGCGGACTGTAACGGACTGTAACGGACTGTAGCGGACTGTAACGGACTGTAACGGACTGTAGCGGACTGTAGCGGACTGTAACGGACTGTAACGGACTGTACGGACTGTAGCGGACTGTAGCAGACTGTAGCGGACTGTACGGACTGTAGCGGACTGTAGCGGACTGTAGCGGACTGTAACGGACTGTAACGGACTGTACGGACTGTAGCGGACTGTAACGGACTGTAGCGGACTGTAACGGACTGTAGCGGACTGTAGCGGACTGTAGCGGACTGTAACGGACTGTAACGGACTGTAGCGGACTGTAGCGGACTGTAGCGGACTGTAACGGACTGTAGCGGACTGTAACGGACTGTAACGGACTGTAACGGACTGTAGCGGACTGTAGCGGACTGTAACGGACTGTAACGGACTGTACGGACTGTAGCGGACTGTAACGGACTGTAGCAGACTGTAGCGGACTGTACGGACTGTAGCGGACTGTAGCGGACTGTAGCGGACTGTACGGACTGTAGCGGACTGTAGCGGACTGTACGGACTGTAGCGGACTGTAACGGACTGTAGCGGACTGTAGCGGACTGTAACGGACTGTAGCGGACTGTAACGGACTGTAACGGACTGTAACGGACTGTAGCGGACTGTAACGGACTGTAGCAGACTGTAGCAGACTGTAGCGGACTGTAGCGGACTGTAACGGACTGTAGCGGACTGTAACGGACTGTAGCGGACTGTAGCAGACTGTAGCGGACTGTAGCGGACTGTAACGGACTGTAGCAGACTGTAGCGGACTGTAACGGACTGTAACGGACTGTAGCGGACTGTACGGACTGTAGCGGACTGTAGCGGACTGTACGGACTGTAGCGGACTGTAACGGACTGTAGCGGACTGTAACGGACTGTAGCAGACTGTAGCGGACTGTAGCGGACTGTAGCGGACTGTAACGGACTGTAACGGACTGTAACGGACTGTAACGGACTGTAACGGACTGTAACGGACTGTAGCGGACGGTACGGACTGTAGCGGACTGTAGCGGACTGTACGGACTGTAGCGGACTGTAGCGGACTGTAACGGACTGTAACGGACTGTAACGGACTGTAGCGGACTGTACGGACTGTAGCGGACTGTACGGACTGTAACGGACTGTAGCAGACTGTAGCGGACTGTAGCGGACTGTACGGACTGTAGCGGACTGTAGCGGACTGTAACGGACTGTAGCGGACTGTACGGACTGTAGCGGACTGTAGCGGACTGTAACGGACTGTAACGGACTGTAACGGACTGTAGCGGACTGTAACGGACTGTAGCGGACTGTAGCGGACTGTACGGACTGTAGCGGACTGTAGCGGACTGTACGGACTGTAGCGGACTGTAACGGACTGTAGCGGACTGTAGCGGACTGTAGCGGACTGTAGCAGACTGTAGCGGACTGTAGCGGACTGTAGCGGACTGTAACGGACTGTAACGGACTGTAACGGACTGTAACGGACTGTAGCGGACTGTAGCGGACTGTAACGGACTGTAGCAGTCTGTAGCGGACTGTAGCGGACTGTAACGGACTGTAGCGGACTGTAGCGGACTGTAACGGACTGTAGCGGACTGTAACGGACTGTAGCGGACTGTAGCGGACTGTAGCGGACTGTACGGACTGTAACGGACTGTAACGGACTGTAGCGGACTGTAGCGGACTGTAACGGACTGTAGCAGACTGTACGGACTGTAACGGACTGTAGCGGACTGTAGCGGACTGTAGCGGACTGTAGCGGACTGTAACGGACTGTAGCAGACTGTACGGACTGTAACGGACTGTAGCGGACTGTACGGACTGTAACGGACTGTAGCGGACTGTAGCGGACTGTAGCGGACTGTAACGGACTGTAGCGGACTGTAACGGACTGTAACGGACTGTAGCGGACTGTAACGGACTGTACGGACTGTACGGACTGTAACGGACTGTAACGGACTGTAGCGGACTGTAGCGGACTGTAGCGGACTGTAACGGACTGTACGGACTGTAACGGACTGTAACGGACTGTAGCGGACTGTAGCGGACTGTAACGGACTGTAGCAGACTGTAGCGGACTGTAGCGGACTGTAGCGGACTGTAGCGGACTGTAACGGACTGTAGCGGACTGTAGCGGACTGTAACGGACTGTAGCGGACTGTAGCGGACTGTAACGGACTGTAACGGACTGTAGCGGACTGTAGCGGACTGTAACGGACTGTACGGACTGTAACGGACTGTAGCGGACTGTAGCGGACTGTAACGGACTGTAGCGGACTGTAGCGGACTGTAGCGGACTGTAACGGACTGTAGCGGACTGTAGCGGACTGTAGCGGACTGTAGCGGACTGTAGCGGACTGTAGCGGACTGTAGCGGACTGTAACGGACTGTAGCGGACTGTAGCGGACTGTAACGGACTGTAGCGGACTGTAACGGACTGTAACGGACTGTAGCGGACTGTAGCGGACTGTAACGGACTGTACGGACTGTAACGGACTGTAGCGGACTGTAGCGGACTGTAGCGGACTGTAACGGACTGTAGCGGACTGTAACGGACTGTACGGACTGTAGCGGACTGTAGCGGACTGTAGCGGACTGTAACGGACTGTAGCGGACTGTAGCGGACTGTAGCGGACTGTAGCGGACTGTAGCGGACTGTAGCGGACTGTAACGGACTGTAACGGACTGTAGCGGACTGTAGCGGACTGTAGCGGACTGTAACGGACTGTAACGGACTGTAGCGGACTGTAACGGACTGTAGCGGACTGTAACGGACTGTAACGGACTGTAACGGACTGTAGCGGACTGTAACGGACTGTAACGGACTGTAACGGACTGTAGCGGACTGTAGCGGACTGTAGCGGACTGTAACGGACTGTAGCGGACTGTAGCGGACTGTAGCGGACTGTAGCGGACTGTAGCGGACTGTAGCGGACTGTACGGACCCTCGGGACGGACCCGCAGGAGAGCCCGGTCGCCGCTCACGCACGACATTACCCGTTTTGATTATAAACTTTATACGCTGGAGAGGGAGAGGGTGGGCGCACTCACCCACTGCGCTCTGCCCACACTCTAAACCTTTGGATTACTTCCCCGTTCTGTTTGCATCACTTTCATTGTTTCGTCACGTCTTGGATTTGCCTTTTGAACTACACTGACTATCCCCGGAGCCACGGACTCGTCACCAGGTTTGACAGTGGGACATACGGAGGGCGCGGGGAGGACTACGTCTGATATTCTGTTTGGACTGAGTAAATACTGAGTAAATGTAGTACACGTTACGCACAGTAGATCAATGAGTGGTTGTTTTTCTTTGGTTCAGCGAGAGGTCAATCACAGCACTGTACTACTAATAAGAAAGATCCCTCTTTATCTGACTCTTTGGGCTGAGAGCGGATTGGCTGAGAGCTGATTGGCTGAGAGAGGGCGGTCCTCTGTGTCACTTTTATGTCTTAAAAAACTGATTTAAAGCAGAGACAGAAACCAAACAGACAAGAAAACTTGAGACCAGAGAGAGAGACCAGAGAGAGACCAGAGAGAGAGACCAGAGAGAGAGACCAGAGAGAGAGAGACCAGAGACAGACCAGAGAGAGAGACCAGAGAGAGACCAGAGAGAGAGACCAGAGAGAGAGACCAGAGAGAGAGAGACCAGAGACAGACCAGAGAGAGAGACCAGAGAGAGACCAGAGAGAGAGACCAGAGAGAGACCAGAGAGGGACTAGAGAGGGACCAGAGAGAGAGACCAGAGAGGGACTAGAGAGGGACCAGAGAGAGAGACCAGAGAGAGAGACCAGAGAGAGACCAGAGAGAGAGACCAGAGAGAGACCAGAGAGAGAGACCAGAGAGAGAGACCAGAGAGAGAGAGACCAGAGACAGACCAGAGAGAGAGACCAGAGAGAGACCAGAGAGAGAGACCAGAGAGAGAGACCAGAGAGGGACTAGAGAGGGACCAGAGAGAGAGACCAGAGAGAGAGACCAGAGAGAGAGACCAGAGAGAGACCAGAGAGAGACCAGAGAGAGACCAGAAAGAGAGACCAGAGAGAGAGAGCAGAGAGAGAGACTAGAGAGAGACCAGAGAGAGAGACCAGAGAGAGAGACCAGAGAGAGACTAGAGAGAGAGACCAGAGAGAGACCAGAGAGAGACCAGAGAGAGAGACCAGAGAGAGAGACCAGAGAGGGACCAGAGAGAGAGACCAGAGAGAGAGACCAGAGAGAGAGACCGGAGAGGGACCAGAGAGAGAGACCAGAGAGAGAGACCAGAGAGAGACCAGAGAGAGCAGAGAGAGAGACTAGAGAGAGATACCAGAGAGAGACCAGAGAGAGAGACCAGAGAGTGACCAGAGAGACCAGAGAGAGAGACCAGAGAGAGACCAGAGAGAGAGACCAGAGAGAGACCAGAGAGAGAGACCAGAGAGAGAGACCAGAGAGAGACCAGAGAGAGAGAGCAGAGAGAGAGACTAGAGAGAGAGACCAGCGAGAGACCAGAGAGAGACCAGAGAGAGAGACCAGAGAGAGACTAGAGAGAGAGACCAGAGAGAGACCAGAGAGAGACCAGAGAGAGAGACCAGAGAGAGACCAGAGAGAGAGACCAGAGAGAGACCAGAGAGAGAGACCAGAGAGAGACCAGAGAGAGACCAGAGTGTAAAAGAGAGTCTTTTTTGTTATATTGCATGTGTTTTAAAATGTACATACCCCAGCTTTAACTGTTGATAAACTGTGTTCTGATCCAAACAGAGATCCTCAGTGTCTACAGTGATGGACCAACACTGCCCTCTACTGCTGCTGTGGCAGAACTACACCTGTGTGTGTCTGTGGGAATGACCCACTATCTCCTGATTGGGTCAAAAGATCACTCTGGTCTAGATCTACATGTATGTGGACCATGACTGTCGCCCCCTGTAGGTCACTCTGGTCTAGATCTACATGTATGTGGACCATGACTGTTGCCCCCTACAGGACACTCTGGTCTAGATCTACATGTATGTGGACCATGACTGTCGCCCCCTACAGGACACTCTGGTCTAGATCTACATGTATGTGGACCATGACTGTCGCCCCCTACAGGTCACTCTGGTCTAGATCTACATGTATGTGGACCATGACTGTCGCCCCCTACAGGACACTCTGGTCTAGATCTACATGTATGTGGACCATGACTGTTGCCCCCTACAGGTCACTCTGGTCTAGATCTACATGTATGTGGACCATGACTGTCGCCCCCTACAGGTCACTCTGGTCTAGATCTACATGTATGTGGACCAGGGGTGCTCAATACGTCGATCGCGATCTACCAGTCGATCGCAAAGGTAGTATTGGTAGATCGCATTAAATAAATAAATACACATTCTAAACGAATATATACAAAAAACTCCGGGCAAAGTGGAGATTTTTGAAAACTCCGTTAATGCATTTGTGTGTAGACAGAGATAACCGGAGTTTTGCGCCACAGTACCCCCCTAAATTCCTCTGATCACTGAAGCATGGATCATACTACCTTAAAAACTGTTCGCTGTGAGATGCTCGCAGCAGCGAACATCCTCCACATCAGAGAGCAGCAAAGTGATCGCGGGGACTCACGCTCAAAAACAACCAAACCAGGACTAAACCAGGACTAAACCAGGACTAAACCAGGACTAAACCAGGGCTAAATCAGGGCTAAATCAGGGCTGAGGACGGGGTCAGTGCTTGTAAACATACATCTTTACTCTGAGTGTCTTCTATGACTGTAAAAGTGCTGTTACCGGCCTCTGCATCAAAGCTCCGCCCACTTCTGTGTTTTTCCCCAACGCAGGACAGGACGTAAGAGACGCACATGTTTGGAATGTTACGAATGTGATTGATAACGCAGATGTGTGGATGCAAATTATTTTATAAACTGAGGAGGGGAAATATTTGGATTTAAAAAAAACAGGCATGGCACATGGACATGGCACCACAGTCAAATGACATCTGTGTTTTACTCAGTAATGTTTTACTGACACTTAGGTGACTGCACATGCGCAAACAACCGCGCTCAGTGCAGGAAAGCTAAACCACGACAAACTTGTCAGCGAGTTGCCACCAATTTTCCGGACTATGCATCCCTGGCCGATTCAATTCAGTGCAAGTCATCAGAGTAAACTCGGGTAATGACAAAAAATGTACATAGGTAATTGTGTTGTGTTGTGCTATATTGGCTCATGCGGTTTTGCATGTACATAAACATACATTGTAGGTATAAAGAATATTTTTTGAAATAAATATATGATTTGCATTTTTGTAGTAGGTAGATCATTTTGACTTGATCCTTTTATAAGTAGCTCGCATGCTGAAAAAGTGTGAGCACCCCTGATGTGGACCATGACTGTCGCCCCCTACAGGACACTCTGGTCTAGATCTACATGTATGTGGACCATGACTGTCGCCCCCTACAGGACACTCTGGTCTAGATCTACATGTATGTGGACCATGACTGTCGCCCCCTACAGGACACTCTGGTCTAGATCTACATGTATGTGGACCATGACTGTCGCCCCCTACAGGACACTCTGGTCTAGATCTACATGTATGTGGACCATGACTGTCGCCCCCTACAGGACACTCTGGTCTAGATCTACATGTATGTGGACCATGACTGTCGCCCCCTACAGGACACTCTGGTCTAGATCTACATGTATGTGGACCATGACTGTCGCCCCCTACAGGACACTCTGGTCTAGATCTACATGTATGTGGACCATGACTGTCGCCCCCTACAGGACACTCTGGTCAAGATCTACATGTATGTGGACCATGACTGTCGCCCCCTACAGGTCACTCTGGTCTAGATCTACATGTATGTGGACCATGACTGTTGCCCCCTACAGGACACTCTGGTCTAGATCTACATGTATGTGGACCATGACTGTCGCCCCCTACAGGTCACTCTGGTCTAGATCTACATGTATGTGGACCATGACTGTTGCCCCCTACAGGACACTCTGGTCTAGATCTACATGTATGTGGACCATGACTGTCGCCCCCTACAGGACACTCTGGTCTAGATCTACATGTATGTGGACCATGACTGTCGCCCCCTACAGATCACTCTGGTCTAGATCTACATGTATGTGGACCATGACTGTTGCCCCCTACAGGACACTCTGGTCTAGATCTACATGTATGTGGACCATGACTGTCGCCCCCTACAGGACACTCTGGTCTAGATCTACATGTATGTGGACCATGACTGTCGCCCCCTACAGATCACTCTGGTCTAGATCTACATGTATGTGGACCATGACTGTTGCCCCCTACAGGACACTCTGGTCTAGATCTACATGTATGTGGACCATGACTGTCGCCCCCTACAGGACACTCTGGTCTAGATCTACATGTATGTGGACCATGACTGTCGCCCCCTACAGGACACTCTGGTCTAGATCTACATGTATGTGGACCATGACTGTCGCCCCCTACAGGACACTCTGGTCTAGATCTACATGTATGTGGACCATGACTGTCGCCCCCTACAGGACACTCTGGTCTAGATCTACATGTATGTGGACCATGACTGTTGCCCCCTACAGGACACTCTGGTCTAGATCTACATGTATGTGGACCATGACTGTCGCCCCCTACAGGACACTCTGGTCTAGATCTACATGTATGTGGACCATGACTGTCGCCCCCTACAGGACACTCTGGTCTAGATCTACATGTATGTGGACCATGACTGTCGCCCCCTACAGGACACTCTGGTCTAGATCTACATGTATGTGGACCATGACTGTCGCCCCCTACAGGACACTCTGGTCTAGATCTACATGTATGTGGACCATGACTGTCGCCCCCTACAGGACACTCTGGTCTAGATCTACATGTACAGTGCCTTGTGAAAGTATTTGGCCCCCTTGAACCTTTCAACATATCAGGCTTCAAACATAAAGATATAAAAATTAAATTTTTTGTCAAGAATCAACAACAAGTGGGACACAATCGTGAAGTGGAACAAAATGTATTCGATAATTTAAACTTTTTTTACAAATAAAAAACTGAAAAGAGGACTTCCGGTGTCATGGCGATCTGAGACGGACCAAAGCGTGGTGGCTGCTCCCTAATTTAAAAGAAATTCCCACCTAAACTCGAAAATACGCGACTCTGTTTGGGTAAAGATAACTGATAGGTGGGAAAGCAACGTGTAGAGGCCAAGAAGTTACAGAATGCCGAATAGAAAGCAAGAAAAGAGCGCTCCATCTGGAGATGCTAACCCTGTAGCAGATCAAGCTAACGCGAGTGCAACTGGGCCTGGAGTCACTACGAGCGATCTGCTCCGGGCTATCGAGTCACTCAAATCCGAATTGAAAGAAGACAACGAAAAGCTGAGAAGTAATATAAATACAATGCAACTGGAACTGAGCAACAAACTGGATACGGTGACTGAGGACATACAAGACTTGAAAGAGCGAATGGGGACTGCAGAAACTCGAGTGTCCGAGGTGGAGGACGTGACACTGGTGCTGACAGAGGCGCTCTCTGAATGCCTCAAACGACAAAGAAACCTGCAATCCAAGGTTACCGACCTCGAATCCAGGTCCCGTAGAAACAATATTCGTCTTTTTGGAGTGGGAGAAGGAGAAGAGAACACATCCGTAATGCAATTCATGGCGGACTTTCTCCAGCGCGAGTTCTGACGGGCATAGAGCTAAAGATACAACGGGCTCACTGCGTCCCCGCACAGAAACCCCGGTGCCCCGCCAAGACCCATCGTGGTTAACTTTCAGGAGTTCACCACGAAAGAATTAATCCTGAGAGAGGCTTGGAGAAAGGGGCGGATCCAGCTGAACGGCAATGTTGTATACTTTGACCACGACTATGCTACAGAGATTGTCCAAAGGCGCAAGGAATATCAAGTGATTAAGAAGGCACTGAAGGAGAGAGGCGTGCGCTTCCAAACGCCATACACAAGCATACGAGTTCACTGGCAGGATGGAGTTGCAGTTTACAGAAGCGCGCATGTCATATTCATTCAGGAAACTCATATGTCTAGAGAAGAGCATGAAAAATTCAAAAAGTTTGGTTACAGTAATTCTTTCTACAGTTCACATAAAAATAGCAGGAGAAGAGGAGTGATAACTTTAATTTCAGATGCAGTTAATTTTGAGATACTGGAGGAGGACTGTGACAATGAAAATAGATATGTTGCTGTGAAGGGGAGAATTGACAATACACTGGTTAATTTAATAAATGTGTATTCTCCTCCAGAAATTGATAAAACATTTTACCAACTAATATTTGACAGGATCTCCAGCCTGAATGAGGGGATACTAATCTGTGGCGGTGACTGGAACACTGTCGTAGATCACATAAAAGACTCAACAAGTAATAAAAGATCCAAAAACAATAAATCAAAAGCCCTAAACTCACTTATCAAGGAGTTGGACCTTTGTGATGTCTGGAGAGACCTGCACCCTCTGGAAAGAGATTACACTCATTTCTCAGCAGCCCACAAAGTTCATTCACGAATTGACTTTTTTCTGATGAACAGCATGGACAGACATCGAGTTATAGACTGTAATATTGGAATAGCACATTTGTCAGATCATAATGCCATAAATTTGACTATACACTTGCAAAATGAAAAAAGGAAAACATTATGGAGAATGAACATTGGCCAACAATGAAAAAGTTGTACAGGAAATTAGAAACGAAATACAAGAATGCATTAATTATAACAATGATCCTGAAATAGAGCCAACGATTATATGGGATACTATCAAGGCCGTAATGCGAGGGAGCTTGATATCAAGGACCGCCCATATTAATAAGAGGAAAAGACAGAGACAATCAAATTTGGAAACAAAATTGAAGCAACTAGAAAAACAACAGCATATAGATACCAGTGATACTATGGCACAAAGCATAAGAGAAGTAAGAAAACAATTGACAGATTTGGCAAACGAAGAAATTGAAAAGAAAATGCGATTCACCAAACAAACTTTTTATGACTCAGGTCCTAAAGCGACTAAAGTATTGGCTAAACGTCTGCGTTCACTACGAGTGCGGAATTCAATTAATAAGATTAGAGATCCAGTAAGTAAGGAAATTAGAAATGATCCAAGACAAATTAAAAAGGCTTTTCTAAACTATTATAAAACTCTATATGACCAGGAAAACCAAATAACAGCAGACAAAATAGTAGATTATTTGAATAATTTAGATCTCCCTTCTATCGGAAACATCCAAAATGAATCTTTAACTAAACCAATTACTAGAGAAGAACTCGACAAAGCAATTAAAAGATTGAAGAACAATAAAAGCCCAGGGAGTGATGGCTATCCTAATGAATTTTACAAAATGTTCAAAGACGATCTAATATGCATCATTTTAAAATCTTTCAATTGGACACTTCGGCATGCAAAGACCCCTCCCTCTTGGAAGGAGCCTATAATATCAGTTATACCAAAAGAAGGCAAAAATAAGGAGTATTGCGAGTCCTACCGCCCCATCTCTATTTTAAATGTAGATTACAAGTTATTCACCTCCATAATCACTAAAAGAATTGAGCTCTTTCTTCCAGACCTCATTGATGAAGACCAGACAGGATTCATAAAGGGCCGACAAACACAAGACAACATACGGCGCACATTGCACATAATGAATGAAATTAATAAAGAAAATATTCCGACAGCTTTTACTAAGCCTCGACGCCGAAAAGGCATTTGATAGGGTCTCATGGACTTTTCTATTTGCTACTCTGAAAAGAATGGGCTTTAATGAAGCCATTATAAATTGTATCCAGGCCTTGTATCACAGGCCAACGGCCAGAATAAAAGTAAATGGTGACTTAACGGATAGCTTTGAGCTTTCTAGAGGTACGAGGCAGGGTTGTGACCTAAGCCCCGCTCTCTTTGCGTTGTTTATTGAGCCATTAGCTCAGCATATACGGCAAAGTGATGACATTAAGGGAGTCACAATATCCAAGGAGGAGCATCGAACAGGACTCTTTGCCGATGACATAATCTTATTCCTCCAGAACCCTGATGCTACTTTCCCCCAATTAATGCAAATCCTACAACACTTTGGAGAAAAGTCTGGATATAAATTAAATATCTCCAAGACTCAAGTACTATGTCTTAATTATCGCCCTATAGACTCAATCAGACAGGAATACAAACTGCAGTGGGACTCAAACAAGGTAAAATACCTAGGTGTCTACTTACCGAGAGAGACAAGTGCATTATACGAAGTTAATTACACGAACATTAATGATGTAATTCAAAAAGATCTCACAAAGTGGTCTTCCCTTGTTTTGGATCTCAGTTCACGAATAGAGGTCATAAAAATGAATATTTTGCCTAGATTACTTTATCTGTTCATGTCTCTCCCAATAAACATACCAGAGTCTCAATTTGCTAAATGGAACAAATTAGTCAGCAGATTCATTTGGAAAGGTACAAAACCCAGAGTCAGATTAAAAACGCTACAGCTAGATAAAAAAAGTGGGGGGCTTGCCCTTCCTAATTTTAAACAATACTTTCGAGCTGCCCAACTCAGAAACATTGTACACTGGTGTTCATCAGAATATGATGCTAAATGGAAACGTATTGAGCTAAATTACTCATCATGTCCACCACAAATTAGATTGAGTGATAAAACTTGTAAATCGGGTGATCTAGATAACCCAATCATTGAAACAACTTTAAAAGTTTGGTGGGAAGTAGTGAATGAACGCAAAATTGAAGGTGAATGCAAATTGTTGGGGTGGCCAGCCTTTAATCCAAAATTTAAAAGTGGCCAATTAGATAGCACATTTACAAAATGGACAAAGAGGGGGATGACAGCTATGTGTACACTAACGGATGGAAAAGTATTTAAATCTTTTGGGAAATTACAGCAGGAATTTGACCTTGATAAATCCGATTTGTTTAGATAATTCCAATTAAGACATTTCTTTAATACAGAAATTCTAAATCAGACTTCACAGGAAAAGAGTGACCTATTGGAAATCATTATTGGAGCATATCGATGCTTACCCTCTAAAATTGTATCCAGACTATACAAATGCTTGCAAAATGTCCCCTAGAATAACTCCTTATATATCAAACAGAAATGGGAAAAAGAATTACAAATTGAATTGTCAGAGGAGGATTGGCTCCATATGTCTTTTACAGCACACTTCAACCAGTTCGAGACAATGGAGAGAATTTGGATGGAAAAATCTGATCAGATTTTTTCTCACTCCACATATTAAAAGTAATCAATTGAAAACCCCTCAGCAGTGCTGGAGACTTTGTGGCAGCTGGAGTGCCGATCACTCTCATGTGTTTTGGAAGTGTACGAATATTAAACCTTTTTGGCAAAATATTGTGATGGAAATGGAAAAGGTATTTGGATATAAAATATCTATGGAGCCACGCTTGAAAAATCATAAATAAAGAGTAAAAATTTTTTTTTAAAAAACTGAAAAGTGGGGCGTGCGCTAATACTTTGTAGCGCCACCTTTTGCTGCAATTACAGCTGCAAGTCGCTTGGGGTATGTCTCTATCAGTTTTGCACATCGAGAGACTAGAATTCTTGCCCATTCTTCCTAGCAAAACAGCTGGAGCTCAGTGAGGTTGGATGGAGAGCGTTTGTGAACAGCAGTCTTCAGCTCTTTCCACAGATTCTCGATTGGATTCAGGTCTGGACTTTGACTTGGCCATTCTAACACCTGGATACGTCTATTTGTGAACCATTCCATTGTAGATTTGGCTTTATGTTTTGGATCATTGTCCTGTTGGAAGATAAATCTCCGTCCCAGTCTCAGGTCTTTTGCAGACTCCAACAGGTTTTCTTCCAGAATGGTCCTGTATTTGGCTCCATCCATCTTCCCATCAATGTTAGCCATCTTCCCTGTCCCTGCTGAAGAAAAGCAGCCCCAAAGCATGATGCTGCCACCACCATGTTTGACAGTGGGGATGGTGTGTTCAGGGTGATGAGCTGTGTTGCTTTTACGCCAAACATATCGTTTTGCATTGTGGCCAAAAAGTTCCATTTTGGTTTCATCTGACCAGAGCACCTTCTTCCACATGTTTGGTGTGTCTCCCAGGTGGCTTGTGGCAAACTTTAAACCAGACTTTTATGGATATCTTTGAGAAATGGCTTTCTTCTTGCCACTCTTCCATAAAGGCCAGATTTGTGCAGTGCACGACTGATTGTTGTCCTATGGACAGACTCTCCCACCTCAGCTGTAGTTATCTGCAGTTCATCCAGAGTGATCATGGGCCTCTTGACTGCATCTCTGATCAGTCTTCTCCTTGTTTGAGATGAAAGTTTGGAGGGACGGCCGGGTCTTGGTAGATTTGCAGTGGTCTGATACTCCTTCCATTTCAATATAATTGCTTGCACAGTGCTCCTTGAGATGTTTAAAGCTTGGGAAATCTTTTTGTATCCAAATCCGGCTTTAAACTTCTCCACAACAGTATCTCAGACCTGCCTGGTGTGTTCCTTTGTCTTCATGGTTCTCTCTGTGCTTTAAACAGAACCCTGAGACTATCAAAGAGCAGGTGCATTTATACGGAGACTTGATTACACACAGGTGCATTCTATTTATCATCATCAGTCATTTAGGACAACATTGGATCATTCAAAGATCCTCACTGAACTTCTGGACTGAGTTTGCTGCACTGAAAGTAAAGGGGCCCGATAATATTGCACGCCCCACTTTTCAGTTTTTTATTTGTTAAAAAAGTTTAAATTATCTAATAAATTTTGTTCCACTTCACGATTGTGTCCCACTTGTTGTTGATTCATGACAAAATATTAAAATGTTATATCTTTATGTTTGAAGCCTGAAATGTGGCAAAATGTTGAAAGGTTCAAGGGGGCCGAATACTTTCGCAAGGCACTGTATGTGGACCATGACTGTCGCCCCCTGCAGGTCACTCTGGTCTGGAGAGCAGCTTCAGAGGCAGACTCAGTCCTGGTGTGTACCTGTGATACCTTATTGTGGCACAGGGACAGCCTCAGTCCCGGTGTGTACCTGTGATACCTTATTGTGGCACAGGGACAGCCTCAGTCCCGGTGTGTACCTGTGATACCTTATTGTGGCACAGGGACAGCCTCAGTCCTGGTCTGACGATGGCGAAGGCCGTGAGCAGCTGCTGCACCTTCTTCAGTTCCTCTTTACATTTTTGAGACGAAGAATAGAACTGTCTCCGCACCGGAAGGTTCTGGAACAACTTCTGAACGCACACTGTGGTCCCTGCAACACACACACACACACTGGAACAACTTCTGAACGCACACTATGGTCCCTGCAACACACACACAAACACACACTGGAACAACTTCTGAACGCACACTGTGGTCCCTGCAACACACACACAAACACACACTGGAACAACTTCTGAACGCACACTGTGGTCCCTGCAACACACACACACACTCACACAGGAACAACTTCTGAACGCACACTGTGGTCCCTGCAACACACACACACACTGGAACAACTTCTGAACGCACACTGTGGTCCCTGCAACACACACACTCACACAGGAACAACTTCTGAACGCACACTGTGGTCCCTGCAACACACAAACACACACTGGAACAACTTCTGAACGCACACTGTGGTCCCTGCAACACACACACAAACACACACTGGAACAACTTCTGAACGCACACTATGGTCCCTGCAACACACACACACTGGAACAACTTCTGAACGCACACTGTGGTCCCTGCAACACACACACACACTGGAACAACTTCTGAACGCACACTGTGGTCCCTGCAACACCCACACTTACACTGGAACAACTTCTGAAAGCACACTATGGTCCCTGCAACACACACACACATTGTTGTCCCTGCAACACACACACTCACACAGGAACAACTTCTGAACGCACACTGTGGTCCCTGCAACACACACACACTGGAACAACTTCTGAAAGCACACTATGGTCCCTGCAACACACACACACATTGTTGTCCCAGCAACACACACACTCACACAGGAACAACTTCTGAACGCACACTGTGGTCCCTGCAACACACACACACTGGAACAACTTCTGAACGCACACTGTGGTCCCTGCAACACACACACTCACACAGGAACAACTTCTGAACGCACACTGTGGTCCCTGCAACACACACACACACACTGGAACAACTTCTGAAAGCACACTATGGTCCCTGCAACACACACACACATTGTTGTCCCAGCAACACACACACTCACACAGGAACAACTTCTGAACGCACACTGTGGTCCCTGCAACACACACACACACACTGGAAAAACTTCTGAACGCACACTGTGGTCCCTGCAACACACACACACTGGAACAACTTCTGAAAGCACACTATGGTCCCTGCAACACACACACATTGTTGTCCCTGCAACACACACACAAACACACACACGCGATGGTATGAAGAGTTTTGCAGAGTCCCACCTTGTCCCAGGTGTGAGGGCCTCTGAGCCTTGATGGTCCCGCTGCTGTCCAGACTGTACTGAGTGCTCACATGGTCCTCTCTGGTCTTTGTGGTAACAGTCACCTGCACCCAACCACAACAACCCTAAGAACCATAAGACTTAACCCAAACCCAACCACGAAAACCAGAGTCAGAAATATGGAAGTAAGTACCAGGAAGTCTTTGGCTCTCTGCTCTCCCTCTCTGCTCTCTCCCTCTGGTCTCTCTCTCTGGTCTCTCCCTCTGCTCTCTCTCTCTGCTCTCTCTCTCTGCTCTCTCTCTCTGGTCTCTCTCTCTGGTCTCTCGCTCTGGTCTCTCGCTCTGCTCTCTCGCTCTGGTCTCTCTCTCTGGTCTCTCCCTCTGCTCTCTCTCTCTGCTCTCTCTCTCTGCTCTCTCTCTCTGGTCTCTCTCTCTGGTTTCTCTCTGCTCTCTCCCTCTGGTCTCTCTCTCTGGTCTCCCTCTGGTCTCCCTCTGGTCTCTCTCTGGTCTCTCTCTGGTCTCTCTCTGCTCTCTCTCTGCTCTCTCTCTCTGGTCTCCCTCTGGTCTCCCTCTGGTCTCTCTCTGGTCTCTCTCTGGTCTCTCTCTCTGGTCTCCCTCTGGTCTCCCTCTGGTCTCCCTCTGGTCTCCCTCTGGTCCCTCTCTGGTCTCCCTCTGGTCCCTCTCTGGTCTCCCTCTGGTCTCCCTCTGGTCTCCCTCTGGTCTCTCTCTGGTCTCCCTCTGGTCTCCCTCTGGTCTCCCTCTGGTCTCCCTCTGGTCTCCCTCTGGTCCCTCTCTGGTCTCCCTCTGGTCTCTCTCTGGTCTCCCTCTGGTCTCTCTCTGGTCTCTCTCTGGTCTCTCTCTGGTCTCTCTCTCTGGTCTCTCTCTCTGGTCTCTCTCTGGTCTCTCTCTGTGGTCTCTCTCTGGTCTCTCTCTGGTCTCTCTCTGGTCTCCCTCTGGTCTCCCTCTGGTCTCCCTCTGGTCCCTCTCTGGTCTCCCTCTGGTCTCTCTCTGGTCTCCCTCTGGTCTCCCTCTGGTCCCTCTCTGGTCCCTCTCTGGTCTCTCCCTCTGGTCTCCCCCTCTGGTCTGACCTGGGCCACAGCACAGATAGATCCCAGGGCTTCTCCTCTGAAGCCGTAGCTCTGCAGAGAGTCCAGGTCGTGGTGAGAGCAGATCTTTGAAGTGTAGTGACGGACGCCCATCACCGCAGCATCTGGGGCCGCGATCCCACAACCATCATCCCTCACCTCCACCCGCTCCAGACCGAAGTTCTCCTGAGGAACCAACACATACAGCCTCAGTCCTGGGTCTGCGGCCTCAGTCCTGGGTCTGCGGCCTCAGTCCTGGGTCTGCGGCCTCAGTCCTGGGTCTGCGGCCTCAATCCTGGGTCTGCGGCCTCAGTCCTGGGTCTGCGGCCTCAGCCTTTTACCAGTTTGACGTCGATGCTCGTGGCCTCTGCGTCCAGAGCGTTCTCCGTCAGTTCCTTCACTACGTTCAGCACCGACGTCACGACCTGAGCGCTGGACACGAGGCGCACGGTGAGAGAGGACAGCTGCTTCATGGTACCACTGCAAGACACCAGGAGGGACCGCCACGTTAGTCCTGGTCTCAGGTCTCTGTCCTGAAGTCCTCTCACATTAGTCCTGGTCTCAGGTCTCTGTCCTGAAGTCCTCTCACATTAGTCCTGGTCTCAGGTCTCTGTCCTGAAGTCCTCTCACATTAGTCCTGGTCTCAGGTCTCTGTCCTGAAATCCTCTCACATTAGTCCTGGTCTCAGGTCTCTGTCCTGAAGTCCTCTCACATTAGTCCTGGTCTCAGGTCTCTGTCCTGAAGTCCTCTCACATTAGTCCTGGTCTCAGGTCTCTGTCCTGAAGTCCTCTCACATTAGTCCTGGTCTCAGGTCTCTGTCCTGAAGTCCTCTCACATTAGTCCTGGTCTCAGGTTTACAAGTCTCTCAATGGCCTCGTAGCAAAGTACATTTGTGATATGTTAGAGGAGCACAGGGACTGGACTCCTGCTGGTCCCAGAGTCAGGACTAAACAGCAGTGTTTCAGGTTGATGCTAAAATCTGGAGCCTTCTTCCTGAGAATGTGAGACAGACTTCTTCTCTAATGTTCAGATCCAGGTTTTAACCATAGACTGTATATATGAACGGACAGAGTCAGGCCTATCTGCGCCGTTCTAACTAATGGGCCAAAAATGTGCTCTACTGGAGCTATCCAAAATGGCCGCGAGTGGTCCCGCCCACAAGAAAATTGTGAAAAAACACATCTGCGCATGCGTCAGCCGGAGAGAGCCCCATTCATTTAAACGAGAGACTTCTAAAGTCCACAGCGGCTAAACTAGACTGGTCCAGAACACTCAGCATTGACACACATGTGGAACGGAGCTTTGGACCAAGAGACAACTTTAGGTCCATCCTGTAAAGACGTTTTCCAGAGGTCAGCTAATGCTATATGTTAGCATTGGCTAATTCTTATTCCGGGTCCACCCCCACAGGCCCGGGGTGGTACTGCAGCATGTCAGGGTCCACCCCCACAGGCCCGGGGTGGTACTGCAGCATGTCAGAGTCCACCCCCACAGGCCCGGGGTGGTACTGCAGCATGTCAGGGTCCACCCCCACAGGCCCGGGGTGGTACTGCAGCATGTCAGAGTCCACCCCCACAGGCCCGGGTTGGTACTGCAGCATGTCAGGGTCCACCCCCACAGGCCCGGGGTGGTACTGCAGCATGTCAGGGTCCACCCCCACAGGCCCGGGGTGGTACTGCAGCATGTCAGGGTCCACCCCCACAGGCCCGGGGTGGTACTGCAGCATGTCAGGGTCCACCCCCACAGGCCCGGGGTGGTACTGCAGCATGTCAGGGTCCACCCCCACAGGCCCGGGGTGGTACTGCAGCATGTCAGGGTCCACCCCCACAGGCCTGGGGTGGTACTGCAGCATGTCAGAGTCCACCCCCACAGGCCCGGGGTGGTACTGCAGCATGTCAGGGTCCACCCCCACAGGCCCGGGGTGGTACTGCAGCATGTCAGGGTCCACCCCCACAGGCCCGGGGTGGTACTGCAGCATGTCAGGGTCCACCCCCACAGGCCCGGGGTGGTACTGCAGCATGTCAGCGCACGTCATTTTGGACACTTTTGAGCCGGGACCCGCCCACACTGGTTTTAACAGTTGTTTGGCTGTGCTGCATCTGGAGGGGTTTATCTTCACTCTTTTTAACGCACTGTAGTTATTTATGAAGTTAAAGTCTCACAAACTGTAGTTATTTATGAAGTTAAAGAACTCACCAGTTTTAAAGCGGGGTTGAACCTGCAGGAGTCACGGCGGATTTTTCGTAAACAAAACACATGAGGAACAACGCGGAAGTGGTTCGCGCTCCCGCCCCGTGATCCAGGCGCTGATTGGCTGATTCTGGAGGAGGCGGGACTCGTGCAGGGATGATTTTTCCCTGAGTTTGTCTGACAGGAGAAGGTGGCGGCGCTCGTTTGCGGTTGGAAACAATTCCAATAAAAAACTAAATTCTGGCCTTTTTAAATTCAGGCCACAGCTGCCATGGGGCATAGGGTTTGGACATGGTTTGAGTGTCCAAAAATGTGCTGTATAAAACCGTTGCATTTGATTTACAATACAATACAATTCAATACAACTTATTCTTGTATAGCCCTAAATCACAACAGCATCATCTCAGAGACTGAACAAAACCATTGAAATCACCAAAACAGATCAGAGAATCAACAGTTAACACACAGAAAGAATATAGAACACATGTGATAAATGTCATACATGTGATAAATGTCATACATGTGATAAATGTCATACATGTTGATAAATGTCATACATGTGATAAATGTCATACATGTGATAAATGTCACACATGTGATAAATGTCATACATGTTGATAAATGTCATACATGTGATAAATGTCATACATGTGATAAATGTCACACATGTGATAAATGTCATACATGTTGATAAATGTCATACATGTGATAAATGTCATACATGTGATAAATGTCACACATGTGATAAATGTCATACATGTTGACAAATGTCATACATGTGATAAATGTCATACATGTGATAAATGTCATACATGTTGATAAATGTCATACATGTGATAAATGTCATACATGTTGACAAATGTCATACATGTGATAAATGTCATACTTGTGATAAATGTCACACATGTGATAAATGTCATACATGTTGATAAATGTCATACATGTGATAAATGTCACACATGTTGATAAATGTCATACATGTGATAAATGTCATACATGTCATCAATGTCATACATGTGATAAATGTCACACATGTGATAAATGTCATACATGTTGATAAATGTCATACTGTACATGTGATAAATGTCATACATGTGATAAATGTCACACATGTGATAAATGTCATACATGTCATAAATGTCATACATGTGATAAATGTCACACATGTGATAAATGTCATACATGTGATAAATGTCATACATGTTGATAAATGTCATACATGTGATAAATGTCATACATGTTGATAAATGTCATACGTGTGATAAATGTCATACATGTGATAAATGTCATACATGTTGATAAATGTCATACATGTGATAAATGTCATACGTGTGATAAATGTCATACATGTTGATAAATGTCATACATGTGATAAATGTCATACGTGTGATAAATGTCATACATGTGATAAATGTCATACATGTGATAAATGTCATACATGTTGATAAATGTCATACATGTGATAAATGTCATACATGTTGATAAATGTCATACATGTGATAAATGTCATACGTGTGATAAATGTCATACATGTGATAAATGTCACACATGTGATAAATGTCATACATGTCATAAATGTCATACATGTGATAAATGTCACACATGTGATAAATGTCATACATGTGATAAATGTCATACATGTTGATAAATGTCATACATGTGATAAATGTCATACATGTTGATAAATGTCATACGTGTGATAAATGTCATACATGTGATAAATGTCATACGTGTGATAAATGTCATACATGTGATAAATGTCACACATGTGATAAATGTCACACATGTTGATAAATGTCACACATGTTGATAAATGTCACACATGTTGATAAATGTCATACATGTTGATAAATGTCATACATGTGATAAATGTCACACATGTTGATAAATGTCACACATGTTGATAAATGTCACACATGTTGATAAATGTCATACATGTTGATAAATGTCACTCCCAGGCGGGTCGGGCGGGGCAGTCCGCAGGTGCAGATGGAGGAGGCCAGGCTCAGAGATCCCGTCATCGTACCATGAAACAGACAATGGGACAACGGGTGAATAGCAATGAACAAACTACAGTCAAAATCCTAATAATGCTAAACAGGTAAAGATCAGATTCAGATTCAGATTCATTTTATTTCGCCATTTGCAGTATGTATACACCACATTGGAATACATTTGTAAAAGTTCCCCGTGTGCACAGGACAAGTACAGACACAAAACAACATTAAAAGACAAAAATAAAACAAAGTGGGAAGGAGGAGAGGATAGTGCTCAAGTTACCATACTTCTCCAGCAGGGGGCTCCCTATGTGAGATTTCATAACACTTTGAAGCAAACTCATCATTCTATCAATGTGCAGAAGCCAGTACTTTTCCCTTGTTTTGTCTATCTGAAGGCCAAGCTACATCAGAATCAGAATCAGAATCATTTTTATTGCCACGTAAGTAACAGGAGGTCACAGACTAGGAAATTGCTTTGGCTCAGTGCAACAGTCAAAAAGAGATAATAAAAATAAGAATAAAAAACACTTCTAAAGAATAAAAGAGCCATGTCGACCGTACGAGGCGCCATCTTGAAATAAGATCATGGCACCGTGGCAGCTGCTGATTGGAGGTCTCCATGCCTCCGCTCTGTATAATACACTTGCATTCTGTTGTTCGTGTTGTTCGTGCTGTCTCTACCATCGACAATAAAACATGTCTTCTGTCTGAATGAAAGACGCGATCCCAGACTATGTCATCTTCTTCACCTATGCAGCTTGACTGACAGTCTGAGGAGTTTAGCCTTCCCTGAGTCTTACCTTCCTAGCCATATGCTAAACTAAAGAGGACTGTTTTAAACCTAGCCTTGAATAAAGAGAGCGTATCTGAAAGGAGGCGAGACAGGAGCAGCCACGGCTAGCCCAGGTTACAGCACCAAGACTCATGGATTACACACCAGGTGTGCCAAACCGATCCAGGCAAACAGCCTAATTATATGCTAAATTAAAGTAAAGTGCTTTAAGCCTGGCCTTGAATGTGGAGACCGTATCTGCTTCCTTAACATAAATGAAGCTGATTCCACAGTAAAGGAGCTTGGAGCTAAATGCTCTGCCACCAACAGTGACCTTTGAGACCTTAGGGACCACCAGACGTCTGGCGTTTTGTGAGCGCAACGCTCGACCTGGTTGATACGACACTAACGTGTCTTGGAGATAAGAAGGAGCCAAGCCATTTATGGCTTTATATGTTAAGAGAAGGATTTTAAACTTTATTCTGTACTCCACAGGAGCCAGTGGAGTGATTTTAACACCGGAGTTATGTGCTCCCTCCTTTTGGTGCCTGTTAAGATCCTAGCTGCTGTATTCTGAACGAGCTGGAAGCTCTTCAAAGAGGCTTTAGGGCACGCTGCCAGTAAAGCGTTACAGTAGTCGAGCCTTGAGGTGACAAACGCGTGAATGAGTTTTTCCGCGTCACTTTTAGGAAGGAAATTCCTGATTTTAGCGATGTTCCGTAAGTGGAAGTACGCCGTTTTAGTTGCTTGGCTTATATAACCCTTGAAGGAGAGTTCTTGGTCAAAAATGACTCCAAGATTCCTCACAGTGTTACTGGGTATTATACTGACACCATCGAGAGTAATTATCTGGTTAGTGAGGGAGTCACGCAGGCGCTTCGGACCGAGTAGGATCACTTCTGTCTTCTCCGGGTTGAGAAGTAGGAAGTTAAGAGTCATCCACATTTTAAGGTCCTTTATGCAGGCACTGAGCCTTTTCAACTGATCCGTCTGGTTAGTTATTCTAGGTTATAATATTCTAATGGCTAACTTTCAAAGGACACAACCATAGTTTGGCACTTTGGCACCTGGTGTTCCCAGAGGTCTCCCATCACAGCACTAACGGGGCCCTGCACTGCTTAGCCTCAGAGGTCTGATGGATCTGGCACTAAGCAGTAGGTGGCGGTAACTGCGCACAGATGCAAACTTCCAGCAGAAGAAGCGCTGAGCCTGCCAGACAAACTTCAGGGTAAAACACATGTCTGAGCCTGCCAGACAAACTTCAGGGTAAAACACATGTCTGAGCCTGCCAGACAAACTTCAGGGTAAAACACATGTCTGAGCCTGCCAGACAAACTTCAGGGTAAAACACATGTCTGAGCCTGCCAGACAAACTTCAGGGTAAAACACATGTCTGAGCCTGCCAGACAAACTTCAGGGTAAAACACATGTCTGAGCCTGCCAGACAAACTTCAGGGTAAAACACATGTCTGAGCCTGCCAGACAAACTTCAGGGTAAAACACATGTCTGAGCCTGCCAGACAAACTTCAGGGTAAAACACATGTCGATCCAGTTTTGAGCTGTTTTCTTCCTTTTTCTCCGCTTTATCGCCTTTATTCCAGATTCGTATCCAGCTGAAAGCGTTCCGCAGTAAGTCACACACTCACACTGGCTTTGGCCGCTCACAGATCACACTACGACCTCATTCTTCTTCTTTTGGGTCTAAAGGTGACCAGATGAAGTTAGTTCCCAATGTAAACATATGATCGTATTATCTGAACTATATATATATATATATAAGACTGTATATATTCATATATATTCATATATATATATGAATATATACAGTCTATGTTCTGAACGTGTCTTTTAGTGTAAAACACACAAAAGTAACAGGGATAACAGTGAACAAAGCCAGATGTGACTGAGGACCAGGTGATAATGTGTATTATCAGGAGGACTATGGGTGAAGCCTACTTCTGCATCACTGCAGGCCTAAAGTAGTGGCTTATTGTCAGTTATGGTCGTTACGTGTTTGTGTTGTGAAAGTTGGGCACCTGAGCTTTACACCGGTATGTCCAAGCTCTGGCCCGCGAGCCACATATGGCCCTCACACCAGTTTCTCTCGGTCCTCTTGCAAGTGGCCCGGATTTCCCACCATGGTGTGTTTCCTGGTTCTCTTGTTTAGCCCTGTCTGTCTTCTCCAGGATGAGATGAACCTGTGTACAGTGTCTGTCTTCTCCAGGATGAGATGAACCTGTGTACAGTGTATGTTTTTTCTCCAGGATGAGATGAACCTGTGTACAGTGTCTGTCTTCTCCAGGATGAGATGAACCTGTGTACAGTGTCTGTTTTTTCTCCAGGATGAGATGAACCTGTGTACAGTGTCTGTCTTCTCCAGGATGAGATGAACCTGTGTACAGTGTATGTTTTTTCTCCAGGATGAGATGAACCTGTGTACAGCGTCTGTTTTTTCTCCAGGGTGAGATGAACCTGTGTACAGTGTATGTTTTTTCTCCAGGGTGAGATGAACCTGTGTACAGTGTATGTTTTTTCTCCAGGGTGAGATGAACCTGTGTACAGCGTCTGTTTTTTCTCCAGGGTGAGATGAACCTGTGTACAGTGTCTGTTTTTTCTCCAGGGTGAGATGAACCTGTGTACAGTGTATGTTTTTTCTCCAGGGTGAGATGAACCTGTGTACAGTGTATGTTTTTTCTCCAGGGTGAGATGAACCTGTGTACAGCGTCTGTTTTTTCTCCAGGGTGAGATGAACCTGTGTACAGTGTATGTTTTTTCTCCAGGGTGAGATGAACCTGTGTACAGTGTATGTTTTTTCTCCAGGGTGAGATGAACCTGTGTACAGCGTCTGTTTTTTCTCCAGGGTGAGATGAACCTGTGTACAGTGTATGTTTTTTCTCCAGGGTGAGATGAACCTGTGTACAGTGTCTGTTTTTTCTCCAGGGTGAGATGAACCTGTGTACAGTGTATGTTTTTTCTCCAGGGTGAGATGAACCTGTGTACAGTGTATGTTTTTTCTCCAAGATGAGATGAACCTGTGTACAGCGTCTGTTTTTTCTCCAGGGTGAGATGAACCTGTGTACAGTGTATGTTTTTTCTCCAGGGTGAGATGAACCTGTGTACAGTGTATGTTTTTTCTCCAGGGTGAGATGAACCTGTGTACAGTGTATGTTTTTTCTCCAGGGTGAGATGAACCTGTGTACAGTGTATGTTTTTTCTCCAGGGTGAGATGAACCTGTGTACAGCGTCTGTTTTTTCTCCAGGGTGAGATGAACCTGTGTACAGTGTATGTTTTTTCTCCAGGGTGAGATGAACCTGTGTACAGTGTATGTTTTTTCTCCAGGGTGAGATGAACCTGTGTACAGCGTCTGTTTTTTCTCCAGGGTGAGATGAACCTGTGTACAGTGTCTGTTTTTTCTCCAGGGTGAGATGAACCTGTGTACAGTGTATGTTTTTTCTCCAGGGTGAGATGAACCTGTGTACAGTGTCTGTTTTTTCTCCAGGGTGAGATGAACCTGTGTACAGCGTCTGTTTTTTCTCCAGGGTGAGATGAACCTGTGTACAGTGTCTTGTTTTTTCTCCAGGATGAGATGAACCTGTGTACAGTGTCTGTTTTTTCTCCAAGATGAGATGAACCTGTGTACAGCGTCTGTTTTTTCTCCAGGGTGAGATGAACCTGTGTACAGTGTATGTTTTTTCTCCAGGGTGAGATGAACCTGTGTACAGCGTCTGTTTTTTCTCCAGGGTGAGATGAACCTGTGTACAGTGTATGTTTTTTCTCCAGGGTGAGATGAACCTGTGTACAGTGTATGTTTTTTCTCCAGGGTGAGATGAACCTGTGTACAGCGTCTGTTTTTTCTCCAGGGTGAGATGAACCTGTGTACAGTGTCTGTTTTTTCTCCAGGGTGAGATGAACCTGTGTACAGTGTCTGTTTTTTCTCCAGGGTGAGATGAACCTGTGTACAGTGTATGTTTTTTCTCCAGGGTGAGATGAACCTGTGTACAGCGTCTGTTTTTTCTCCAGGGTGAGATGAACCTGTGTACAGTGTATGTTTTTTCTCCAGGGTGAGATGAACCTGTGTACAGTGTATGTTTTTTCTCCAGGGTGAGATGAACCTGTGTACAGTGTATGTTTTTTCTCCAGGGTGAGATGAACCTGTGTACAGTGTATGTTTTTTCTCCAGGGTGAGATGAACCTGTGTACAGCGTCTGTTTTTTCTCCAGGGTGAGATGAACCTGTGTACAGTGTATGTTTTTTCTCCAGGGTGAGATGAACCTGTGTACAGTGTATGTTTTTTCTCCAGGGTGAGATGAACCTGTGTACAGCGTCTGTTTTTTCTCCAGGGTGAGATGAACCTGTGTACAGTGTCTGTTTTTTCTCCAGGGTGAGATGAACCTGTGTACAGTGTATGTTTTTTCTCCAGGGTGAGATGAACCTGTGTACAGTGTCTGTTTTTTCTCCAGGGTGAGATGAACCTGTGTACAGCGTCTGTTTTTTCTCCAGGGTGAGATGAACCTGTGTACAGTGTCTGTTTTTTCTCCAGGATGAGATGAACCTGTGTACAGTGTCTGTTTTTTCTCCAAGATGAGATGAACCTGTGTACAGCGTCTGTTTTTTCTCCAGGGTGAGATGAACCTGTGTACAGTGTATGTTTTTTCTCCAGGGTGAGATGAACCTGTGTACAGTGTATGTTTTTTCTCCAGGGTGAGATGAACCTGTGTACAGTGTATGTTTTTTCTCCAGGGTGAGATGAACCTGTGTACAGTGTATGTTTTTTCTCCAGGGGAGATGAACCTGTGTACAGTGTCTGTTTTTTCTCCAGGGTGAGATGAACCTGTGTACAGTGTCTGTTTTTTCTCCAGGGTGAGATGAACCTGTGTACAGTGTATGTTTTTTCTCCAGGGTGAGATGAACCTGTGTACAGTGTCTGTTTTTTCTCCAGGGTGAGATGAACCTGTGTACAGTGTATGTTTTTTCTCCAGGGTGAGATGAACCTGTGTACAGTGTCTGTTTTTTCTCCAGGATGAGATGAACCTGTGTACAGTGTCTGTTTTTTCTCCAGGGTGAGATGAACCTGTGTTAAGTGCATGTTTTTTCTCCAGGGTGAGATGAACCTGTGTTAAGTGCATGTTTTTTCTCCAGGGTGAGATGAACGTGGGCGTGGCGCACAGCGAGGTGAACCCCAACACGCGGGTCATGAACAGCCGTGGCGTGTGGCTGACGTACGCTCTGGGGGTGTGCGTCCTCCACGTGGTGCTGCTCAGTATCCCCTTCTTCAGTGTCTCTGTGGTCTGGACCCTCACTAACGTCATCCACAACCTGGTGAGAGCCTTTAGACCAGAACGGTTCAACTTCCCTTTAGGACACGTGTGTGACATCACGTGTTTGGACATTTAACAGAAAATCTATCAATACATCAATTATTTAAATACAGTTACAATGTTTTTGTGACTGGCAACTACCAACCAGGTACAAACCAGGACTTTAACCTGCTTTGGTCCTGCTTTAGACCTGCTTTAGACCTGCTTTAGTCCTGCTTTAGTCCTGCTGTAGACCTGCTTTAGACCTGCTTTAGACCTGCTTTAGACCTGCTTTAGTCCTGCTTTAGTCCTGCTTTAGACCTGCTTTAGACCTGCTTTAGACCTGCTTTAGACCTGCTTTAGACCTGCTTTAGTCCTGCTTTAGTCCTGCTTTAGACCTGCTTTAGACCTGCTTTAGACCTGCTTTAGTCCTGCTTTAGTCCTGCTTTAGACCTGCTTTAGTCCTGCTTTAGACCTGCTTTAGACCTGCTTTAGTCCTGCTTTAGTCCTGCTTTAGACCTGCTTTAGTCCTGCTTTAGTCCTGCTTTAGTCCTGCTTTAGACCTGCTTTAGACCTGCTTTAGTCCTGCTTTAGTCCTGCTTTAGTCCTGCTTTAGACCTGCTTTAGTCCTGCTTTAGACCTGCTTTAGACCTGCTTTAGACC
>OZ035837.1:770356-815356 GCA_964034765.1 Knipowitschia caucasica
GTAAAGATCAAAGCACCTCTGACTCTGACTTTGATCTTCTTGTTGCAGATATTTCTTGGCGAGCTTTTACACAAAGTACGACTTGATCCATTTCGTGATAAACACGGTGTCTCTGCTGACCGTGCTGATCCCCAAACTGCCTCAGCTCCACGGGGTCCGCATCCTGGGCATCAACAAGTACTAGACCGGGACCAGACCGGGACCAGACCACGGTCCAGGACCTCCTCAAGGACCAAGGACCAGGACCAGGACCCAACCTCAAACCCTGCAGTCCAGAAACTCAACAAGAAACTTCACCAATGAATGTCTCGCCCTAAATCACATCAGTATTTATCTGTGAGGACTTTCTGAAGTTGTTGATTCTGCCACACAGATCAGAGAATCAAACACAGAGACAATGGTCCAAAAGGAGCAGAGTCCACGGTCCAAGTCCTGGATCTGGCCTCAGACCTTCTGCATCGACAAGTAGAAGACTGTTTGACCTCAGCCTCAGACTCCTGGACTGAACCCAGACCCAGACCTCAGCCTCAAACAGTCTGTCTCTGCCTCTGTCTCTGCCTCTGTCTCTGCCTCTGTCTCTGCCTCTGCCTCTGCCTCTGTCTCTGCCTCTGTCTCTGCCTCTGCCTCTGCCTCTGCCTCTGCCTCTGTCTCTGCCTCTGCCTCTGTCTCTGCCTCTGTCTCTGCCTCTGCCTCTGCCTCTGTCTCTGCCTCTGTCTCTGCCTCTGTCTCTGTCTCTGTCTCTGTGTCTCTGCCTCTGCCTCTGCCTCTGCCTCTGTCTCTGTCTCTGCCTCTGCCTCTGTCTCTGCCTCTGTCTCTGTCTCTGTCTCTGCCTCTGTCTCTGTCTCTGTCTCTGTCTCTGTCTCTGCCTCTGCCTCTGCCTCTGCCTCTGTCTCTGTCTCTGCCTCTGCCTCTGCCTCTGTCTCTGCCTCTGTCTCTGTCTCTGTCTCTGTCTCTGTCTCTGTCTCTGCCTCTGCCTCTGCCTCTGCCTCTGCCTCTGTCTCTTCCTCTGTCTCTGCCTCTGCCTCTGCCTCTGCCTCTGCCTCTGCCTCTGTCTCTGTCTCTGCCTCTTCCTCTGTCTCTGTCTCTGCCTCTGCCTCTTCCTCTGTCTCTGCCTCTGCCTCTGCCTCTGTCTCTGTCTCTGTCTCTGCCTCTGCCTCTGCCTCTGCCTCTGTCTCTGTCTCTGTGTCTCTGCCTCTGCCTCTGCCTCTGTCTCTGTCTCTGCCTCTGCCTCTGTCTCTGTCTCTGTCTCTGTCTCTGTCTCTGCCTCTGTCTCTGTCTCTGTCTCTGTCTCTGTCTCTGCCTCTGCCTCTGCCTCTGCCTCTGTCTCTGTCTCTGCCTCTGCCTCTGTCTCTGTCTCTGTCTCTGCCTCTGCCTCTGCCTCTGCCTCTGCCTCTTCCTCTGTCTCTGCCTCTGCCTCTGCCTCTGTCTCTTCCTCTGTCTCTGCCTCTGCCTCTGCCTCTGCCTCTGTCTCTGCCTCTTCCTCTGTCTCTGTCTCTGCCTCTGCCTCTTCCTCTGTCTCTGCCTCTGCCTCTGTCTCTGTCTCTGTCTCTGTCTCTGCCTCTGCCTCTGCCTCTGTCTCTGTCTCTGCCTCTGCCTCTGCCTCTGTCTCTGTCTCTGCCTCTGTCTCTGTCTCTGTCTCTGTCTCTGTCTCTGTCTCTGTCTCTGTCTCTGTCTCTGTCTCTGCCTCTGCCTCTGCCTCTGTCTCTGTCTCTGCCTCTGCCTCTGCCTCTGTCTCTGTCTCTGCCTCTGTCTCTGTCTCTGTCTCTGTCTCTGTCTCTGTCTCTGTCTCTGTCTCTGCCTCTGCCTCTGCCTCTGCCTCTTCCTCTGTCTCTGTCTCTGCCTCTGCCTCTGCCTCTGTCTCTGCCTCTTCCTCTGTCTCTGTCTCTGTCTCTGTCTCTGCCTCTGCCTCTGCCTCTGTCTCTGTCTCTGCCTCTGTCTCTGTCTCTGTCTCTGTCTCTGTCTCTGTCTCTGTCTCTGTCTCTGCCTCTGCCTCTGCCTCTGCCTCTTCCTCTGTCTCTGTCTCTGTCTCTGCCTCTGCCTCTGCCTCTGTCTCTGCCTCTTCCTCTGTCTCTGTCTCTGTCTCTGTCTCTGCCTCTGCCTCTGCCTCTGCCTCTGTCTCTTCCTCTGTCTCTGCCTCTGCCTCTGCCTCTGCCTCTGCCTCTTCCTCTGTCTCTGTCTCTGCCTCTGCCTCTTCCTCTGTCTCTGCCTCTGCCTCTGCCTCTGCCTCTGTCTCTGTCTCTGTCTCTGCCTCTGCCTCTGTCTCTGTCTCTGTCTCTGCCTCTGCCTCTGCCTCTGCCTCTGCCTCTGTCTCTGTCTCTGTCTCTGTCTCTGTCTCTGTCTCTGTCTCTGTCTCTGTCTCTGCCTCTGCCTCTGCCTCTGCCTCTGTCTCTCTCTGTCTCTGCCTCTGCCTCTGCCTCTGCCTCTGCATCTGCCTCTTCCTCTGCCTCTGCCTCTGCCTCTGTCTCTGTCTCTGTCTCTGTCTCTGCCTCTGACTCTGTCGTCTTTTATCTTCAGAGTGAATGTTGAATGTAATAATGTTGTAGTGGCAGGTCTCGGGCTGGTCCCGGTCTCGGGCTGGTCCCGGTCTCGGGCTGGTCCCGGACTCTGCACAGACCTGAGTCCAGTGAAGGTACGACTGCTATGTTTGGGAAACGATTTCTATTGAAGTGAATAAAAGTCTAAAAAGTCTGGATCTTTTTAACTTCATTTTTCAATTTCAGTGTTGTGTTGTTATTGTGTTGTGTGTTCTGAAGACTGTGCTGAACACCTGCTGGAGGAACATAAGAATCTCAAACTATAAACTCCAGTCCACCATCAGCTCTGGTCCCTGAGCTCCCTGAGCTCCCTGTGCTCTGGTCCCTGAGCTCCCTGAGCTCTGGTCCCTGAGCTCCCTGAGCTCTGGTCCCTGAGCTCCCTGAGCTCCCTGTGCTCTGGTCCCTGAGCTCCCTGAGCTCTGGTCCCTGAGCTCCCTGAGCTCTGGTCCCTGTGCTCTGGTCCCTGAGCTCCCTGAGCTCCCTGTGCTCTGGTCCCTGAGCTCCCTGAGCTCTGGTCCCTGAGCTCCCTGAGCTCTGGTCCCTGTGCCCCAGAGTCTCTCTGACATGTCTAAGTTCCTGAACGGTAGTTTATATAAAGTGCTGAGTTTATTGTGTTGTAAATGACTTTAGTAAATGTTTCTATATAAATGTTTTAAACAGTTGGTCTTGATCACACTTTCACGTCTTTAACAGATGTTTCATCCATCCATCCATCCATCCATTTTCTACCCTTTAATCCATTTCTGGGTCAGGGGGGTGGCAGTCAGAGATGCCACCCAAGTCTCATAGCACCAGCCCCTCACTGACCCTCTGCAGGTGGTGAGTCCACAGGAGGACGGCTGCTCTCTGACTGTGAGCATAGCCTTGATCTTTCAGTGGGGGCTTTGGGCAAAGTGGGGTTAAGTGTCTTGCCCAAGGACACAACGACAGCAGTCATCAGTGGGAGTCGATGGGGCTAGTTTATGTCTGAGCTTTTCCAACGATAGAAAAGAAAGAACCTCCTTCAACCACTGAGAAAATGACGGGGCCCTGTTAGATTTCCAATTAAATAATATTAATCGACGCGCGAGTAAAGTTGAAAACAGTTTACCTGTGACGATGTCATTCCAAAAATAGCTCTTCTGAAATCAGGAGCCAGATCTTGACCACAAATACAAGACAATACGTGAAAAATGTTCCCCCAATAAGTGTCTAGACTAGGACAGGACCAAAGCATGGGGCCTCCAGAGGCCGGGCTCTGACCTCAGGCTGGCTGAGTCCAGAGGCCGGGCTCTGACCTCAGGCTGGCTGAGTCCAGAGGCCGGGCTCTGACCTCAGGCTGGCTGAGTCCAGAGGCCGGGCTCTGACCTCAGGCTGGCTGAGGCGATGAAGAACTTTAAACTGGATCAGTGGCGAACACAAAGGGAAGATGTATACGAGTCAGGATTTCCATTCCTCGTCCGACAAAACAATATAGGTTTTGTTTGTTGCATAGTTTTATACAGTACAGAGACGCGCTTCCTGCTCAAATCAAAGAAGTCTGAAATCATGTTATCTGTACGCACAGAAGCAACAGGAGTCCAGTGTCTGGGAACAAATCCAAATTTCTGTAAGAAACAACATCCAGTGAAATGATTATCTCTGATTTGT
The DNA here is from genome assembly GCA_964034765.1 of Knipowitschia caucasica. NCBI lineage: Eukaryota > Metazoa > Chordata > Actinopteri > Gobiiformes > Gobiidae > Knipowitschia > Knipowitschia caucasica. The sequence continues at coordinate 774,520 of OZ035837.1, forward strand.
CCGTGTTTTCTGGCATATGTATAATATTAAGTAAACGCCAAAAACTGATATTATGGCTTGCGTCATGGTTTGAGGTAATTTACTGAGACTAAAACTTTCTTGATAGACTGCTTTGTCAACAAAAACTTAATAATAATCAATGGGAAAGGCCCTGTGCCCTTTGACCCTGCATCCATTTCATTGCCTGATTTCACCGGTTGTTATCTCTTTTTCAATCTGAGTTCTACTTCCTGGAGTAATCTGTGGAATAGGTAATCCATCTAAAAAGTTAGCTAAGCTTATTTCATTAACAGACTCAAAACTGTAAAGAGTAGGATCATATTGTTTAAAGTCGTCATGAATGGTTTTCGGATCAGCAGTCTTCTTCTCCCGGCCCCTTCGCCGTGTTCATAGAAGGTTTGTTTTGGTCTGAGAAAAAGATGCTCTGTTTGTTTCACAGAGAGTCCTTCAAATTCAGAATTCAATAGTAATTTTCTTGGACAGAGTTCTGGTGTTGGGCCTTCTGCATAAAAGCGATCTATTTCCTTTATATTCTCAGACAGTTCATTAGTTTGTTATGTACTTCCTGCGGCAGCTCAGGAAAGCCAAGCTGCAGTTCTACACGGCCATCATCGAGTCCATCCTCACCTCCTCCGTCACCTCCTCCATCACCTCCTCCATCACCTCCACATCACCTCCTCCAGCACCTCCTCCATCACCTCCTCCATCACCTCCTCCATCACCTCCTCCATCACCTCCTCCAGCACCTCCTCCATCACCTCCTCCAGCACCTCCTCCAGCACCTCCTCCAGCACCTCCTCCAGCACCTCCTCCATCACCTCCTCCATCACCTCCTCCATCACCTCCTCCAGCACCTCCTCCATCCCCTCCTCCATCACCTCCTCCATCACCTCCTCCATCACCTCCTCATCACCTCCTCCGTCACCTCCTCCATCACCTCCTCCGTCACCTCCTCCATCACCTCCTCCATCACCTCCTCCATCACCTCCTCCATCACCTCCTCCATCACCTCCTCCATCACCTCCTCCATCACCTCCTCATCACCTCCTCCGTCACCTCCTCCATCACCTCCTCCGTCACCTCCTCCATCACCTCCTCCAGCACCTCCTCCATCACCTCCTCCATCACCTCCTCCATCACCTCCTCCATCACCTCCTCCAGCACCTCCTCCATCACCTCCTCCATCACCTCCTCCATCACCTCCTCCATCACCTCCTCCATCACCTCCTCCATCACCTTCCTCCATCACCTCCTCCATCACCTCCTCCATCACCTCCTCCAGCACCTCCTCCATCACCTCCTCCATCACCTCCTCCAGCACCTCCTCCATCACCTCCTCCATCACCTCCTCCATCACCTCCTCCAGCACCTCCTCCATCACCTCCTCCATCACCTCCTCCATCACCTCCTCCATCACCTCCTCCATCACCTCCTCCATCACCTCCTCCAGCACCTCCTCCATCACCTCCTCCATCACCTCCTCCAGCACCTCCTCCATCACCTCCTCCAACCACTCCCCTCTCACCTGCACATGGACTATTCCAACCACTCCCCTCTCACCTGCACATGGACTATTCCAACCACTCCCCTCTCACCTGCACATGGACTATTCCAACCACTCCCCTCTCACCTGCACATGGACTATTCCAACCACTCCCCTCTCACCTGCACATGGACTATTCCAACCACTCCCCTCTCACCTGCACATGGACTATTCCAACCACTCCCCTCTCACCTGCACATGGACTATTCCAACCACTCCCCTCTCACCTGCACATGGACTGTTCCAACCACTCCCCTCTCACCTGCACATGGACTATTCCAACCACTCCCCTCTCACCTGCACATGGACTATTCCAACCACTCCCCTCTCACCTGCACATGGACTATTCCAACCACTCCCCTCTCACCTGCACATGGACTATTCCAACCACTCCCTTCTCACCTGCACATGGACTATTCCAACCACTCCCCTCTCACCCTGCACATGGACTATTCCAACCACTCCCCTCAGGCAGGAGGCTGCGGTCCATCAGGACTAGAACCTCCCGCCACAAGAACAGTTTCTTCCCCTCTGCTGTTGGACTCTTGAACACTTCTTAACCTGTCCCCCCGCCCTTTATAAAGTCACTTTACTGCCCATCATACGTCACTTTACTTCACTGTACTGCTGTCACCTTACATTGTGTGCACCATGTGCACTTGTATATTGTAAATAGTAACTGTAACTCTATTTTAAATTTAAATTTATTCTTTAGAAGTGTTTTTTATTCTTATTTTTATTATCTCTTTTTGACTGTTGCACTGAGCCAAAGCAATTTCCAAGTCTGTGACTTCTGTTACTTACGTGGCAATAAAAATGATTCTGATTCTGATGTTTTTGTTTATCCCTTTTCCTTTGAAACGCTGAGTAAGACATTATCTGACATCTAATAAACGTTTTAAAAGCTTCCCAGATAATACTCATCTGCCTGGGGTTTGATTGAGATCCATAAAATAATCCATTTGTTCGTAAATCATACTTTTAAATGAATCATAAGACATCAGTCGAGGCCTGGGGCTCTCTGAGAATCTGAGATCCAATTGGACAGGACTATGATCTGAAATGACAATGCTGTTGTGTTGCCAATCAGTTACATCTGGAAAAATCTCTCCATCTACAAGGAAAAAATCAATCCTTGAATATGTGCGGTGCACAGGAGAAAAAAAGGAAAATTGTTTGGTTATTGGGTTTAAGTTTCTCCATGGTTCCAAAAGACCATAAGATTTGATGAAGTTGTGAATAACAGAGCTGGCTTTTGAAAGTTTGCTCCTGGATTAGATCTATCTAAATGTGGAAGGAGCACAAGACTAAAATCTCCCCCGATATCAGTTGTCTTTCTGTGATTCTGGTAGAATCCCTGTTACGGTGGAGAAGAAGTTAGGATCGTCATAGTTTGGTCCATATATATTCTCCAAAATAACCTGTTTCCATAATTTACCTTTCACGATGATGTACCTCTGTTATCTGCAATTGTTGTTAGTGGAATGAAAGGAATTCCCTTTTTAATCAGAAAGTCGCTCTTGTCTTAGCATCGTGCTTTGAGCTAAATATCTGCCCTATCCAAGGTTTTATAAGTCTGTTCTGTTCTAACGCAGATGTGTTTTGATACATCAGACTTAAACTCTAGAGCGTTTAATTGGATTATTAATACCCTTAACATTCCAACTGCAAATCACCCATTTAAGTCTATTGTAAAATTAAATCTATAATACAATAGAAAAATAAAAATACAGTTGTTTCTGCCCAGTAAAACAAGAAAAAAGAAACCAAAAAGGAGCCAACAATTAAAAATAAATAAAAACCCTGTGCAGATCTACTATAGAAAATAAAAATAGAGATCGCATCCCTGATAGCAAAACGCAACAGCTAAACATCCAACTCCTCAAGTCAACACTCTGAACTTTGTCAAAAACATTTTATATATATATATATATATTTTAAATGTCTCTCGGGGGGAACATGTACAACAACATTCTCCTTTACAAAAATCAAGTAGGTAGATACGACTAATACTACAAATAAGTGAAAAAAAAATAATAATAATAACAATAATAAAAAATAAATCAACTCTTACAATGGCAAGAATTTTGTTTTTAGAATATCACCAGAAAACATCAAGAACAAGCAAAGAACGAAAAAGAAAGAAGTTCAAATGTCCATCATAGATTATTTTACCAAATGGACCTTCTGTCAGCGACTCACCGCGGGCTGTGTCCTCTGTTCTTGGGTTAGGGCGCTGCTCTCGACCCGACGTGGGAGTAATGCGGAGTGTTGCAGAGTAATGCGGAGTGTTGCAGAGTAATGCGGAGTGTTGCAGAGTAATGTAGAGTGTTGCAGAGTAATGCGGAGTGTTGCAGAGTAATGCGGAGTGTTGCAGAGTAATGTGGAGTGTTGCAGAGTAATGTAGAGTGTTGTAGAGTAATGCGGAGTGTTGCAGAGTAATGCAGAGTGTTGCAGAGTAATGTAGAGTGTTGTAGAGTAATGCGGAGTGTTGCAGAGTAATGCGGAGTGTTGCAGAGTAATGCGGAGTGTTGCAGAGTAATGTGGAGTGTTGCAGAGTAATGTAGAGTGTTGTAGAGTAAATAAGCCCAAATCTGACGTCTGTGCAGCTCCGGAGAAGCCTCTTAACCTCCGAAAAGGCAGCTCGTTTCTTGGCTACATCAGAGGTGTAGTCGGGAAAGATACTTATCTTCTTCCTGTAGAAACATTGTAGAAACATTGGTGCAGAACTTGCCCTCCAGAATACTTGCTCCTTTTCTTGAAAGTAGTGAAACTTCACCACAATCGCCCTGGGCGAGTCTCCATCTTCAGGCTGCGGTGTGCACGGTCTAATGTCGGGACAAATTCGAGACTCAGTAGCTCTTTCAGCATAGTGCCAATCACTTCTGTGGGTTTACCGGACGTTTCCGAGCTTCTTTCACTCCAATAATGCGAGCATTACATCGACGTTGTCGTCCTTCCAAGTCATCTATCTTTTGAGTTAGCTTAGCCACCTGTAGCTTCAGCTGGCTAACTCTGCTCCTCCACTGTCCGATCAGAATATTCGCTTAACCCCGACTCTACTTCTTGGAGACGGACATCTTGGCTCACCAGGTCCGACTTTATGGATCCTATCTTGTCATTTAAATCCTTCGTGCTCGAGTTGATACGTGATAGAATCTTCTGCTCTGAGCTAGCAATAGCTTCCATCACCACAGTCATGTCCCGAGGTTGCGGCCCCAGCAACAGGGCTCCGAGCCCGAGGCTTTTGTGGCTCTTTACCACTTCTTTTGGTAATTTTTCTCGCCGTCAAAGTTGCAAACTTTCAGAAAATCACGTCCATATAGTTCACTGACATGTTCCTTCAGCCCAAAAGAGTTTTAGCGAGTGTTGAAGCTATTAAATAATGAAAAACATGTTCCCCGCCACGGAGCGCTGTAAAACCCGTCCTCACATGGCTACGCTCACCAGCGCCCCCCATAAGAACATGTTTTACTGTTTGCTCTTGCTTCAGTGTTGGCACAACCCATCAGGGTGTCTCCCCATTTGAACCAGATCCCACCCTAAACCACAATGTCCCAGTCTAAGCCTGGTTAAAATGACGGCAGGTTTCCGATCCTTCCCTGTGTATACACTCTGAGGTTTTACTGACGGGTTAATATCATAGTAATGGCGCCCCCACACTACTCTAACCTCAATGTCCTTTTTTAAAGCCCACTTTGCTGCCATATCAGCCACTTCATTTCCAAACACCCCGATATGAGCAGGGACCCACATAAAGCCAACACTATTGCAGGCCCTCTCAATTCTGAACAGGGAAGACAGTAGCTCTGCAGCCAGATCAGGCCTAGCATTTGCTTCTCCTCCCCCCAAAGATTCTGTCAGGGATGAAGCAGACAGAGACGGATCGTGGTGCGCCAAACTCTGGAAGTTTATTTAAGTTTCTCTCAAGTTCCAGTGGTTTCTGTTGTTTCTTTCGGCACGGTGGCTGAGTGGATAGCACTCTCGCCTCTCAGCAAGAAGGTCCTGGGATCGAATCCCGGCCGGACCAGGGCCTTTCTGAGCGGAGTTTGCATGTTCTCCCCGTGTCTGCGTAGGTTTCCTCCGGGTACTCCGGCTTCCCCTACCACTAAAAATATGTCCAATAGTTCTGGCATGCGCTTCCTGTACTGGCCCCGCTCCCATCTCTGTGTGGAGTGAGAGACAAATGCCCAAAATTAACAATTGTAAACCGCTTTGAGACTCAGATCTGCAGTGAAAAGGCGGTATATAAATACAAACTTACTTACTTACTTTCTCTCAGACAGAATAAAGTCAGTACACAGTTTATATAGTCATTGTCACGTCACACATGGAAAGACGTGTCACACAGAGACAGTCACATCAGAGTCAAAATAATGAGAGTCCTTGTACAGTCCTGCACGTAGGCCATATTGCTATCTAATACTAACAATTCCAAAACAGATGCAGGGTCTGAACATATCACCGTCTTCTCCTGCTTAGTGAGCTCAGCAGTGTACACAGACACATCAGAAGCCTTTTAAACTGTATCATATCATTTTGTGTAAGCTCTCAGTCGTACAGGGATTAGTCTAAGCAAAGGAAGGTTTCTCACCCATCATCTGTACTTCTTAGCAAGTTTTCCCGACGTTTCGTCCTCAACCTAGCGGACTTCTTCAGGGGCTTCTTCCCTGAAGAAGTCCGCTAGGTTGAGGACGAAACGTCGGGAAAACTTGCTAAGAAGTACAGATGATGGGTGAGAAACCTTCCTTTGCTTAGACTAATCCCTGTACGACTGAGAGCTTACACAAACTTATCGTTGCCAACTTTGGGAGAGACGCCCTGGTCTTGGCACGCGGGTTGGAGAAAATCAAAAGAAAATTGGCAGACGCCAGAAATCATCTTAGGTTTAATCTTAGGTGTAGCCAGAGTAAACTTATCCCAAAATGTTTAAAGCAAAAAGCATTAGAAACAGGCCAGTTGGCAAGAGAAATACAACAAAACTACTGTATGAAGATTCTCAATTTAAGAATTTGACGACTTAACATAGAGATTATAAACCTAAAAGACGAGATAGAGTGCCTTAAGCACAAACTGGAATTGGCAGTCTCACCAGAGTTTTTTCAGAGGATTTGGACATTTACGGAAACTGCCCAACTGAACCATCACAAGAAGGCCAAAGAACGTCAGATAGGCAAATTTCTAAAACTCCAAAACCATAATTCTTTTCAACATTCTAAAAGTGAAATTGGACAAGGCTTGGACAGGGAGAATTGGGTCAAAAATCTGTCCGATCGGCATTTATCACAAGCGGAAAAAGATGTTCTTACTAAAGGCCTAAATTTTGCAATAACCCCAAAAGACATTCCTACAATTGAATACATCACAGCAGCAGAAGCAGCCATTAGAAACAACAAACTAACTGAGAGTGAGGCGGGGGCCCTCAGACTGAGAGTCTCTGCAACACTCAAAAGTGCGAAGCCCCCACAATCCAATGTCTCATTAGATGAGCAAAAAGCATTAATGGCATTACAAAAGGATGAGAGTATAAACTATTTTACCAGCTGACAAAGGCAGATGCACAGTTATCCTCAACAGCTCAGACTATGAGGCCAAAGTTAATCAGTTACTCTTAGACACCAACACGTACCAGCCATTGAAGAGGGACCCTAGCAGTGGGTTTAGGAAAAATATTATAGACTTCCTTCAGAGCTTAGTGAAAGAGGGCATTATTGAAAAACCACTATATTACAAACTTTACCCAGGAGACACCATTCCCAGTATTTATGGACTCCCAAAAATACACAAACAAAACTTTCCACTTGGGCCTATTGTATGTAGCATAGACTCTATCACCTACAACCTGGCTAAACACCTCAAAACCATTCTGGCTCCTTTGGTGGGTAACACCCACCATCACATAGAAAACACTAAAGAATTAGTAAATAAAATCAAACAAGCTCCAGTTTGACACAGATGAGACAATGGTCTCGTTTGATGTGACATCACTTTTTACGTCGGTCCCTATTACAGAGGCGGTGGAGGCTGTAAGAGAAAGCCTACAGAAAGACGCCACACTAGGGGAGAGAACAAAACTAACAGCTGACCACATCTGTGAAATACTGGAAATGTGTCTTAACACCACGTATTTCCAATTTAGAGGCACCTTCTTTAGACAGATTCATGGCTGTGCGATGGGCTCCCCAGTCTCTCCTATAGTGGCCAATCTGTATATGGAGAAACTGGAGGAACAAGCCCTGGCCTCTTACCAAGGGACAGCGCCAAGCCATTGGTTTCGATATGTAGACGATACATGGGTTAAGTTAAAGAAACAGGAAGTGGAACCATTTTCAGAACACATTAATTCGGTGGACCCTTTTATAAATTTCACTCGCGAGGATGCTAAGGAGAGTGAACTGGCCTTTCTAGATTGTAAGGTCATCATACTGGAGAACGGACAATTAGAGACTGAGGTCTTCAGAAAGTCCACTCACACTGACCAGTACCTGGCCTTTGATTCAAATCATCCGCTACAACACAAACTCGGGGTCATTAGAACGCTTCAACACTGAGCCCACCAGGTCCCCACTAGCTCGGAGGGAAAGAACAGAGAAACCAAACATGTTCAGAGAGCACTTTCCAGATGTGGCTACCCCAAGTGGTCTTTTACTAAAGCCCAAAGGACGAGAAAGGCCAGAGACACAGTCCAACAGACAGAAGAAAGTAGGAGGAGAGGGGTGTCCTTACCGTATGTGGCGGGAGTTTCAGAGAAACTACAAAGAATCTTTAGGCAACACAAAATCCCTGTGTATTTCAAACCTTTCAACACGTTAAGACAGAAATTAGTGCATCCCAAAGACAAAACACCCAGACACAAACAGAGCAATGTGGTGTATTCAATTAAATGTAGTGAAGAGGAGTGCACTGACCACTATATTGGAGAAACCAAACAAACTCTACAGAAACGACTTTACCAACATCGTAGAGAAAACTCTAGTGGGCCACAGTCGGCTGTTCATCTCCACCTCAAGGCCTCCAACCACACGGTGGATGACACAGAGGTTAAAATTCTGGCTCGGGAGAAGAATTGGTTTGAGAGAGGGGTGAAAGAAGCCATTTTTGTGAGGAAACAAAAACCTTCTCTTAACAGAGGAGGAGGGTTAAGATTTGTTTTGCCTCGCATCTATGACGACATCCTAAAAACAACGCCCTAACTTGGGACAAGGTCAGTGACATGCTAATGAGTTAGGAGGGGGTGAGACCTGCACTCCATTGAGCATCCCAGCAGACAATAGGTCTGTGACATGCTAATGAGTTAGGAGGGGTGAGACCTGCACTCCACTTGAGCATCCCAGCAGACAATAGGTCAGTGACATGCTAATGAGTTAGGAGGGGTGAAACCTGCACTCCACTTGAGCATCCCAGCAGACAATAGGTCTGTGACATGCTAATGAGTTAGGAGGGGTGAAACCTGCACTCCACTTGAGCATCCCAGCAGACAATAGGTCAGTGACATGCTAATGAGTTAGGAGGGGTGAGACCTGCACTCCACTTGAGCATCCCAGCAGACAATAGGTCTGTGACATGCTAATGAGTTAGGAGGGGTGAGACCTGCACTCCACTTGAGCATCCCAGCAGACAATAGGTCTGTGACATGCTAATGAGTTAGGAGGGGTGAAACCTGCACTCCACTTGAGCATCCCAGCAGACAATAGGTCAGTGACATGCTAATGAGTTAGGAGGGGTGAGACCTGCACTCCACTTGAGCATCCCAGCAGACAATAGGTCTGTGACATGCTAATGAGTTAGGAGGGGTGAGACCTGCACTCCACTTGAGCATCCCAGCAGACAATAGGTCAGTGACATGCTAATGAGTTAGGAGGGGTGAGACCTGCACTCCACTTGAGCATCCCAGCAGACAATAGGTCAGTGACATGCTAAGGAGTTAGGGTCGTTAGCCTCAGCAGGGTCGTTAGACCTGCTCCCTTCTACATCAGACCTTAGATTGTTTATGAGTTAGTATCAGGATTAGGGTGTGGCTTACCACACCCATAGGTTATAAATCTCCAACGCGCGGTCCGAGAATTCATTCCCTGAAGAAGTCCTTTGGATTGAGGACGAAACGTCGGGAAAACTTGCTAAGAAGTACAGATGATGGGTGAGAAACCTTCCTTTGCTTGTATCATATCATATTCTTGGACATAAAAGGAAAACCCTGTCTTTCTAGACCTGGGATCTTTTGACCCATCAGTATAAATGTGTAGGAATCCCTCCCACCTGCTGCCTAAAGCCTGATTCACCAACGCCTCATAGTTCAGGTCTACCTTTGAACAAAACATCAGGGACATGTCTATCTCTGGAGATGGCACAATCCATGGATCCATGTGTGGAGCCACTCCCACTTCTCCCAACCCTAGTCTTTGCATTTCTTTTGCCATTTTATAAACAAAAGGTTCACACTTCTTTGCACCCCATTCCCAAGAGTCCTCCAAAGCCTGCTGTGTGGGATGTGTCCCTGGGTATGCTGAAAGTTTGACCACATATTGCATTGCTAACTTAGATCGTCAGATTGACAGGGGAGTTTCACCATTTCCACAAGAAGAGCAGGAATTGGAGATGTCCGGAGTGCCCCACACACACCCTTAATGCCTTCGCCTGCACAACGTCCAAACGCCCAAGACGTGACCCTGCTGCCGCCCCATAACAAATACATCCATAATCCAAACTTGACTGGATCATTGCTCTGAACATCATCGACTGGGTTTCCCAGAGGCATTATGAACTTCCTGACAGAAGACACCACATTACCTCTTCACATTAACAATACATTCCATTTGATTTTTCATCAAAAGTCACACCAAGAAATGTAAGATGTACATCCATTGTACTTCTACCTTTTTGAAAACCACTTTGCACTCTACTTAACCAACCCTCACTCTCTAGCTTATATACCAACCTCTCAGAGTCACCATTCTCTCCATAACTTTACATAAGACAGACGTTAGTGTGACCGAGGGAAGGAATACATTCATTTAGCATAAAACCAAATTACAATTCACCAAGTTAAAAAGGTCAGCATCACCACCTAGGTTAAGGACCTAGGACCTATTTTAAAACACAGGTATAAAATCACTGGAGTGAGCAGTGCAAAATAAACCAGCTGATACGATTAAAAGATTACAATAAAAAAATGTTAAAATGAGCAGGCGAGTGCCGTAAAACCAGTCAGTGCAAAGAGAGATTAAAAGCCGCTGCAGTGGACGGTCCTGGTGCTCCCGTGTCCTCACCCTGGGCCTCGAGACCAGCACCTCTCGCCGCTCCTGAGGGAACAAGAACAGGACCGCCAGTGGGGGGATTGTTGGCCCCGGAAACCCCCGCCCCTTCTGGTGCCACTCACCGGGCCTGAGCGGCCGTTTAGACAGCTGCGCTCTGGCTCGTCCCGCTGCGCTCTGGCTCGTCCCGCTGCGCTCTGTGGCTCGTCCCGCTGCGCTCTGTGGCTCGTCCCGCTGCGCTCTGTGGCTCGTCCCGCTGCGCTCTGTGGCTCGTCCCGCTGCGCTCTGGCTCGCTGCGCTCTGGCTCGTCCCGCTGCGCTCTGTGGCTCGTCCCGCTGCGCTCTGTGGCTCGTCCCGCTGCGCTCTGTGGCTCGTCCCGCTGCGCTCTGTGGCTCGTCCCGCTGCGCTCTGTGGCTCGTCCCGCTGCGCTCTGTGGCTCGTCCCGCTGCGCTCTGGCTCGCTGCGCTCTGGCTCGCTGCGCTCTGGCTCGCTGCGCTCTGGCTCGCTGCGCTCTGGCTCGTCCCGCTGCGCTCTGTGGCTCGTCCCGCTGCGCTCTGTGGCTCGTCCCGCTGCGCTCTGTGGCTCGTCCCGCTGCGCTCTGTGGCTCGTCCCGCTGCGCTCTGGCTCGCTGCGCTCTGGCTCGCTGCACTCTGGCTCGTCCCGCTGCGCTCTGTGGCTCGTCCCGCTGCGCTCTGGCTCGCTGCGCTCTGGCTCGTCCCGCTGCGCTCTGGCTCGCTGCGCTCTGGCTCGTCCCGCTGCGCTCTGTGGCTCGTCCCGCTGCGCTCTGGCTCGCTGCGCTCTGGCTCGTCCCGCTGCGCTCTGTGGCTCGTCCCGCTGCGCTCTGTGGCTCGTCCCGCTGCGCTCTGTGGCTCGTCCCGCTGCGCTCTGTGGCTCGTCCCGCTGCGCTCTGTGGCTCGTCCCGCTGCGCTCTGGCTCGCTGCGCTCTGGCTCGTCCCGCTGCGCTCTGTGGCTCGTCCCGCTGCGCTCTGTGGCTCGTCCCGCTGCGCGCTCTGGCTCGTCCCGCTGCGCTCTGGCTCGTCCCGCTGCGCTCTGTGGCTCGTCCCGCTGCGCTCTGTGGCTCGTCCCGCTGCGCTCTGTGGCTCGTCCCGCTGCGCTCTGTGGCTCGTCCCGCTGCGCTCTGGCTGCGCTCTGCGCTCTGGCTCGTCCCGCTGCGCTCTGTGGCTCGTCCCGCTGCGCTCTGTGGCTCGTCCCGCTGCGCTCTGTGGCTCGTCCCGCTGCGCTCTGTGGCTCGTCCCGCTGCGCTCTGTGGCTCGTCCCGCTGCGCTCTGGCTCGCTGCGCTCTGGCTCGTCCCGCTGCGCTCTGTGGCTCGTCCCGCTGCGCTCTGTGGCTCGTCCCGCTGCGCTCTGTGGCTCGTCCCGCTGCGCTCTGTGGCTCGTCCCGCTGCGCTCTGGCTCGCTGCGCTCTGGCTCGCTGCACTCTGGCTCGTCCCGCTGCGCTCTGTGGCTCGTCCCGCTGCGCTCTGGCTCGCTGCGCTCTGGCTCGTCCCGCTGCGCTCTGGCTCGCTGCGCTCTGGCTCGTCCCGCTGCGCTCTGTGGCTCGTCCCGCTGCGCTCTGGCTCGCTGCGCTCTGGCTCGTCCCGCTGCGCTCTGTGGCTCGTCCCGCTGCGCTCTGTGGCTCGTCCCGCTGCGCTCTGTGGCTCGTCCCGCTGCGCTCTGTGGCTCGTCCCGCTGCGCTCTGTGGCTCGTCCCGCTGCGCTCTGGCTCGCTGCGCTCTGGCTCGTCCCGCTGCGCTCTGTGGCTCGTCCCGCTGCGCTCTGTGGCTCGTCCCGCTGCGCTCTGTGGCTCGTCCCGCTGCGCGCTCTGGCTCGTCCCGCTGCGCTCTGGCTCGTCCCGCTGCGCTCTGGCTCGTCCCGCTGCGCTCTGTGGCTCGTCCCGCTGCGCTCTGTGGCTCGTCCCGCTGCGCTCTGTGGCTCGTCCCGCTGCGCTCTGTGGCTCGTCCCGCTGCGCTCTGTGGCTCGTCCCGCTGCGCTCTGTGGCTCGTCCCGCTGCGCTCTGTGGCTCGTCCCGCTGCGCTCTGTGGCTCGTCCCGCTGCGCTCTGTGGCTCGTCCCGCTGCGCTCTGTGGCTCGTCCTGCTGCGCTCTGTGGCTCGTCCCGCTGCGCTCTCTGGCTCGTCCCGCTGCGCTCTGTGGTCTCGTCCCGCTGCGCTCTGGCTCTGGCTCGCTGCGCTCTCTGGCTCGTCCCGCTGCGCTCTGGCTCGTCCCGCTGCGCTCTGGCTCGTCCCGCTGCGCTCTGGCTCGTCCCGCTGCGCTCTGGCTCTGGCTCGCTGCGCTCTTGTTCGTCCCGCTGCGCTCTGTGGCTCGTCCCGCTGCGCTCTGGCTCGCTGCGCTCTGTGGCTCGTCCCGCTGCGCTCTGGCTCTGGCTCGCTGCGCTCTCTGGCTCGTCCCGCTGCGCTCTGGCTCTGGCTCGCTGCGCTGTCTGGCTCGTCCCGCTGCGCTCTCTGGCTCGTCCCGCTGCGCTCTCTGGCTCGTCCCGCTGCGCTCTCTGGCTCGTCCCGCTGCGCTCTCTGGCTCGTCCCGCTGCGCTCTCTGGCTCGTCCCGCTGCGCTCTGGCTCTGGCTCGCTGCGCTCTCTGGCTCGTCCCGCTGCGCTCTGGCTCGCTGCGCTCTGGCTCGTCCCGCTGCGCTCTGTGGCTCGTCCCGCTGCGCTCTCTGGCTCGTCCCGCTGCGCTCTCTGGCTCGTCCCGCTGCGCTCTCTGGCTCGTCCCGCTGCGCTCTCTGGCTCGTCCCGCTGCGCTCTCTGGCTCGTCCCGCTGCGCTCTCTGGCTCGTCCCGCTGCGCTCTCTGGCTCGTCCCCTGAGCTCTGTGGCTCGTCCCGCTGCGCGCTCTGGCTCGTCCCGCTGCGCTCTGGCTCGTCCCGCTGCGCTCTCTGGCTCGTCCCAATGCGCTCTGTGGCTCGTCCCGCTGCGCTCTGGCTCTGGCTCGCTGCGCTCTCTGGCTCGTCCCGCTGCGCTCTGGCTCGCTGCGCTCTGGCTCGTCCCGCTGCGCTCTGTGGCCTGTTTCACACCGCACGCCGAGCGCAGAGCCGAGCGCCCTTTCCAGCCGAACTACCTCGCAGCGAGCGCATGTATTCAGACTGACGCCGAGCGTGGGCGAAGCGCCTAGACGAGTAGCACGCACAAAAGGAGTAGTATTGTACTCCAAACTAATAAACATGTTGTATATTTACATATGTTGTCTGAAATAACAGGTCAGAAATCAAAATAGCACATGTAGACCTTAAATAAATTGCTAACATTTCCTTATAATGTATCTTAAAGCCTATTTTGATTGTCGTTTCATTATCATAGTTAATTATAAGGTGTGGGGAAGGCCTGGATCTCCATGGGGGTTAAGGTTAGGTTATAATTATTATAATATATATATATATATATATATATATATATATATATATATATATATATATATTTTATATATATATATATTTATATATATTATATATATATAACAATTATATTTTATGCATAAAAAAAAGTATGACATGGAAAAGTGTGTAATTAAAAGAATAAACTTATTTGTACTTATGCATTACAATAATGAGATTAGATAAACGTGAAATTGCTTTATAAAAGTTATTTTTTGAATATTTTCGTGCTGAAAGCCGCTTCGCTGCGCAGCCTACACGCGGAAAAAATGCGCTCGAGTTCCATTTTTGGTTTCAGGAGCGGAGGCCGCAGCGGCGCGCGCCGATTCCCTGCGCGCCGCCTCAGCGCCGGTCTGTACACAGAAGAGCTTTCTCATTTGCACAACAGGACGCGACTTGAAGCGCAGCTTGCGAATGCACGCGAGCGGGTTTCGAAGACGAATTCGTTCACAAATTCGTGTGCGGTGTGAAACAGGCCTGTGGCTCGTCCCGCTGCGCTCTGTGGCTCGTCCCGCTGCGCTCTGTGGCTCGTCCCGCTGCGCTCTGTGGCTCGTCCCGCTGCGCTCTGTGGCTCGTCCCGCTGCGCTCTGTGGCTCGTCCCGCTGCGCTCTCTGGCTCGTCCCGCTGCGCTCTGTGGCTCGTCCCGCTGCGCTCTGGCTCGTCCCGCTGCGCTCTGTGGCTCGTCCCGCTGCGCTCTGGCTCGTCCCGCTGCGCTCTCTGGCTCGTCCCAATGCGCTCTCTGGCTCGTCCCGCTGCGCTCTGGCTCGTCCCGCTGCGCTCTGGCTCGTCCCGCTGCGCTTTGTGGCTCGTCCCGCTGCGCTCTGGCTCGTCCCGCTGCGCTCTGGCTCGTCCCGCTGCGCTCTGGCTCTGGCTCGTCCCGCTGCGCTCTGGCTCGTCCCGCTGCGCTCTGGCTCTGGCTCGTCCCGCTGCGCTCTGTGGCTCGTCCCGCTGCGCTCTGGCTCTGGCTCGTCCCGCTGCGCTCTGTGGCTCGTCCTGTTCCGCTTGTTTGTGCCTTCCTCCGTGTCTGTCCTCGCAGCACTTTTCAATCTTTATCAATTGTCCTTGATACGCCACAGGTGCGCATTTGACAGACAAGTGGGTGGGGCCTGCACACTTTACAAAAACGCATGCATTAATAATAAAAACAAAATCATGCAATAAAACAGGTGCATTAAAAGGCCATGTCCCACATTAGGGCAATGGGTCTGTAAGAAGCTGCCTGTGACGGCTCCTTTGCCGGCTTCAAATTTGGTACAATCACTGCCTGCTTCCATATCTTTGGGAGATTACCCTCTTCCAAACTATTATTAATTAGTGCTAGGAGCTCATCTAAAACACTCTTGCTCACTCTCTTAAGTAGCTATTATTATACGGCTCCTCACAGCAGCAGGAGAACCATTGATCTGAATGTCATTTCAAAACGTTCTATGGTCATTATTTTCTATAACGGACCTCTCAAAACAATAATGACCGCTGCCCTTTGGCAACGCACTCTCTGCTTGTCTTTCAAATGCGTGGATAACTCCGACAGTAGTTCTGGCCACTCCGGAGCTTGCCACGCTCAATCAACACACTTAAATGTTAATCGGAGAATACTTATACATATACATTCTTCACACACGTGCACGGAGGATTTCAGAATTTTCTGGTCTTGTCTTCATGACAAAAATACTATTTCTCTGCGTCAAAAAGCGATCGTGAAAAACCCGGAAGTAGTTCCGGCCGCTCAATAAACGCAAATGCCAATCAATCAACGCAATGAAATGTTTATCAGAGAGTAATTTATACATATCCAGTCTTAATACAAGTGCACGGAAGTTTTCAGAATTTTCCGTTTTCATGACAAAAACACTGATGTAATGTGAGAAAAGGTGATCCCGAAAAACCCGGAAGTAGATACGGCACATTTTAGGAACATTTGCAGAGGATGGAATTATGGATTTAGGTTAAGTTTATGTTTGGGTCACTCACCGCTGATGTTCAGGATTCTGTGTTCAGTTTTCATGCAGTTCCAGAGAGTTCTAGTTTGGAAGTTGCTAGCCTAACTGTTGCTAGCATAGCCACGGGAAAGCCTTTGGGAACTATTTTATTTTCTGTCATTAAATAAACCTTTCAGCATTTCTAAAAGTGGACTGAGGTTTATGTTGTGTGTTTTGTTGGTATAAAGCCGTATAATAAGCGGGATAACGTACTGTATATGAAGCAGGTCATTATCGGAAAATAAGTCCCTTCAGGCGAAACGTTGGGGTCCGCGTCGCCTGAAGGGACTTATTTTGACATGCGTAATATACGTTATCCCTTACATACACATCTAGACCAGATACAGTCCTGCTTTAGTCCTGCTTTAGTCCTGCTTTAGACCTGCTTTAGACCTGCTTTAGACCTGCTTTAGACCTGCTTTAGTCCTGCTTTAGACCTGCTTTAGTCCTGCTTTAGTCCTGCTTTAGACCTGCTTTAGACCTGCTTTAGACCTGCTTTAGTCCTGCTTTAGTCCTGCTTTAGACCTGCTTTAGACCTGCTTTAGACCTGCTTTAGTCCTGCTTTAGACCTGCTTTAGACCTGCTTTAGACCTGCTTTAGACCTGCTTTAGACCTGCTTTAGTCCTGCTTTAGTCCATTTTGTTCATCTTTGATCCTGGTCCTGGTTCCATCGATCCGTCTTGTTTCATGAATATTAATGAAACAAAACACCGAGTAAATATTTGATTACAACGACCAGAGGTGTTGAAGTAAACCAGGTCAAAACAGGACTAAACCCGATCTGTTTTCTGGTTTCTACGTCTTTTCCTCCAGATTTGCAGTAAATCTGTCAGAGTTCCCCTGCTCTGGACGCTGCAGAGAGGCAGCACCACAGCCCGTTTCGTCCTGCAGGTTCTTTTGGTTCAACAAGAGACAATACCAATGTTAAAACAGTAATAGAAATGACAGACACCAAACCTGATTTCAGATGTTATATTGAAGATTTGCAAGCAACATTACAAGATTAACGGTCTGCGAACACAGGTCTCGCTTCGCGTTGAAGATAAGAAGTGGCCCCGGGGACGTCTTGCACCCTCCTGGTCAGAAAAAGCCCCCGTGCCTCCTCCTGTACATCTTTTATACTGTACATCCAAGGTCACTGACATCACAGATTTGTGGACTCTATGACTTCTTCTGGCCAGCTGCCAAAACCTGCACCTGCTTGATAACAAGTCTAGTTTTTCTCACTTTTCATACAGAACTGCTACTATTCAGAAATAATAACCTTGACCTAACTGCTCTTTGAAATTTACACAAACAAGTGCTTTATAGACCTAATCATTCTGACGTTTAAGTTGTTTAAGTATTAATTTAGCAACAGAAACAATACTAAACTGATTTTAGTTTAACTGGTGCAGGAGGCCTTTAATATTCCAACAGATTCCAGGAACTTCTTATAGGCGAGATCAAAGGCCTGTCCGATGGTCAGGGTGATCTCCTCTGCCTGCAACACAACACACAGACACACAACATCAGAGTGACACACAACACACACACACACAACCCTGGATCCTTCTCTGAGGGTAGTGATAGATGTGTGAAGTGTAGTGTAGTCGTAGCTCTGGAATCCAGGGTCAGTGAGTTAAAGCTGCGTCTCCGAGCACTGGAGTCTCGAGCTAGCGCTAGCATTAGCTACAGCCAGGCCGTATCCTCAGGGACAGCGGAGCGCAGCTTTAGGGAAAGGCAGAGGAGAACTAGCGAGCCTAGCCTCCCAGCCCGTCCTCCGCAGCTGGGACAAGACCAGGATAGTGATGGCTTTGTGACTGTTCGGAGAGGGCCACGTGTTGTTGGTAGTTTCCCCTTTGGGCCTCCTCCTGTTAGCATTTACAATCACTGGGACGCTCTGTCGGGGAAGAAGGCCCCACTGAGAGAGCCGCTGAGAGAGCTGCTGAGAGAGCCGCTGAGAGAGCCGCTGAGAGAGCTGCTGAGAGAGCTGCTGAGAGAGCCGCTGAGAGAGCCGCTGAGAGAGCTGCTGAGAGAGCCGCTGAGAGAGCCGCTGAGAGAGCTGCTGAGAGAGCCGCTGAGAGAGCCGCTGAGAGAGCCGCTGAGAGAGCTGCTGAGAGAGCCGATGGAGTCGCTGATGCGCTGGTAATTGGCTCCTCTATTGTTAGAGGTGTTAAGATCCCAGGAGCCACTGTTCGGTGCTTCCCTCGGGCCAGGCTTGGTGATATTGAAGGGAATCTGAGGCTCATGATGACCCACAAGCAGCGTTTCCGTCGAATTGTTATTCACGCGGGTGGTAATGACGTTCGGCGGAAACAGTCCGAGGTGTTGAAGCTGCAAGTCGCCGCCGTGTGCAAGCTGGCTAGCACAATGGCCGACACTGTCATCTTCTCTGGGCCCCTACCTAGCACTAGCAGTGCAGAAGCATTCAGCAGACACTCGGCTTTCAACCGCTGGCTGTCTGGCTGGTGCCCTCCAAGTGGTGTTGTTCATGTTGACAATTGGAGTGCCTTTTGGGGAAAGCCCGGTCTCATCCGCTCGGATGATATCCACCCAACGTTGGCGGGTACATCCCTTTTGGCTAAGAATTTGGCCCTGGCTCTAAACTGTTCTGCTCGGCTCAAATGACGATGCAGAACTGAGGCCCGGGTGCAGAGCTGCTCTGCCACAACCTCTGAGCCCCCATCTGTTCAGTTACTAGCCTCAGAGGCTAGTCAGATTGAAACTGTGTGTGCGTGTGTGTGTGTGCCTGTGTGTGTTCAGTTACTAGCCTCAGAGGCTAGTCAGATTGAAACTGTGTGTGCATGTGTGTGTGTGCCTGTGTGTGCTCAGTTACTAGCCTCAGAACCTAGTCAGATTGAAACTGTGTGTGTTCCTCGCTTGAAGTCTAAAGCACTATATGAGGAAATCTGACCTAGGTGTCAGACACAGTAACTTAATAAAAGTTCAGACAGAAATAGTTCTAGCGGTAGGGTTGTTAAATGTGGTTTAATGAACGTCAGATCAATCTCGTCTAAATCGCTTCTCATAAACAAACTTATTATAGACAAGGGCTTGGATCTGTTTGCGCTCTCTGAGACTTGGCTCCAACAGGACGACTACGTTAGATTGAATGAGTGCACTCCTCCGCCGCATGTTAACTACCAGAAAGCCAGAGCTACAGGTCGCGGCGGTGGTGTTGCGATTATATCACACACCAACTTGGTTCTTAGTCCCAAAACCAACAACGCTTTTCACTGGTTTGAAAACTTAACACTTTCAATCACCTGTCCTGGGTGGAGAAAACAAAAAGCAGTACTATTTATAGTTTTATACCGACCTCCTGGTCCTTACAGCGAGTTCCTAACAGAATTCTCTGACTTCATTTCAAACCTAGTTTTGGAATGGGAAAACATAGTTATAGCTGGAGACTTCAATATACATGTGGACGACAGCACTGACAGCTTAAACAAAGCTTTCAGCGCCGTACTAGATGGTGTTGGTTTTACTCAGAATGTTGAGGAACCTACTCACATTCATAACCACACCTTGGACCTTGTCCTGACCTACGGCTGTGATGTCTCCAATGTTGACATCCAGCGTCAAAGCTCGTTGCTGTCTGACCATTTCTTGATCACGTTTGATCTCGCTTTGGAGGACTTTCCTGTCCCGCAAGATAAAACCATAATGAAAAGAACCTTAAATGATAAATCTATCACAAGGTTCAAAGAACTAATACAGCCTATGTTGAATACTGCTGCAGGTGAACCTGTTCACAGCTGCTGCAGTCCCTCAGTCATTGACCAAACGGTGGGCAACACTATGGAGTCTTTAAAATCTGCATTAAATGCAGCAGCTCCTTTAAAACAGAAAACCATTAGGATTAGATCATCGTCGCCCTGGTACAGTGTTCAACTCCACACTTTAAAACAGGACGTCAGAAAATTGGAGAGGCTATATCGCCACTCCCACTCGGAGCCTGTCCACAGGGAGTGGAAAGCAGGTCTCCGAAACTACAAGAAGGCCCTTCGCGGGGCTCGAACTCAATACTATTCAACTTTAATAGAAGCGAATAAAAACAACAGTAGATTTTTGTTTGGTACCGTCGCTAAACTCACAAACTGCCATAGCGCAATCGAGCCTAAAATTCCAAGCTCACTGAGCAGTGTCGACTTTCTCCACTTCTTTAATAATAAAATTACATCCATCCGTGACAAGCTGGAGGAGGTTGCTCCTGCTGTTAGTGGTGGACAGGCTGAAGCGGCATACGTGACTTCCCACTTAGACTCTTCAGTGGGCCTTAATAAATTCATGGCTGTGAGCCAAGCAGAGGTGATCTCTGTGGTCACATCCTCAAAAGCCTCAACTTGCATGTTAGACGCAGTCCCGACATGGCTCTTCAAAGACATACTTCCTTTGATAATTGAGCCTATCGTAAATATAATAAACGCATCCATACAATGTGGCTATGTCCCACAAGCTTTTAAAACCGCGGTAATCAAACCCCTTCTGAAGAAAACAAACCTGGACCCAGAAATACTTACAAACTACAGACCGATCTCAAACCTCACTTTTATATCTAAAATCCTGGAAAAACTTATAGCTGAGCAGCTCCGCTGCCACCTGCAGGAAAATAATATGTTTGAAGTCTTTCAATCAGGATTCAGAGCTCATCATAGACTGAAACGGCACTAGTCAAAGTCACAAATGACTTACTACTAGCTGCTGATAATGGACAAGTGTCAGTGCTGGTCCTACTGGACCTTAGTGCTGCATTTGACACAATAGACCACAGCATTCTACTGCAGAGGCTAGAATGGGATATAGGTCTTAGAGGAACAGCCCTTGGCTGGTTTAAATCCTATTTATCAGATCGATATCACTTCGTCAACGTAAATCAGAACTCGTCGCCTTATTCTGGAGGTGAATTCGGTGTGCCGCAGGGTTCGGTACTCGGACCGATTCTTTTCACTCTCTACATGCTGCCGTTAGGAAACATTATTAAAAAGCATGGAATTAATTTCCACTGCTATGCAGATGACACACAGCTTTATCTGTCGATGAAGCCTAATCAGACAGATCAGCTAGAAAAGCTCAGTGCTGCATAAAGGACCTTAAAATGTGGATGACTCTTAACTTCCTACTTCTCAACCCGGAGAAGACAGAAGTGATCCTACTCGGTCCGAAGCGCCTGCGTGACTCCCTCACTAACCAGATAATTACTCTGATAATGTCAGTATAATACCCAGTAACACTGTGAGGAATCTTGGAGTCATTTTTGACCAAGAACTCTCCTTCAAGGCTTATATAAGCCAAGCAACTAAAACGGCGTACTTCCACTTACGGAACATCGCTAAAATCAGGAATATTCTTCCTAAAAGTGACGCGGAAAAACTCATTCACGCTTTTGTCACCTCAAGACTCGACTGTAACGCTTTACTGGCAGCGTGCCCTAAAGCCTCTTTGAAGAGCTTCCAGCTCGTTCAGAATACAGCAGCTAGGATCTTAACAGGTACCAAAAGGAGGGAGCACATAACTCCGGTGTTAAAATCACTCCACTGGCTCCCTGTGGAGTACAGAATAAAGTTTAAAATCCTTCTCTTAACATATAAAGCCATAAATGGCTTGGCTCCTTCTTATCTCCAAGACACGTTAGTGTCGTATCAACCAAGTCGAGCGTTGCGCTCACAAAACGCCAGACGTCTGGTGGTTCCTAAGGTCTCAAAGGTCACTGTTGGTGGCAGAGCATTTAGCTCCAAGCTCCTTTACTGTGGAATCAGCTTAATTTATGTTAAGGAAGCAGATACGGTCTCCACATTCAAGGCCAGGCTTAAAGCACTTTACTTTAATTTAGCATATAATTAGGTCATATATAATATATGGTGTATATATATATATATATGCTGTATTATGTTGTATATTATGTTGTATATTCAGAATCAGAATCAGAATCAGAATCATTTTTATTGCCAACGTAAGTAACGGGAGGTCACAGACTTGGAAATTGCTTTGGCTCAGTGCAACAGTCAAAAAGAGATAATAAAAATAAGAATAAAAAACACTTCTAAAGAATAAATTTAAATTTAAAATAGAGTTACAGTTACTATTTACAATATACAAGTGCACATGGTGCACACAATGTAAGGTGACAGCAGTACAGTGAAGTAAAGTGACGTATGATGGGCAGTAAAGTGACTTTATAAAGGGCGGGGGGACAGGTTAAGAAGTGTTCAAGAGTCCAACAGCAGAGGGGAAGAAACTGTTCTTGTGGCGGGAGGTTCTAGTCCTGATGGACCGCAGCCTCCTGCCTGAGGGGAGTGGTTGGAATAGTCCATGTGCAGGGTGAGAGGGGTCGGCTGTGATACGACCAGCCCGGCCTCGAGCTCGGGCGACGTACAGGTCCTGCAGCGATGGAAGGCTGCGGCCGATCACTTCCTCTGCAGAGCGCACAATGCGCTGTAGTCTCTGTTTGTCCCTGACTGTGGCTCCAGCGAACCACACGGTGATGGAGGAGGTGAGGATGGACTCGATGATGGCCGTGTAGAACTGCACCAACATCTGTGCAGGCAGCTTGGCTTTCCTGAGCTGCCGCAGGAAGTACATCCTCTGCTGGGCCTTCTTGATGAGGGAGCTGATGGTCGGCTCCCACTTGAGGTCCTGGGTGATGGTGGTGCCCAGGAAACGGAAGGACTCCACAGAGGTGATGGGGGAGTCCATCACGGAGGGTGGGGGCGGGGGGACAGTGCTCTTCCTGAAGTCCACAATCATCTCCACTGTCTTCTGGGCGTTCAGCTCCAGGTTGTTACCACTGCACCAGGACACCAGCCGGTCCACCTCCCTCCTGTAGGCGGACTCATCGTTGTTGGAGATAAGTCCAATGAGGGTGGTGTCGTCCGCGAACTTGATCAGCTTCACGGAGTCGTGGCTGGAGGTGCAGTGGTTGGTGTACAGGGAGAAGAGCAGGGGAGAAAGAACACAGCCCTGTGGGGCTCCTGTATTTATAATCCGAGAGTCCGAGACATTCTTCCCCAGACGCACTCGCTGCTTCCTGTCCGTCAGGAAGTCAGTGATCCACCTGCAGGTGGAATCGGGCACGTTGAGCTGGGAGAGCTTGTCCTGGAGCAGGGATGGCAGGATTGTGTTGAAGGCAGAGCTGAAGTCCACGAACAGGACCCTGGCGTAGGTCCCCGGGGAGTCCAGGTGCTGTAGGATGTGGTGGAGGGCCAGGTTAATGGCGTCGTCTACAGATCTGTTGGCTCTGTAGGCGAACTGCAGGGGGTCCAGGAGGGGGGAGGTGAGGGACTTGAGATGGGAGAGAACCAGGCGTTCAAATGACTTCATGACGACAGACGTAAGTGCTACAGGTCTGAAGTCATTGAGTCCTGTGATCCTGGGCTTCTTCGGGACGGGGACAATGATGGAGGATTTGAAGCAGGCCGGGACATGGCAGGACTGCAGAGAGGAGTTGAAAATGTCCGTGAACACAGGAGTAAGTTCACTGGCGCAGTGTCTCAGAGTGGCCGGAGACACGTGGTCCGGGCCAGGAGCTTTGCGGGGGTGCAGCCTCAGGAAGAGTTGTTTAATCTCTTTAGCGGCTATTGTTAGGCTGGGGGCAGGGCTGATGGGTGGGTCGTTAGAGTAGTGGGGGGTGGGGGAGGGAGAGGTGTCAGGGGCAGCATCAAAGCGACTGAAAAATAAGTTCAGATCGTCAGCTAGCTTGTGGTCATCAGCACAGGGGGGGGCTTTGGGTTTGTAGTTGGTGATCTCCCGTAGGCCCCTCCAGACAGAAGCAGTATCGTTGTTACCAAACTGCTCCTGTAGTCGTTCTCTGTGCCGGGACTTGGCTGCTTTCAGTTCTTTCCTGAACTGATATTTAGCTGCTTTGTAGCCGCTGCGGTCCCCCTCCCTGAAAGCAGACTCCTTTGCTTTCCTGAGCTGCCGGAGTTTAGCAGTGAACCAGGGTTTGTCGTTGTTATAGATGACCCTGGTCCTTGTTGGAATGATGCTATCCTCACAGAAGTGGATGTATGACGTCACAGTGTCCGTATATTCATCCAAGCTGTCTGTGGCAGCTCTGAAAAGGTCCCAGTCTGTAGATTCCATGCATGCGCGCAGCTCTTCCACAGCTTCATCAGACCACACTTTGGAGCTCCTCACTGCAGGTTTCGAGAGCTTTAGTCTCTGTCTGTAAGCAGGAACCAGATGTATCATGGAGTGATCTGAGAAGGCGAGGGCTGCTTTGGGAACAGCGTGAAAAGCTCCGCGCACGGTGGTGTAACAGTGATCCAGAGTGTTCTCCTCTCTGGTCGGGCATTTGATAAATTGTCTGTATTTGGGTAATTCCTGGCTCAAGTTTCCCTTATTAAAATCCCCCAGGATAATAATCAGAGAGTCCGGGTATAAGCGTTCCATACACAGTACTTGCTCTGCGAGTGCGCGCTGAGCCTCGCGCGCGTCCGCGCATGGCGGTATGTAAACAGAGGCAAGAATGAATGAAACAATTTCCCGCGGGGAGTAATATGGTTTACAATGAATGAAAAGATATTCCAGAGCAGGAGAGCAGTGCTTGGAGATCACTGTCACATCGTTACACCAGTTTGTATTGACGTAGAAACAGAGCCCTCCGCCTCTGCTCTTCCCTGAGAGCGCACAATGGCGATCCGCGCGAAACAGCCCAAAGCCCTGCAGCTCCAGAGCGCAGTCCGGGATCCGCTCATTTAGCCAGGTCTCAGTGAAGCAGAGGACACAGGATGTGGCGAAGTCCTTGTTTCTTCTCATGAGCAGGCTGAGTTCGTCCATCTTATTGCCCAGTGAGCGTACGTTGGAGAGAAAAATGCCGGGGAGAGCCGTGCGCGCTCCTCTCCTCCTAAGACGCACGAGCAGCCTCCGCGCTTTCCCCTTTTACGGGCCCACACTTTTTTGGCTAGAACATGAACTAAATCAGCCGCAGATGCCAAGAAAACAGGCAATAGGTCCATGGGAACGGTGGGTCGGATGTTCATAAGTTCCTCACGGGTGTAGGAACAGCCAGATGCACAGTTAAAAAGTAAAAACAAAAGAAAAAGAGAGCAGCAAAGAGCCATGTCGACCGTACGAGGCGCCATCTTTTTAATGCTGTATGTTATATATTATTATTATTATGTTATATATTATGCTGTATGTTATGTTGTGTATTATATATGATATATATGATATATAATATATAATTAGGTTTGCTTGGATCGGTTTGGCACACCTGGTGTGCAATCCATGAGTCTTGGTGCTGTAGCCAGGGCTAGCCTAGCCGTGGCTGCTGCTGTCTCGCCTCCTTTCAGATACGCTCTCTTTATTCAAGGCTAGGTTTAAAACAGTCCTCTTTAGTTTAGCATATGGCTAGGAAGGTAAGACTCTGGGAAGGCTAAACTCCTCAGACTGTCAGTCCAGCTGCATAGGGAGCCCCCTGCTGGAGAAGTATGGTAACTTGAGCACTATCCTCTCCTCCTTCCTACTTTATCTGTTTAGCATTTTTAGGATTTTGACTGTAGTTTGTTCATTGCTATTCACCCGTTGTCCCATTGTCTGTTTCATGGTACGATGACGGGATCTCTGAGCCTGGCCTCCTCCATCTACACCTGCGGACTGCCCCGCCTGACCCGCCTGGGAGTGCTTCAGTCCTGCACCGGACCTGTCCACGTTCAGCGGCCACTGGTCCACGTTCTGTAGCTAGCTTAGGTCCTGGATCATTAGTCTGTCCGTCCGGAGGAGCGGATCCCTTTCTCATATGGGTCTCCCTCCCTGTGGGTTTCCCTAGTTCTCCCCAAGGTTTCTCACTTTTTCCCACTGGGTTTTTTAAGAGTTGTTCCTTGTCGATGCAGGAGGGTCTTGTTGGACAGTTAGTGTCCAACAGAAAGGATTGGTGATGATCAGGACACTTTAGCATTCTACAACATGTATGGACAAGGGCGTAGGTTTGCGTGGGGACCATGGGGACATGTCCCCACCAATATTTGGTGAGGACTAAAAAGTCCCCACCAAAATGACATGATGTCCCGTGACCCGGACGGTCCGGGACACATGTGTTCCGTTTGTGCACACGTCGCGCCTCCTCCTCGCCTCCAGAGCAACAGCAGCAGCACGTGACCCGTTCCGTTCTCTGCAGTGATTGGCTGTCTTCTTCAGCGCCAAACTGAAGCACTGAGCGACTGTTTAATTTTTTTAAGTTAGCCAGCGTGAAGCAAGTGTTTTTTTTGTTCCCTGAGCGTTGTAGCACGTGAGTAATCAGAGGAAAGTACTGTAGATCTATTACCATTCAAAGTACTTACGTTATTTCTAATCTGTCAGCGCACTGTTTAATGTTCCGAGGAGCTCACACGGCACAGAGACAGAACAGAACTGGCTCCAATAAAGAAACAGGTGAAAAGCTGAAAAAATACTTATTGTGCTCTTACTATCCAAAATGTATAAGTGGGTGTGTTGTGTGAATCAGGATAAACTAGGGATGAAAATATTCCACGGATCCACGATTCACAACCTTTATCTGCTGATAATGTAATTTCTGTGAAATGTGTGACAGCGGGCACTTGCTGTTATTTGCTCTAAGCACATTCAAGCGATGCACTCGAATGTGCACGTCCTGGTGCAGCTGCTGCCGCTTTGTAATGACAGCCGCGGCGCTCAGTGAAAGCACAGCTCTAACATGGTACCGAGCTCGGACCATATGCAGACAGAACCATGTTGCAAGTGCGGGTCTCCCTCGTATCTCCCCCGTTTCTCCCCTGTGTCTCTGACATGTCTCTCCCCTGACTCTTCCCAAAGCGCGACCAGCGCTCCCGAAATTAAAGCTCGGATACCTAAATTTTCCATTGCGTTAACGATGCATGCTGGTTGTGCGCAAAACACACCACAACAGGTCATTTAAGTTTTTATTTTGCATACTTGAGAGCCCTGTGAGTCATTACTTGCCTTTTTTGGGTTGAGAGTGGAATAAAAAAAGAAAATATAGAAAAATCCACACTGTTACTTATTGCCAAACTCTTGTTAACTCATTGTATTGAGAAATACTATGTAACTTTTGACATTGGCCAAGTTATATAAATGATTCTGCAGTTCATGTATATGAATGTCTGTTTTTGATTGTCTATACCTTCTTATATAATTTAGAAAAAATGCCACCTCCACAAAATAAGATAAAAGATATCAAGAGCTTTTTTAACAGTTGGAAAGTAAGTAAGAGAAAGCACAAGTAATAGCAAATTATGAATTGTGATGATTAATCTTCTGTTAACATACATAGGAAACTCAACCAACAAGAGAGAACAATATAGGGAATGTTGAGGTAGAAGCAACAGGCCCTTCAGTGCATCAGGCGAGGTTGGAATTTTGTAGGTATGCATGGGACTATGAATTGTTTTTAGAGATTGATCGTATATGTCAAACAATGTAGTGAGCTACTCACTGTAGATTCTAATTCAATATTTTCTCCTCTGTTTTTATTACTGCTTCTCATTGAGTCTACAGCTGAGTTTAGTATAGAAGGCAACATACTATTGCAAATATAGTGTGTGATTACACAACAAATTCTGGGGGAGAAACTCTGGACCCCGTGTCAATGGGTGTAGACTCAGGTCGTAGTGAATGTCCCCACCAAGATTGGAACCAAACCTACACCATTGTGTATGGACATTTTCTTCTGTGTGTGCTTTATATTCTTCATGTGTTTTAACTGTTGATTCTCTGACCTGTGTTGGTGATTTCAATGGTTTTGTTAAGTCTCTGAGATGACTTCTGTTGTGACCTAGGGCTATACAAGAATACATTGGATTGTATTGTATTGTATTGTAATAAAGTTGTGACATGTGTTGCTATGGAGACCGGAGCGGGGTGTGTGCTGCATGTTGGGAATCGTCAGCTTGTGTTATACCTTTCGGCCACCAGAGGGAGACAGAGACCGCTGGATTTCAGTCCATTGAAAGTTGTGCTCAGGATAAAGCACTGGTTCAAAGTCTGTGACGTCAAAGCGGCGGCCATCTTGCGACTGTATGGAAAAAACTAAAATCTGAAAATATCTTTGTAAAAATGGTCAGAACATGGAGCTGGAACCAGGTGAGAGTTACTCTAAAGTACAATAGAGACAGATACTAAAAAATATTGAGTATTTCTATAGTTTTAAAATTCATTGTTTCATTTTAAGGAACTCAAATGATCATGGATTCATATTTCAGTATAATGCAGTTTGCCAAAGGTACAGGCAGCTCGAGGCCACAGACTGTAGAGATTGACAATGCTAAATGCTAGCTTAATGAAAACCAATAGGGAAGTGCTCTGGGACAAAGTTTGGCTCATATTGACTTCATGTAAACGTAAACTCCTCTAACTCAGTCGTTTGTGTGACATCACCATTTTGGACTTAAAACTGTGGTTTCATTGCTCTCTTGTTCCTGTGTTTATATGAGATATTGGCTTCTAGCTTAAGTTCAGCTCGACCTGGAGCACCTCAGGATTCCCTCAGATGAGCCGCAGGAAGTGTGGGCGCCTCTGTTCAGACTGCTGCCCCCGTGACCCGGCAACGGATAAAGCAGAAGAAGCTGGATGGATGGGAGTAACTTTATACTTTCATGGCACTAACATCTGGTTCCTGAAGCTGTCGGTGCAGATCCTTTGTCTCTGATGGTGCGTCTCCATGGTTTCAGTTACATAGTTCTTTCTCAGTGACAGCGAACACCATGAAGACGTCACATGGTGTCGTGGCTCAGATCTAGGTCCTGGTGAAAGGAGTTTGTCTCTGGATTCTCACCAACAAAAGAAACAAGGTCATGATGTGCCAAATATCCCTCTCTGAGATCTTTCTCTGGTCTCTCTGGTCTCTCTGGTCTCTCTGGTCTCTCTGGTCTCTCTGGTCTCTCTGGTCTCACTGGTCTCACTGGTCTCTCTGGTCTCACTGGTCTCTCTGGTCTCTCTGGTCTACACGTCTCTAGTCCCTGGCTCTAGAACAGTTTTTTTCTCTCAATTTCCTCCTGTCACTCCTGAGAAAACTGGGGATGGTCAAAGTGATGGTTCTTGAACGCAGATCTAAAAACCTCAAACACAACCGAGTGTTAGAACCAAAGCTGCTGTGTCTGTCTCCCCCTGGTGGCTGCGTGTGGTACTGTTGGGAACAGCTGATGATAATAATAAAGCTGGGGAATGTAACTTTAGAGAGAAGCCAGACAAAGAGACAAAACCAGCGAGAGAGAGACCTGTTTTAAATGAAGACAGAAACTTTGATCTCGTTGACGTCTCTTTAATGTCAGCCACAGACAATGACATTACCGTGACAACGGGTTAAAAACATGTAAATACTGTCACTGGAATGTTTAGGCTCAGCAGCAGCGGAGTCTGAGGACACGTCACCATGGTAACCAGCGTTTAACCGAGTCTGGTCTCTCTCTGGTCTCTTTCTGGTCTCCCTCTGGTCCCTCTATGGTCTCCCTCTCTGGTCTCCCTCTGGTCTCTCTCTGGTCTCCCTCTGGTCTCTCTCTGGTCTCTCTGGTCTCTCTCTGGTCTCTCTCTGGTCTCTCTCTGGTCTCCCTCTGGTTTCCCTCTGGTCTCTTTCTGGTCTCTTTCTGGTCTCCCTCTCTGGTCTCCCTCTGGTGTCTCTCTGGTCTCACTCTCTGGTCTCTCTCTGGTGTCCCTCTGGTCTCTCTCTGGTGTCTCTCTGGTCTCTCTCTGGTCTCTCTCTCTGGTCTCTCTCTGGTCTCTCTCTCTGGTCTCCCTCTGGTCTCTCTCTGGTCTCTCTCTGGTCTCTCTCTGGTCTCTCTCTGGTCTCTCTCTGGTTTCCCTCTGGTCTCTGGTCTCTCTCTGGTCTCTTTCTGGTTTCCCTCTGGTCTCTTTCTGGTCTCTCTCTGGTCTCTCTCTGGTCTCTCTCTCTGGTCTCCCTCTGGTCTCTCTCTCTGGTCTCTCTCTCTGGTCTCTCTCTCTGGTCTCTCTCTGGTCTCTCTCTCTGGTCTCTCTCTCTGGTCTCTCTCTGGTCTCTCTCTCTGGTCTCCCTCTGGTCTCTCTCTCTGGTCTCTCTCTGGTCTCTCTCTCTCTGGTCTCTCTCTGGTCTCTCTCTCTCTGGTCTCTCTCTGGTCTCTCTCTGGTCTCTCTCTCTGGTCTCCCTCTGGTCTCTCTCTCTGGTCTCTCTCTCTGGTCTCTCTCTGGTCTCTCTCTGGTCTCTCTCTGGTCTCTCTCTGGTCTCTCTCTGGTGTCTCTCTCTGGTCTCTCTCTGGTCTCTCTCTCTGGTCTCTCTCTGGTCTCTCTCTCTGGTCTCTCTCTGGTCTCTCTCTCTGGTCTCCCTCTGGTCTCTCTCTCTGGTCTCTCTCTCTGGTCTCTCTCTGGTCTCTCTCTGGTCTCTCTCTGGTCTCTCTCTGGTCTCTCTCTGGTGTCTCTCTCTGGTCTCTCTCTGGTCTCTCTCTCTGGTCTCTCTCTGGTCTCTCTCTCTGGTCTCTCTCTGGTCTCTCTCTCTGGTCTCTCTCTGGTCTCTCTCTGGTCTCTCTCTCTGGTCTCTCTCTCTGGTCTCTCTCTGGTCTCTCTCTGGTCTCTCTCTGGTCTCTCTCTGGTCTCTCTCTCTGGTCTCTCTCTCTGGTCTCTCTCTGGTCTCTCTCTCTGGTCTCTCTCTGGTCTCTCTCTGGTCTCTCTCTCTGGTCTCTCTCTCTGGTCTCTCTCTGGTCTCTCTCTCTGGTCTCTCTCTCTGGTCTCTCTCTGGTCTCTCTCTGGTCTCTCTGGTCTCTCTGGTCTCTCTCTCTGGTCTCTCTCTGGTCTCGCTCTCTGGTCTCTCTCTCTGGTCTCTCTGGTCGCTCTCTGGTCTCTCTCTCCCTGGTCTCTCTGGTCGCTCTCTGGTCTCTCTCTCTCTCTCTGGTCTCTCTCTGGTCTCTCTCTGGTCTCTCTCTCTGGTCTCTCTCTCTGGTCTCTCTCTCTGGTCTCTCTCTCTGGTCTCTCTCTCTCTGGTCTCTCTCTCTCTGGTCTCTCTCTCTCTGGTCTCTCTCTCTGGTCTCTCTCTCTGGTCTCTCTCTCTGGTCTCTCTCTCTCTGGTCTCTCTCTCTGGTCTCTCTCTCTGGTCTCTCTCTGGTCTCTCTCTGGTCTCTCTCTCTGGTCTCTCTCTCTGGTCTCTCTCTCTGGTCTCTCTCTCTGGTCTCTCTCTGGTCTCTCTCTGGTCTCTCTCTGGTCTCTCTCTGGTCTCTCTCTGATCTCTCTCTGGTCTCTCTCTGGTCTCTCTCTGGTCTCTCTCTGGTCTCTCTCTGGTCTCTCTCTGGTCTCAAAAACAGAAAATGTAAAATCAATATTTTATTGTTTAATAAAAAGTCAGTTTAAAAAAAGCGTGACTTTAATCAAAGAAAAGATTGATAATGGTCAGACCCGACAGAAGACCACAGCCTAAAGGTACGAGCCCTGGGAGTCACTTTCTGAGCCTTTGGGCCGTTAGTCTAAAGAGAACTGTGACAGTAGCTTTAAAGCTCAGGGATGTAACTTTCACACCACAACAATAGAACACTCAGACACAAAGGAGCCCGAACAGTCAAATAGTGACTCACAGGGACCTGCTCTGGTCCAGCTCTCGGCACAGTCCGACACAGACATCTTTAAAAACCTCAAACCTGTGATTCAAGTCTCTCTGGGCGTGGAGTTTAAACGTGCTTCCCAGGGCGCCGTCTGCCGCCGCCGTGCCGTAGAAGACCCTGCGTACCCTGGAGTGGAGCAGCGCCATGGCGCAGAGCACACAGGGCTCTCTGGTCACGTACAGGTCGTACCCGGTACAAAGGTACGGCTGCACTGCCGACCAATGAGAGGCCGAGAAGCCACACCCTGAGAACTCCTCGTAACCATAGCGACCGCCGCCTTGACTCTTGGCCACCAGGTCGATGCAGACCATGGCGGCGTGATGAAGAGGGTGCTTCCTGCGGCAGTCGTGAGCCGTGGCGATGACTTGCTCCGAGTCTGGGTCCACCATGACGGCTCCGATGGCGTCCAGTCCCAGCTTCTGCCCGTCTTTCGCCGCCTCAACGGCGAGCGACATGTATCTGTGCATTTTCTCCTTCTGCCCCGCGGGGAACAGCTCGCCTCTCAGCGCGGCGGACGCCATCTTGTCCTCGTGGAAAGACGTGGGCCAGTGAGCGCTCGCCGTGTCGAACTGAGGCCGAGTGAGCGGCGCCGTGCTGGGGACCGTGACCACGAAGAGATCGCCGAGTCCCAGACGAGAATAGTCGTAGTCAGAGGGTTCGTGGAGCGGTCGCACCAGAACCTCCAGAGCGTGGGCCGAGCCCGCTCCGGTCCGTCGCACTCTCTTCAGGTGAGCCAGGCCTCTGAGCGGGTGCATCTGCCTCAGCTCCTGCACCGCTCTGGACGTCTGCCGATGGTCCAGGACCGGCGCCGCCAAGGCCTGGACCAGCTCCACGTCAGTACACAGCTGGTCCGACAGGACAGCCACAGGATCCCACGAGTCCAGGTCCAGGTCCGAGGTCTTCAGGCGCTTCCTCTGAGGCTCCATCCCCCTGGAGTCACCTGCAGGAAGACGTTTCCACAGATGACGCTCACACGAGAGAGAGAGAGAGAGAGAGAGAGAGAGATAGAGAGAGAGAGAGAGAGAGATAGAGAGATAGAGAGAGAGATAGAGAGAGAGATAGAGAGATAGAGAGAGAGAGCGATAGAGAGAGAGAGCGATAGAGAGAGAGAGCGATAGAGAGAGAGAGCGAGAGAGAGAGATAGAGAGAGATAGAGAGAGAGCGATAGAGAGAGAGAGCGATAGAGAGAGAGAGCGATAGAGAGAGAGAGCGATAGAGAGAGAGAGCGATAGAGAGAGAGAGCGATAGAGAGATAGAGAGATAGAGAGAGAGAGAGAGAGATAGAGAGAGTTTCCACACCTGACGCTCACATGAGAGAGAGAGATATGATGTAAATGTTGATATTTATTGACACTTGTAAATATAAAAGATTGTTTTCTACATTTGGCAAAAGAATCACTTCCTGTTCTTCAAACACCTTTGACACGTGACTAAATGTCTACAGCAGTCAGAGTGAGCCCTGCCCTCTAGTGGAAGGAGGGAGACATTACAGATGTATTTCATTATTGTTACTGCATCAGCTGAAGGGTGTCCAAACTTTTAAGGACTCTTCAGAGGCAGGACACACTTACAGTGCTGAAGTTGGCTGAATAAGTCAGTAATGTTTGTAAAGACCACAGTCAGTGCTTTACTGTCGTTTACACCTGTCTCACACAGAGATGGAGCCTACAGGGGGCGCTGACAGACCTATTGTACAGGTTCTCTGATCCCTGCGGCTTATGGTGCGGCTTATGGTGCGGCTCATGGTGCGGCTTATGGTGCGGCTCATAGTCCAGAAAGTACAGGACATGGTTTTGTGACTCAAAATAAATCAAAGTCAACAGCAGAAGATACAACAGGCTTCTATTGGCAGAGCTGAAGTTGGCTGGATGACACTGATCAAATACTACAGTAGACAGAGCAGAACATCTTCAGGCCCAGGAGAAAGGAACGTGATGTGGTTTAAAGCTGAGGGACCTGACTTTCTCCATAGTTAGCACATGTTTATCTCCACAGAGTCTAATGACAGTCTCCGTCCTGTCAGAAAACATGTTCATTCTTATGTGCGAAAGACCAGAGAGGACCAGAGAGGACCAGAGAGGACCAGAGAGGACCAGAGAGAGACCAGAGAGGACCAGAGAGGACCAGAGAGAGACCAGAGAGAGACCAGAGAGAGAGACCAGAGAGAGAGACCAGAGAGAGAGACCAGAGAGAGAGACCAGAGAGAGACAGAGAGAGACCAGAGAGAGACCAGAGAGAGACCAGAGATAGACCAGAGAGATAGACCAGAGATAGACCAGAGATAGACCAGAGATAGACCAGAGACAGACCAGAGAGGACTAGAGAGGAGCAAACGTTGAGAGCTTTGATGACTTTCCTCCTCCTTCCTGGTCTGAAAGTCACGTCCCCGAGCTTTAAACTCGGCTCCAAACAAAGGAATGTGACGGTGTCACTTTCGTCCCAGGACCAGTTTGTTCTTCATCACTTTGGGCACGTGTCGAACAGTGAGTGACACTCGGGTCCCTCGGCTCAGACTGGCGCCGGGTTTCCCTCCGGCTTGCACCAGGTTCTTCACCGTGTCCGTCAGCGTGTCGTCGTGGCGCCCACGGATGCCGTGCAGCAGGCGGCGGTACATGTCCTGCTGCAGGATCAGGAGGCTCCGGGGCCTCAGCAGCAGCGACAGCACAAAGCGGCTCTCCTGGCTCTGAGCCGCGGCCCCCGGAACCAGCGGCTCGTAGAAGTCCAGCAGAGCGTGCGAGCCCAGGGAGATGGTGGTCACCGTGGGATGGTACAGCGGGCCGTCCTCGTGGGGCATGATCCCCTCCCCGGGGTTGTACTCGTTGACCAGGACGTGGTTGGCACACTTCCCGCTGAACGCTCCGAGGGAGGAGATGTTGTGGCAGTAGGTCTGGAGCCATTCCGGCATCTTCTCGGCCATCATTCCCTTCGGATGAGGGAGGCCGCCCCAGTTCTGCAGGCGGCGGCCGGAGAGCTGCGTCCACTTGGTCTTGGGGGCTTGGTAAACCTGTCGGAGCAGGATCGACTCCTCCTCCTCCGTTATGAAGTCCGGGAGGTAATAGACAAGCGGCGGCGCGGAGGCTACGAGAAACTTCTGGAAGTCTTCGGGAAAGTGAGACGGGAAAGCAGCCATGACGCCGCTGGGGAGACAAAAGGCTTCACTAGAGACCAGCACAGACTGTACAGATGGACAATGCTAACACGCTAACGCAGTGGAGCCCAGGGAAGGGCTCATGGACAAAGTTTTGGTCCAACTCTCTCTGACTTCCGTATATCAGTAACGTCTGTGGTTTATCTCTCTCTGATCCTGCTGTTTATGTGATGTCTTTGTAAGTCTAGATTTAAGCCCTAACAACAACCGACCAATCAGGACTCACCTGCTGCTCCGGCGTTTTTACCGAACATCAAATTGAAATCCGACTAAACGTTTTCTTTCATCTCTAGTTTTCACGTCATGCACCTCTGACCTCTGTCACATCTTTGGATCACATTCTTCTGACAGATACAGGAAACAGGATCACAGCCAATCAGCGCTCAGCCCAAAGAGTCAGATAGTGACTCCCAGGGCTCTGCTCTCAGACTGTACACCATAATAAACTGAAGACAGCTTAGGGTTAGGGTCAGACAATATGAATATTACAACAGCCTGCGGTCTCAGACGAATTCAAAATCAACCACGTCATCACTCACTCTAAATAACACATCTTCACACGGATGACGTCACTGTATCAACGTCACCATCAGCAGGTAAGATAATGGAGACTTCTGAATCTCTGGGACACACGTGTGGAGATAATGGAGACTTCTGAATCTCTGGGACACACGTGTGGAGATAATGGAGACTTCTGAATCTCTGGGACACACGTGTGGAGATAATGGAGACTTCTGAATCTCTGGGACACACGTGTGGAGATAATGGAGACTTCTGAATCTCTGGGACACACGTGTGGAGATAATGGAGACTTCTGAATCTCTGGGACACACGTGTGGAGATAATGGAGACTTCTGAATCTCTGGGACACACGTGTGGAGATAATGGAGACTTCTGAATCTCTGGGACACACGTGTGGAGATAATGGAGACTTCTGAATCTCTGGGACACACGTGTGGAGATAATGGAGACTTCTGAATCTCTGGGACACACGTGTGAGGCGGAACCACAGAAAGCGTTATAAGAAGGAAACACCTTCAGGCACACAGAGAGGGAACAAGACACAACACGTGATTTACCTAAAGCTCTTTCGCTGTTAACTCAGAAACTAAATCCAAAAAGCAGATCTTCCGCCCGCACAGCCCGCACCGCCTCCATGTTTGTGTCGCAGCATAATCCGTCCGTGTAAAAATAATCACGTCTTTAACTTCCATGGACAGAAATGTGAGTTTAGTATCTGCCAGATAAACGACGACTTCTATTTAATTCATGATACGATTAAAAGAGTGAGGCACGTTTCAGAATTGTGTAGAAGTAAGAGCGGAACTAACATGTAACAACAGTTTCATGGTCGGGTTTATTTTTATGTGACACTTCGAGCACGTTCTGATCGTTTGTGAAGAGAAAACAGATGATTATTATCCTTTAATATGATCAACAGTGTTAAGGGATGTGTATGTTCCTCATGTTGCGCATGCGCAGTGGGAACAGCGTTAGCATTAGCTACAGGCGCTAGCCCCCTCGACCTTTCCGGTCCACGGGATGTTGCGGACTGCTGTGCCTCGGCTCGGGTGGCTCTCTGGCGGCTGTGCTCGCAGACAGAGCCGGTCTGGAGTCTCGGCTCTGGTTCTGGGGATCGAGACGAGCTGTGATGAGACCGGGGCGGCGGTTATGGACGCGGACGGCAGGGTCCTGGGGGAATCTCTGCACTCACAGAAAGACGTGCATCTCAGGTAACAAAGTGTCATTGTCAAGATTATACTTTTTATAATCTCTCAGTAATCCCTGGGCCAATCCACACCAAACAAAACTATCACAAACTATAATATCTATATCTATCTTAGATCTTACATTTAAACATAATGTTGCTCTGATGTCCCACTCTCCTCCTGGTCTGTCCCGGTCTGTCCCGGTCTGTCCCGGTCTGTCCCACTCTCCTCCTGGTCTGTCCCGGTCTGTCCCGGTCTGTCCCACTCTCCTCCTGGTCTGTCCCGGTCTGTCCTGGTCTGTCCTGGTCTGTCCTGGTCTGTCCTGGTCTGTCCTGGTCTGTCCTGGTCTGTCCTGGTCTGTCCTGGTCTGTCCTGGTCTGTCCTGGTCTGTCCTGGTCTGTCCCGGTCTGTCCTGGTCTGTCCCGGTCTGTCCCACTCTCCTCCTGGTCTGTCCCGGTCTGTCCCGGTCTGTCCCACTCTCCTCCTGGTCTGTCCCGGTCTGTCCTGGTCTGTCCTGGTCTGTCCTGGTCTGTCCCGGTCTGTCCCGGTCTGTCCCACTCTCCTCCTGGTCTGTCCCGGTCTGTCCTGGTCTGTCCTGGTCTGTCCTGGTCTGTCCTGGTCTGTCCTGGTCTGTCCTGGTCTGTCCTGGTCTGTCCTGGTCTGTCCTGGTCTGTCCCGGTCTGTCCTGGTCTGTCCCGGTCTGTCCCACTCTCCTCCTGGTCTGTCCTGGTCTGTCCTGGTCTGTCCTGGTCTGTCCTGGTCCAGGAGCGGGGGTATCATCCCCGCGGTGGCGCAGCAGTTGCACCGGCTGCACGTGGAGCGTGTGGTGAGCGAGGCCCTGGGTGTGAGCGGAGTGTCCCCGCAGCAGCTGTCTGCCGTGGCCTCCACCGTGAGGCCCGGTCTGGCCCTGAGTCTGGGGGTCGGTCTAGACTTCAGCCGGAGGTTCGTCAGGCTGCACCGGACGCCCTTCATCCCCGTCCACCACATGGAGGTAGCAAACTATCACACTGGATTAAAGCTGGGCTACGGAACTTTCTGTGTGTGTGCGTGTGTGTGTCTGTGTGTGCGTGTGTGTGTGCGTCTGTGTGTCTGTGTGTGTGTCTGTGTGTGTGTCTGTGTGTGTGCGTGTGTGTGCGTGTGTGTCTGGTGTGTGTGTGTGTGTGTGTGTGTGCGTGTGTAGGCCCACGCTCTGACCGTGAGGATGCTGGACCATGTGGACTTCCCCTTCCTGGTTCTGCTGATCTCTGGAGGTCACGCTCTGTTGGCGGTTGCCAGAGCCGTGGACGACTTTCTGCTTCTGGGTCAGACCCTGGACGAGGCGCCCGGAGACACACTGGACAAGGTCAGGACGGGACAGAGACAGGACATCTGTTAGAGGTCACAGGGTGAGGTCACAGGGTGAGGTCACAGGGTGAGGTCACAGGGTGAGGTCACAGGGTGAGGTCACAGGGTGAGGTCACAGGGTGAGGTCACAGGGTGAGGTCACAGAGTGAGGTCACAGGGTGAGGTCACAGGGTGAGGTCACAGGGTGAGGTCACAGGGTGAGGTCACAGAGTGAGGTCACAGAGTGAGGTCACAGGGTGAGGTCACAGGGTGAGGTCACAGGGTGAGGTCACAGGGTGAGGTCACAGGGTGAGGTCACAGGGTGAGGTCACAGAGTGACTCTGATTGGTTGTAGGTCGCACGGCGCCTGTCTCTGCTGCAGCACCCTCTGTGCTCCCTCAGCGGGGGACAGGTCCTCAGCGGGGGACAGGCCCTCGAGGTCCTGGCTCGGACCGGGGACAGGACCAGGTTCCGCTTCAGGACCCCCATGGGACAATCCCTCGACTGTAACTTCTCCTTCGCTGGTTTCAGGAACCAGGTGAACATGACCATCAAGAAGCAAGAGCTGGAGGAGGGTGAGACACAGACACAGACAGATACAGAGACACAGAGAGACAGACAGATACACAGAGAGACAGACAGAGACACAGAGAGACAGACAGAGACACAGACAGAGACACAGAGAGACACAGACAGAGACACAGAGAGACAGACAGAGACAGACAGAGACACAGACAGATACACAGAGAGACAGACAGAGACACAGAGAGACAGACAGAGACACAGACAGAGACACAGACAGACAGACAGACAGAGACACAGAGAGACAGACAGAGACAGACAGAGACACAGACAGATACACAGAGAGACAGACAGATACACAGAGAGACAGACAGATACACAGAGAGACAGACAGATACACAGAGAGACAGACAGATACACAGACACAGAGAGACAGACAGAGACACAGAGAGACAGACAGATACACAGAGACACAGACAGAGACACAGAGAGACAGACAGACAGAGACACAGAGAGACACAGAGAGACAGACAGAGACACAGAGAGACAGACAGAGACACAGAGAGACAGACAGAGACACAGAGAGACAGACAGAGACACAGAGAGACACAGAGAGACAGACAGAGACACAGAGAGACAGACAGAGACACAGAGAGACAGACAGAGACACAGAGAGACAGACAGAGACACAGAGAGACAGACAGAGACACAGAGAGACAGACAGAGACACAGAGAGACAGACAGAGACACAGAGAGACAGACAGAGACACAGAGAGACAGACAGAGACACAGAGAGACAGACAGAGACACAGAGAGACAGACAGAGAGACAGACAGAGACACAGAGAGACAGACAGAGACACAGAGAGACAGACCGAGACACAGATACACAGACCGAGACACAGATACACAGAGACAGACAGAGACACAGATACACAGAGACAGACAGAGACACAGAGAGACAGAGACACAGAGAGACAGACAGAGACACAGAGAGACAGACAGATACACAGAGAGACAGACCGAGACACAGATACACAGAGACAGACAGAGACACAGAGAGACAGAGACACAGAGAGACAGACAGAGACACAGAGAGACAGACAGATACACAGAGACAGACAGAGACACAGATACACAGAGACACAGATACACAGAGACACAG
Source organism: Knipowitschia caucasica (assembly GCA_964034765.1). Taxonomy (NCBI): domain Eukaryota; kingdom Metazoa; phylum Chordata; class Actinopteri; order Gobiiformes; family Gobiidae; genus Knipowitschia; species Knipowitschia caucasica. The sequence goes on from OZ035837.1 coordinate 814,055, forward strand.
AGAGAGAGAGACAGACAGAGACAGAGACTCAGACACAGAGACGGAGATTAAAACAGATAAATATCGAATCATTTAATTCAACATCAATACTTTTCTCATTTGTATCGTTTTAATTGTGATGTTGAAGAAAATGTTTTCCACAGTGAGACGTCTGTGCTGGTTCATACTGACATGTTGTGTCATGGGGGTTGTGTGGTTGTGTTGCTGGTTGTGTGGTTGTGTTGCTGGTTGTGTGGTTGTGTGCAGGTGTGGGTCCCGGCGCGCTGCTGTCATGTGTGTGTGACGTGGCGGCCGCGGTGCAGCACACGGTGGCAGCACATCTGTCCAAACGCACTCACCGCGCTGTGCTCTTCTGCAAACTGCACCGTCTGCTGCCGGACCATAACCCTGCACTGGTGCGGGCTTCACACACACCAGCAATCACTCCATCTGGTCTCTCTGGTCTCTCTCTCTGGTCTCTCTGGTCTCTCTCTCTGGTCTCTCTCTCTGGTCTCTCTCTCTGGTCTCTCTCTCTGGTCTCTCTGGTCTCTCTCTCTGGTCTCTCTCTCTGGTCTCTCTCTCTGGTCTCTCTCTCTGGTCTCTCTCTCTGGTCTCTCTCTCTGGTCTCTCTCTCTGGTCTCTCTCTCTGGTCTCTCTGGTCTCTCTCTCTGGTCTCTCTCTCTGGTCTCTCTCTCTGGTCTCTCTCTGGTCTCTCTCTCTGGTCTCGCTCTGGTCTCTCTCTGGTCTCTCTGGTCTCTCTCTCTGGTCTCTCTCTCTCTCTCTCTGGTCTCTCTCTGTTCTCTCTCTGGTCTCTCTCTCTGGTCTCTCTCTCTGGTCTCTCTCTGTTCTCTCTCTGGTCTCTCTCTCTGGTCTCTCTCTCTGGTCTCGCTCTGGTCTCTCTCTAGTCTCTCTCTGGTATATCTCTCTGGTCTCTCTCTGGTCTCTCTCTGGTCTCTCTCTCTGGTCTCTGTCTCTGGTCTCTCTCTGGTCTCTCTCTGGTCTCTCTCTCTGGTCTCTCTCTGGTCTCTCTCTGGTCTCTCTCTCTGGTCTCTCTCTAGTCTCTCTCTGGTCTCTCTCTCTGGTCTCTCTCTGGTCTCTCTCTCTAGTCTCTCCCTGGTCTCTCTCTCTGGTCTCTCTCTGGTCTCTCTCTCTGGTCTCTCTCTCTGGTCGCTCTCTCTGGTCTGGTCTCTCTCTCTCTGGTCTCTCTCTCTGGTCTCTCTCTGGTCTCTCTCTCTGGTCTCTCTCTGGTCTCTCTCTGGTCTCTCTCTCTGGTCTCTCTCTGGTCTCTCTCTGGTCTCTCTCTGGTCTCTCTCTGGTCTCTCT
>OZ035837.1:817856-921709 GCA_964034765.1 Knipowitschia caucasica
CCTCCCTCCCTCCCTCCCTCCCTCCCTCCCCTCCCTCCTCCCTCCCCTCCCCTCTCTCCCTCTCCCTCTCCCTCCCTCCTCCCTCCCCCTCCCTCTCCCTCCCCCTCCTACCCCCCCCCTCTCTCTCTCCCTCCCTCCCTCCCCTCCCTCCCCTCCCTCCCTCCCTCCTCCTCTCTCTCTCATAAGGTTGTTTCCGTGTCAGTGAGAGCAGCAGCAGCCATGGCGCAGACAGAGTTGTTCCTGTGTCCTGTGTGTTTGGATTTACTGCAGACTCCTGTGACTCTGAACTGTGGACACAACTACTGCCTGAAGTGTGTCCAGGACCACTGGGACACGGAGGAGGAGCAGCGGCTCTACACCTGTCCCGAGTGTCGTGTGAGCTTCACCCCCAGGCCTGTGCTGAGTAAGAACCTCCTGTTAGCAGCTGTAGTGGAGCAGAGGAGCACAGCGCCCCCTGCTGTCCTCTGTGCTGGGCCTGCAGCGCCCCCTGCTGACCCTCAGGACCTCTGTGGGCCTCAGGACGTCTCCTGTGATGTCTGCTCTGGGGTAAAGCTGAAGGCGGTCCAGTCCTGTCTACAGTGTGTGGCCTCCTTCTGTGAGCGCCACCTACAGCCTCATTATGACTCTGCAGTGCTTCAAAGACACCAGCTGGTGGCGCCATCGCACACTCTGCAGGAAAACAGCTGCTCTGAGCACAACCAGGTGAAGACCATGTTCTGTCGCACTGACGGACAGCTCCTGTGTCTGGTCTGCTGCCTGGACCAGCACAAGGACCATGACACTGTGTCCTCAGCCTCAGAGAGGGCCTTGAGGGAGGCCCAGCTGGAGGCCCAGAGGGACCTGCTCCTCCAGAACCTCCAGCACAAAGACACAGAGAGGACCTCCCTCCAACAGCAGGAGCAGGACCTCAGGACCTCTGCCCACACAGCACTGCAGCTCAGCAGGGACAGCTTCAGAGACATCATCCTTCTCCTGGAGACAAGAGCCAAAGAAGTGGAGCAGCAGATCCAGTCCGAGCTGGAGAGAGGACTGAGCCGAGTCCGAGAGATCCAAGACCGAGTGAAGCAGGAGCTGAGTGAGCTGCAGCAGCGCCTCTGTGACCTGGACACACTGTCCCTCACCAAAGACCACAACAGCTTTATACAGCTCCACACTGCACTGACCAGGGGCCTCACAGAGGGGCCAGACCCAGTCAGGGGCCTCACAGAGGGGCCAGTCCCAGCCAGGGGCCTCACAGAGACCAGGAGCCCCTTTGAGGAGGTGAGCAGAGCTGTGTCCGAGCTCAGGGAGAGACTGCAGCTCACTGTGGAGGAGGGACACAGCAACATCTCTCTGGCTCTGAGTCCAGTTCATCTTTTAACCACAGAACCACAGACCAGAGACCAGTTCTTACAATACTCTACAGACTTCACTCTGGACACAAACACAGTGAACACAGGTCTGTCTCTGTCTGATGGAAACAGAAGAGTGACATTTATGAGTGAACATCAGGAGTATCCAGATCATCAGGACAGATTCAGTGGGTGGGATCAGGTCCTGAGCAGAGAGAGTGTGAGCGGTCGCTGTTACTGGGAGGTGGAGTGGAGCTCAGAGGATGGTGTTTTTATCGCAGTTTCATACAGAGATATTCAGAGGAAAGGAGACCCTGTTGAATGTAGATTTGGAAACAATGATAAATCCTGGGCCTTATACTGTGACAAAACCAGTCCTTCATTCTGGTTTAACTCAGTGAAGTCCGAAGTCTCAGGTCCGGTCGGGTCCAGAGTCGGGGTTTTCCTGGACCACAGTGCAGGGGTTTTGTCCTTTTACGACGTCTCAGAAAACATGAGGCTGATCCACAGAGAAGAGACCACCTTCTCTCAGCCGCTTCTCGCTGGAGTCAGGTTTTACTGTCGTCATGGAGACACTGCACATTTCCCTAAACTCAAATAACAGTTTGTTCTCCACAGTTTTACATCAAATTTGTGCCTTTGCTAAAAATCCTTCATGATTCAGTTTAATTCATTTGTGTAAAGCCCTAAATCACTGCAGCAGTCGCCTCGGAGGACTTTACAAAGTTGTTGATTTGCCAACAACAGATCAGAGAATCAGAACAGTTTGAAAATGGGAAATGTCAAAATAGACCCAGGACTGAGGCTGTAGACCCAGGACTGAGACTGTAGACCCAGGACTGAGGCTGTAGACCCAGGACTGAGACTGTAGACCCAGGACTGAGACTGTAGACCCAGGACTGAGGCTGTAGACCCAGGACTGAGCTGTAGACCCAGGACTGAGACTGTAGACCCAGGACTGAGAGGCTGTAGACCCAGGACTGAGGCTGTAGACCCAGGACTGAAGCTTTAGACCCAGGACTGAGACTGTAGACCCAGGACTGAGGCTGTAGACCCAGGACTGAGACTGTAGACCCAGGACTGAGGCTGTAGACCCAGGACTGAGACTGTAGACCCAGGACTGAGGCTGTAGATCCAGGACTGAGACTGTAGACCCAGGACTGAGACTGTAGACCCAGGACCGAGGCTGTAGACCCAGGACCGAGGCTGTAGACCCAGGACCCTGTAGACCCAGGACTGAGACTGTAGACCCAGGACTGAGGCTGTAGACCCAGGACTGAGACTGTAGACCCAGGACTGAGACTGTAGACCCAGGACTAGGGCTGTAGACCCAGGACTGAGACTGTAGACCCAGGACCGAGACTGTAGACCCAGGACCGAGACATTAGACCCAGGACTGAGGCTGTAGACCCAGGAATGAGAACGTAGACCCAGGCCTAAGTTTTTAGACCCAGGACTGAGACTGTAGACCCAGAACCAAGACTGTAGACCCAGGACCGAGACTGTAGACCCAGGACTGAGGCTGTAGACCCAGGACTGAGGCTGTAGACCCAGGACTGAGGCTGTAGACCCAGGACTGAGGCTGTAGACCCAGGACTGAGGCCATAATGACGATAGATAAAGCAGGAGAGAGCAGAGGACAGTGCTGTTACCACTCTCCTCCAGCAGGGGGCTCCAAATGCAGTGTGTTTTGCCCTAAAGTAGTATTTCTAAGTCTTTCCTACGATATGCCATATGCTGAACGATGCTTTCTTCCCAGACCCATGTGGGCCTAAGTGTGTCAGATTTGAAACGGTTTAGTCGATCTCTCCTATATTCTATTGTTGTTCCTGGTGTGATGTCACGTCTCAAGTCTCTGTCGTGCTGTAAACCTGATTTTCTCCTTTAAATCCACTCTAATTGTTGTGTGAGTTTCTTGTGGACTTTGACTCGTGATTGTGAAGCTCCGGTCACAGAATGATTAACGCTGGTTTTCGACGGTGAAGGCTTTAAACCTGCAATAAAAATATGGAATGGATCTGTTTTGGTGAAGCTTGTGTCGAGATGATGCCAGAAAACTGTAAAAATATGAAGTTTAGGAAATGAGACACTGACACACACACACACACACACACACACACACACACACACACACACACACAGACACAGACACAGACACAGACACAGACACAGACACACACACACACACACAGACACACAGATACTCACACACACACACACACACAGATACTCACAGACACACACACACACACACACAGATACTCACACACACACACACACACACACACACACAGACACACACAGACACACACACACACACACACACACACACACAGATACTCACAGACACACACACACACACACACACACACAGATACTCACACACACACACACACACACACACACACACACAGATACTCACAGACACACACACACACACACACACACACGCAACATGAATTACATATTCGGTTACCCCAAAGACCAGACACCATATACAAATAAACCACACCAACACCCCCACTGCACTATGTTTATGTGTATAAGCGCAACTACTTCACTACACACGCCCAAGAGCACCACCAGCAAAATAGGGATGAACAAATCTAAGAATGAACACACACGCACAGCGAGCCACAACACAGTAACAAAACCCAGCGCCCCCAACAAAGCACAAGAACGCTCCACTATCACACACACACACACACACATCCTAATACCATCGATATGATCTTCGCACAAACACCTTTCTTGGCCCCATATACTGTAAGGATATATCATGCGGGCAACTTGGGATCCTTCAGTAAACTAAAATTATCCACTAATAATGGCATTCATACCCACCAAGAATCAGACTGGCATACACGATTCCACCAACGACTCTATATACTCTTTTCCAGATGACTTCCTCATATTTAAAGATGGAGCCCGTCATAAGCCGTTCTCCGATAGTACCTCCAAGAGTCCCGAGCTCACCAGGACCACCAAAACAAATGTGCGCACAGTACCCGAATTGCCAAAGCAGCCCACCATCCCAGTCAGATAAGATGTTGTCGTAGTATGCAGACAAGCAAATGCGGCGACACGTACAGACTCGCCCACATCTTCCAAGACCGCTAAAGACCAAACGCTACACCCGCCACGAACAACAGAAATGTCTGCGCCGCAAGACTCATTACATCGCGGCTCTAAGCCTGGCGGAAGTACGCGTCGCACAACAAACAGCTCCCCAGCCAACAAGCCACTGCTGCATCACGACTCGCGGAAACGCACAACTACTCTGAGCTAGAGACCCAGAGTATGACGAATCATACACGGAAATCTAAAATATCATACGAAATTTCAGCACATCCCACATCGAGCTACACCTAACCGCGCACACCCGCAGCAAGCCATTCTCAATCGACCCACGCCAATGCAAATGGCTGCAGCAACACGTGCACCTCACATGTTATGAAAGCAGAGGAACATCCGACACCAGAAGCACGCCTCGGAACTCGTCCCTGCACACATCAAAAAACATCTTTAATTACAGAGCATGGAAACGGGACCTAAGCTTCTGAGCACCAAAAGCCTGGACGTCCCAGCTAGGCTCTTAGCGATAAAATTAGGCAGACATCTTAAGAAGTGTCTAAATGAGTTCTTACCCTTGTACATACTATCAAACTATCTACAGTCTTTTGCTACCAAATGCATACGCATTAACCATTGTTTCTCCATACCCAATATTCTTCTAAATTCTACCACCACCCGACTAGCCCAACAGAACTCTCTCTCTAGCCCCGAGCTTCCCACATACTCTCCTGAGATGAAATCCATCAAATTAACTCTGTCAATCACAAGATCAGAACTCAAACTCCCATCTACCTTCTTGACAAATTCAGAATCGTGAATCACTAATATGAACCGTAGATTTTAACTGAATACAGAACTGGCTACACACATGCAACAAGCATGAGCTCAAGATCAGATAGACAGGACACTACGTTCTCGGGACCATCTAGAAGGGACAATCCATCTACCATCTATGACCATAACCACCAGCCTATACCAGCACATATACATTTTCACTACACCATACCTACTCTTTAGCAACCCACTTTCGCTTACTAATCTTGATAGACCTGAAATGAAGCATCGCCAATCAAAAACTAGGATCCCATGATCACACAAGACCTGCAAAGGTCGTGGACAGCACAACTAGCACGGTCAGATGAGGCGATTTAAGTACTACCTGGTTTGGGGGAGGGGGGGGGGGGGGGTGGGGGGGGGGGGGGGGGGTGAGGGTGGTGGGGGGGGGGAGGAGGGGGGGGGGGGGGAGTGGCGTGGGGGGTGCGGCGGAGGGGGGCGGGGGGGGGGGGGGTGGTGCGGGGGCGGGGGTGGGTGGGGGGGAGGGGGGGGGGGGGGTGGGGGGGGGGGTGGGGGGGGGGGGGGAGGGGGGGTGGGAGGGGGGGGGGGTGGGGGGGGTGGGGGTGGAGGGGGGGGGGGGGGGGGGGGGGGGGGGGGGGGGGGAGAGGGGAGGGTGTCTGGGACCTAGTTGGTTACAGAGTGCAATTAATTGATCGGGGGGGGACAGACAAGAGTTAATAATATACATATATATACCGGGAGAAAATTTCTTTGTAAATCTGCGCTCTATACTGATCGGGCGCCATAAGAGAAGAATCTATATGGGCAAGGCATAATCCGTCTCCATTAAATATGGAAGGCATTTATTCGTTTGGGGGGTTAACATATTCTAGGGGTGAGTTGTATTCTGCCTTATTCTTTTCGGGATACCCTTCCTAAATAGGAGACAGCGATATTTTACTGCGAGTTCCACACGCTCTTGATAGGTTTTCAAATACAAACCTTTATAATAGGATTGTTTGGCTTATGTTGCAATATAACACTGTTGAGTTGTGGGTAAAACTAGTAGGCATAGAGGATAAGTGGCGGGGGTATATTCTATTTGTTAGTATTTGGGTACTTAATATCGTTGGAAGCAGCGTGCACCGAGTGCTTGTGATCGAATAAGATATAATATGCGATTGTTATCTCTAGCGAGTTACGTATTGAGATAGATCGGTAGTCGTGCTAAGAATAGCTTAAAAAATGGTTGAGTGATATAGTAGTAGAGTAGAGGATGGGAGGTCTGCGTATTTGGGAGGACCTAAAGGAATGGGTGTATGAGCGCTTTTTGGCTTTCGTTTTGGATGCGAAGATAAAAAAGTAAAAAAAATGTAGATCTAGATATGTGTAAATGACCGATAATTGATGAAAACAATGATGGCGATTAGAGGAAATTCTAGAAAAATAATTGGGGGAGTGGAGGGTGCGTATCTAAGTAAGATGGAATTAGGGTTGGATATTTGCGTTTGAGGGGGGTATTTAGGGGGAGGTCCGACAATAGCGAGTAGGAGTTCGAATAAAGATTGACAATACTTCCTTTTTAATATCTTTACATGGGTGTTATTAAAGAATGCTAATTATTAAAATTAAAGTGTTTATAAAATATGCGGTTCTGAATTAGAGGGTAATGCAGGTATCCGAGGAGATATATATAATATCGGATTGGTGGAAGATGTGGCTTTAGACCGATAGAAGAAGTCTTATCAGTAGTATATAATATAGAAAATGATAATGATTACTATGGTAGATAAGAAATTATAGAAAAATAATCAAATTATGTGAGATATATAAAGGAGGAATATTTAAGGTCATAATAATATGATGTAAGAGAAATTGGGTATTTGTAGAAGGGGTATGGATGGATTGAAAAAATTATTATATATATTTTAAAATGATGAAATTCGGAAAGTAAATTAATGATTGTTGTGATACGGTCGGTTAAAGCATATTTGTAATGAGAAATAGATAGTATCTAGGTTAAGATGACATAAATTAATTGTTTGTTGAATTGTGGATTTTCAAAACACAATACATTATTGAATGTTTGAAGCAAGAGGGACTAGTCTGTTTTTATGCACTATTCGTTCTTAATAAGAGTTATTAATTATTATTAAAATTATTTTAAATGAAGCAATTAAAATATATATTATTAATTACATAATGTATGAATATAATAGCTAATTATGGGGAATAGGGGGGGTAAAGGATTTGTGAATTAGATTAAATTAAGAGATTAGGTTTTTGGATGATAATTGCTATAAAAGATGGTAGGGTGAAGAAGTGGAGAGGAGAAGTGTATTTCTATTATAGTAAATTTTAGAGATCAGTATGTGCGTTAAGTTATAAATGGCGATGAGATATGAGAAGAGCGCTAGGGGGTTTGTTAATTCTAAGGGGTTACTGTGAGATTGATCTATGAAGCGTGGTGAAGTAGAGAAGGGAGGTTTTGTCTAGTAGTGCGTATAGGTGAATGTGGATAGTAAGGTAGTATTATTAATATGGAGGATGGGGGGTGAATATTTTTGTAAAGAAGTAATTGAAATGTTTTAGTTATAAAGAGCGTAAGTTGAAAGTATGGGGGAGTGTATTATATGTTTGAGAAAGTATTTTAATTGAGAAAGAGTTATAGGAGGTATGTGAGGTGTAAAGAAGTTAAGAAGGGTGGGAGAATAGTGGGGTATATAAGTAAGGGGGATGGTAGTATTGGTGATGGAGTGATTATGTGAATGTGTAGATATATAATAGGGAAGAGGGGGGTTTATAGGAGGAGAGGTTTTAGGAGAGTGGCTAGGATGTAGGGATGTGTGGGGGGGTGCGTATTGTTAGGTTAGTATATTAGATTAGAGGGGTGTGTGTTTAATAGAATAGATTTAGATTTAAATTGGGAAGAATAGAGGAAAGAAGGTATGTATAAAAATGTTTAAATTGTTATGTTGATAGGGAAGAAATAAGATTTAATAGGGGCTTGAGTGAAGGGAGTGTGATTTTAATAGTGTGGGGGGGTATGAAGGAGAAGTATGTGAGGTAAATTTGGAAATTTTTTTTGGTGAGTATGAGATATAAGTTGGTGTTAGAATGGTGGGAATGGGGGGGATTATTAAATAGATAGGGGATGGTAATATGGGTTGAGATAGTTGTTCGATGAGGATTTGGAATTAGAGATAAGCGTGGGTTGATAGTGGAAGTGGGGATTGGAATTGTAATAGGGTGGAGAATGAAAGAAGGGTAGGGAGGGGGTTTGTAGGGGGGTTTTGGAAGGGTGGAGGGGGTGAAGAAGAATGATGTGATTTTTTGTGGATAGAGGTTGGGTGAGTAAGTTAAGTTGTTTATTAGTAAATGATAGGGATGTGAGGGTAAGGGAGTGTGATTGTGGTTGATAGTAGTAGGAGTGATGGTTGTAAGGTGAGAGTTTGGTTGAATGGAGTATAAAGAGTGAATAGTAAGTAGTTGATGGAGTTGTTGGGTAGGAGCGAGTATATGTAGTGGATGTTCTTTGATTTTATGGGTGTTGAGTAGGTGTTGGTGTTGTTAGTTGATTGGTGGATTATATGTAGGGGTGTGGAAGGTGAGATTGTGTAGGTGTGTGGGTGTGTTGTGTTGAAGGAGATTTGTTTGGTTTGGGGGTTAGGGGATTATGGTGATGTGGTTAGGTATGGGGATTGTGTGGGGTGGAGTATGTGAGTGTGATGGGTGGTGGAGTGGTGTTGTGTGGAGGGGTGTGTTTGGTGTGGTTGGGTGTTGTGTTGTGAGTGAGGTTGGTTGATGGGTTTGGGGTGTTGAGGTGTTGGGGGGGAGTTGTAGGGTTAGTTGTGGGGGGTTGTTGGAGTTGGGGTGGGTGTTGAAAGTGGGGGGGATGGGTTGGTGGTGAGATTGGGTGGGTGAAGTGGGGTTGTGAGGTGAGAGGTTTGTTGGGGGTTGTTGGTTTGTGGTTTGTTGGGATATGGGGTGTGTGTGGTGGTTTTGGTGTGGGGGTTGGGGGTGGGGTGTTTGTGTGTGAGGGTGGTGTTTGTGTTTGTGGTGTTGTGAGGGTGGTTGGGGTGTGGGGGGGGTGGGGTTGGTTGGGGAGGGGAGTGGGTATTGGAGGGGTGTGGTTTTTTGGGGGGGTGGGTGTTAGGTTTGGGGTTGTGTGGGGGTTTGGTGTGTTGGTGGGGGTTTGTGGGGGTTGGGTTGGGTGGGGGGTGTGTGTTTTGTTGGGGGGGTTTGGTTGTGTTTTGGGTGGGGTGGTTTTGTGTGTTGTGTGTTGGTGTTTGTGTTGGTGGTGGTGTTGTTGTTGGGTTGGTGTTATGGGTGGGTGGGGGGGGGGTGGTTGGGTGGTGGGTGGTGGGGGGTTGGTGGGTGGGGTGTTGGTGTGGGGGGGGGTTGTGGGGGGTGTTTTGTTGTTGGTGGTTGGGTGTGTTGGTTTGGTGGTTTTGGTGTTGTGGTTGGTTTGGTTGGTTGTGGGGTTGGGGGGTGTTGGTGTTGGTGTGTTGTTGTGTGGTTTTGTTGTGTGGTTGGGTAGGGTGGTTGTGAGTGGTGGTGTTTTTGGTGTTGTTGGGTTGTTGTGGTGGTTGGGTTTGGATGAGGGTTATGTGGGGTGGGGGGGGTGGGGGGGGGGTTGGTTGGTGGGGGTGGGGGGGGGTGGGGTTGTGTGTGGTGTGGGGTGTGGGTGTGTGTTTGGGTGGGGGGGGGGGGGGGTGGTGTTTGTGTTGGGGGGGGTGGTGTGGTGTTGTTTGTTGTGGTGGGGTGGGTGGGTTGGTTGGTTTTTGTGGTGGGGTTGTTGTGGGGGGTGGGTGTGGTGGGGGGGGGGGGGTTGGGGGGGGTGGGGGGTGGGGGTGGTTTTGGGGTGGGGTGGTGGTGTGTGGTGGTGTTTTGGTGGTGTTGGTGTGGTGGGTGTTTTGTGTGGGGGTGTGGGGGGTGTTTTTGGGTTGTTGTGGTTTGGGGGGTGTGGTGTTTTGGTGTTGGGTGTTGTGTTGTGGTGGGTGGGGTTGGTGGTGGGTGTGGTTGGTGGGTGTGTTGTTGTTTGGGGGTTGTGGTTGTGGGTTTGTGGTTGGGGGGGTGTTGTTGTGGGGTTTTTGGTGGGTGGGTGGTGTGTGTTGGTGGTGTTTTGGGGGGGTTTGGGGGTTGGTGTGGTTTGTGGGGGGGTGGGTGGGTTTGGTGGGGGGTGGGGGGGTGGGGGGTGGGAGGGGGGTGGTGGGGTGGTTGGGTGGTGGGTGGTGGGGGGTGGGGTGGTGGTGGGGTGTTGGGGGGGGGTGGTGGTTGTTGTGGGTGTGGGGTGTGGTGGTGGGTTTGTGGGGTGTTGTTGGTGTTGGTGTTGGGGTGGGGGTGGGGTGTAGGGGGTGGGTGTGTGTTGGTGGGTTGTGTGGTTTGGGTTGGGGTGGGGGTGGGGGGTTGTGGGGTGGTTGTGTGTTGGGGGGGGGGGTGGGTGGGGTTGTGGGGGGGGGGTGGGTGGTTGGGGGGTGGGGTGTGGTGGGATTGGTGGGGGGGGGGGGTGGAGGGGGGGGGGGTGGGGGGGGGGGGGGGGGTGGTGGTGGGTGGGTTGGGGGGTGTTGGGTGTTGGTTGTGGGTGGGGGGGGGGGGGGGGTGGGGTTGGGGGGTTGGGTGTGGGGGGGTGGGGGGGTTGTGGGTGGTGGGGGGGGGGTTGGGGTGTGTGGGGTTGGGTGTGTTTAGAGGGGGTGGGGGTGGTGGGGGGGTGGGGGGGGGGGGGGGGGGGGGGGGTGGTGGGGGGGGGGGGGAGGGGGGGGGGGGGGGGGGGGGGGGGGGGGGGAGGTGTGGGGGGGGGTGGGGGGGGGGGGGGGGGGGGGGGGGGGGGGGTGGGGGGGTGGGGGGGGGGGGGGGGGGGGGGTTGTGGGGGGGTGGTGGGTGGGGGGGGGGGGTGGTTTGGTGGGTTGGGGGGGGGGGGGGGGGGGGGGGGGGTGTGTGGGTGGTGGGGGTGTGGGGTGTGTGGGGGGTGGGTGTTTGGGTGGTGGGTGTTTTTGAGGGGGTAGGGGGGGGAGGGGGGGTTGGGTGGATTTGTGTTTGGTAGGGGATGGTGGGTTGGATGGGGTTGGTGTGTGTGGGGGGGGTATGTTGTGATGTATAGTGGGGAGGGGGGTTGGGGATGGTATATAAGGGGTGAGTGGGGAAAGAAGAGATAATAAGAAGGGGAGGGAGGGTGGGTGGGTAATAAATACAAAAGATTGTAATTGTGTATTGTTATTCAGGATATGTACTTGGGTATGTGTTGCTATGGGTTGTTGTTGACTGGGTCTTGTTGTTCCATTGCCCAACAATCAGTATCCATTCAGGTCACTTCATAGCACCACTCATGAGGTCACCATCTGGTTGAAATTTACACATTTACAAAATCTTTAGAACACAGAGTATGTTCCATTTGTTGTTGCCTCCAAAACCGGTCCGGAAACTGGTCCAGTCTACCATCAGCGCGTTGCTTCGATTGTGCACAGAGACTTTCAAGCGTCGCGTAACTTTGGCTGAACATAACTGGAACTAAAAGAGCTTGAATAAGCAGATTTGTCAAATGTAATCACAGTAACATTTTGTTTACTTATGAGCCCCCCCTTTTTTTTGGAATTCTTGGAAAATATTCATTGCATTTTTTTATAAACTTAATTAACACGTTATGCAAAAACAAACCAAAGAATGAAATGCGATAAGAGACTAATGGATTCATCAAAAAGGAGTTCTAACAAACGAAATTGAAAGCCCCAATTATGTAACTCTCTCATATACAGTAAAACCTTGCTTTCCCTGTGCTTTATATGCTGCTGCTGGCGCCTGTCTCAGTAGCTACCGACATGCTTATCATGCAGTCTCAACTGCAACAGAAATGGTTTGATTCCGATTACACCGAATAGGAAGGACTTTGAAGTGGTACACGTGGGTTTACAAGGGTACAGACGTGTAACTGTTCAGACTTCTCGTTCCCCACATGAGCAGTTTCACCTCACACCTGCGTCCAGCTCTGCTGCTTTATTAATGATGTTGAAATTAAAGCATAGCTTTATTTATTTATTTCATTGTGTGGACATTGAAAAATACATCACAAGAGTACAATGTATCTTTCTAAATAGTGTTGTCTTAGGTCACACAAATGAAAAGAAAAAAACCTTGTGTTTGTTGCCCCCTTTCCTTCAAACTAAATTAAAATATAAAAATAAAGTTGGATTCCTTCTTTAAAAAAACACTGTTTTTTTATTTATGTTATTTATTTTAGTTTAGCAAAATTCCTTAGCACTTTTCAGGACTCTCAAGAACAGGGGAATAGTCATTATTCATTCACTCCAAACACGGTGTTGATAAACTACTACAGTAGCCCACAGCGGCCTGCGGGCACACTGACATTGTTATATGCTTTTAATGATGCTAATCGTTTTTAAAATTGTGCCCTTTTTTTAACCATGTTGTACAATTGTCCTTTGATTTGAAAGAGACCTTTTAATCAAAGTATTATTATTATTAATAAAGAGCTACTCCAAAACTGGATATCAATTGATCCGGAAACAAAAACAAACTCCGCCTGCTGATTACTGACATCAGTATTCTAGCACACACTTGTTTCATACAGTATTTTTCTCACGCATTGACTGAAACTATCCAGCTTTCTTCCTAACTATTGGCACCAATCCAATCATCGCAATCCAACTTTATTTATAAAGCACTTTAAAAAACAGCGTCGACCAAAGTGCTGAACCAAGCAAATGAGGAATTACAAATAATGAAGTACAAAACATTCATAAGTCGAACTTCCTCAGGTTGTGTTAAAAAGCCAAGGAGAACAGGTGTGTTGTAAGAGAGGATTAAAAGGAACAAGAGACTCTGTCTGGTCTGAGGTGCAGGGGGCAGTGCGTATCCCACAGTTTAGGACAGCAACAGCGAAAGAAAGAACACCGGCGCCTCTGGTTTTTCTTTTGTTTGGAACAAACACAAAGACAGATCTGCTTGACACTCAGGATCCGTCAGAGTGTGCTTCGACAGTGCAATATAATCTTAATCTGTCTGACATGTAGGGTGTCATAGCTAATAGGAATGAATGCATCGACCCATTAGTGAGTGCTTGACGAGCCTAGACTATCTTCATCCATAACTACTCGGGACATTTGCTTATGGTCTGATTACACGCACATCACTCAACAGGGAGCTCATTTAGAGTGGTGTCTTGTGAAGTATCTAGAAGAGCAGCTGTTTTGTCCAAGATTGAATTTAAACATCTTTCCAATGATATTTGTAGATGTTTAATGGTGTGGGGACCTTGGGCATGTTCAGGAAAACTACAAAAAAACAACATCCAATTTTGTAGGAAGAACTTAAAGTTAATGCATTCCTACATACTGTACGTTCACATAATAACAGTAGCCATTAAGAGTAGATGTGAATGTACAAGGGAAATAGAATACCTAAATATGGATTTTATCTTCAAATAAAATAAAATATGACTTTGAACACAATCACGTAATACTCAAAGACATTTCTTTACTAGTTATTTATTTTATATCAATCCTAGTCAGGAGAAAACAGAATATATGGAAAGCAACTCACGCAATTAAATCAATTTGGTTCTGCTGCTTCAATTAAAATACTCCTGTTGTGAGCAACTCAAAACGTAATGACAGGGTCTATTCTAAGGAACATTGATATATTTTCACAGCAAAGCCATCCCCAATTTTTTCTACCCTTTAATCCATTTCTGGGTCAGGTGGGGTGGCAAGCACAGATTAGCCACCCAACGTCTCATAGCACCAAAGCCCTCACTGACTCTCGCTGCAGTTGGAGAGTCACAGGAGGACGGCTGCTCTTGAATGAGAGCATAGCCTAGATCTTTCAGTTGGGGCTTTGGGCAAAGTGAGGGTTAAAGTGTCTTTGCCAAGGACACAACGTATATTCACAGCTTATCTAAATCAATTCTTCACAGCCTTATTAAGAAATTTGGCACTAGCCTTTGATTGTGCTATAATGTGGATAGATTAGATGGAAATAGCTATGGCAGGCACGCTGGCTGAGTGGATAAATGAGTGTGGTGCAACAGTATAAGTGAAATTGAGAAGTATCTGGACTTAACTTGTCATAGATTGGGAAAAAAGATTCAACACAGACACATTGATAGAGATTAGTGTGAAAAAATCAAACGGAAAAGATTGACAAAAATATAGTTTACAACATTGTAAACGACCAAGATGACTCTGATCTGACCATTTCTACTGTGACGCATTACATAGAAAATAAAATGGTCCTCAGTTCCTGAAAAAGCAAGAAGATGGAAATCCACAGATTTACATGGTTACCGAACTAACAAAGTGAAATCCCTTGATATAACAAGGAATCGTGAAGAAAATACAAATTAATTAATTAATTAAATGGACCCTGAAAAGATGTATAACGGGAGCGTGATGAGTGACAGACCTCCTTTTCTCTAATAAAGATTTAAACTAGTAGAAGAAAAAAAAATCTGTACTGTTTCACATTAAATGTTGACAA
Organism: Knipowitschia caucasica; assembly: GCA_964034765.1. Lineage (NCBI taxonomy): Eukaryota > Metazoa > Chordata > Actinopteri > Gobiiformes > Gobiidae > Knipowitschia > Knipowitschia caucasica. The sequence continues at coordinate 832,529 of OZ035837.1, forward strand.
TATGAAACAGTAATCACTTTGGCATCGTACTGAATGTTAAAAAAATTAGAATCCTCTGAATCTTTTAATGTGGACATCTGAAAATACCATCACACTTCCAACCAAAGCTCATTGCCCAGTTAATTCCAACTTCGGCCGTTACATAAATTAAACAGGGCCGCTAGTAAGGCAACTTGTCTAAATGTTAAAACAGTTTTTGTTCTATGGCAACTTCTAATGAACAGAGGGGAGGTGTTTGAGAACAGAAAAACAAAAAATATCTATCGTGATATTAAAAGTAATTTTTGGGCCTTCTTGTCACACTTTGTGCCTTTAGTGTGAACAGCCATATAGCACGTTCACCTCTCAGCAAGGAAGGTCCCTGGGTTAAATGTCCAGGTGGAACGGGGTCAATTCTGAGTGAGAAGTTGGCATGTTCTCACCCTGCTTGGCTTAGGTATTCCTCGGGTACTCGTTTCCCTACAACTAAAAATAGAGTCAATAATATCTAGCATGCGCCTCCTGACTGGCGACCCCGCTCGCCCATCCTTGTTGGAGTAGAGAGACATAATGCCAAAATCTAACAATTGTAAACCAGCTTTGAGACTCTGAACTGCAGTTGAAAAGGAGGAATAGGAACAAATAAGAGATTACTACTACCTTACTTACTACCCTACCACTAAAAACCTCTCACTAGGTTAAAACCTCCCGCGCCGGGCCCTGACCAAGCGGAGACCATCAACATTCTGGAGATGGTTTCCTGTGCGCGTTTACTAACGGCAACCACTGCTCCTGACGGTAAGTCACTTACTTTACTCGTAGTTTGAATCTATTTACTGGTATGTAATCTAATGTGAGTATAATTACATCACAGTTTAAATGTTGAGATTTATGACTGCTATAGACAGTACCTTTAGGTCAATATAAAAGGTAGAACTGTGTACTTTAATAAGATAAAGACAATGCTCAATCAATCAATGTTCATTATTGTAGCAGTTCTCACGAGCTGATATCACATAAAGCTTAATCATCACATAGCATCCTAAACAGTAAAATCACACAGTGTTATTAAAAATCACAAATAACAAAGAATTAAAGAGTAGTGATAAAACCTTCAGATGGTAGCAAAGGCACAATGGAAACATGCTTACAACCTGGGATGATCACTGCTGAGTGTAGACGACTGCTGCACATTTTCTGAAAAGACGTTTCCAAAGATTATTAAGCAGCATGAATCTGAAACGCAGCTCCCCATGTTTCGATACCCCCTGACTCTGGACCAGCAGGAGAACCGAGTCCCTGTGCTCCTCAGAGTCCCCAGCAGGAGGCCAGTCCCCTGTGAGCTCTCTGGTCTCTCTCTGGTCTCTCTCTGGTGTCTCTCTCTGGTCTCTCTCTGGTCTCTCTCTGGTCTCTCTCTGGTATCTCTCTGGTCTCTCTCTGGTGTCTCTCTCTGGTCTCTCTCTGGTCTCTCTCTGGTGTCTCTCTCTGGTCTCTCTCTGGTCTCTCTCTGGTCTCTCTCTGGTCTCTCTCTGGTCTCTCTCTCTGGTCTCTCTCTCTGGTCTCTCTCTCTGGTCTCTCTCTGGTCTCTCTCTGGTCTCTCTCTGGTCTCTCTCTGGTCTCTCTCTGGTGTCTCTCTGGTCTCTCTCTGGTCTCTCTCTGGTCTCTCTCTGGTATCTCTCTGGTCTCTCTCTGGTCTCTCTCTCTGGTCTCTCTCTGGTCTCTCTCTGGTCTCTCTCTGGTCTCTCTCTGGTCTCTCTCTGGTGTCTCTCTCTGGTCTCTCTCTGGTCTCTCTCTGGTCTCTCTCTGGTATCTCTCTGGTCTCTCTCTCTGGTCTCTCTCTGGTCTCTCTCTCTCTGGTCTCTCTCTCTGGTCTCTCTCCGGTCTCTCTCTCTCTCTGGTCTCTCTCTCTGGTCTCTCTCCGGTCTCTCTCTCTGGTCTCTCTCTGGTCTCTCTCTGGTCTCTCTCTCTGGTCTCTCTCTCTGGTCTCTCTCTCTGGTCTCTCTCTGGTCTCTCTCTCTGGTCTCTCTCTCTGGTCTCTCTCTCTGGTCTCTCTCTCTGGTCTCTCTCTCTGGTCTCTCTCTGGTCTCTCTCTCTGGTCTCTCTCTCTGGTCTCTCTCTCTGGTCTCTCTCTGGTCTCTCTCTCTGGTCTCTCTCTCCGGTCTCTCTCTCTGGTCTCTCTCTGGTCTCTCTCTCTCTCTCTCTGGTCTCTCTCTCTGGTCTCTCTCCGGTCTCTCTCTCTGGTCTCTCTCTCTGGTCTCTCTCCGGTCTCTCTCTCTGGTCTCTCTCTGGTCTCTCTCTGGTCTCTCTCTCTGGTCTCTCTCTCTGGTCTCTCTCTGGTCTCTCTCTCTGGTCTCTCTCTCTGGTCTCTCTCTCTGGTCTCTCTCTCTGGTCTCTCTCTCTGGTCTCTCTCTGGTCTCTCTCTCTGGTCTCTCTCTCTGGTCTCTCTCTGGTCTCTCTCTGGTCTCTCTCTCTGGTCTCTCTCTGGTCTCTCTCTGGTCTCTCTCTCTGGTCTCTCTCTCTGGTCTCTCTCTGGTCTCTCTCTGGTCTCTCTCTCTGGTCTCTCTCTCTGGTCTCTCTCTGGTCTCTCTCTCTGGTCTCTCTCTGGTCTCTCTCTCTGGTCTCTCTCTCTGGTCTCTCTCTGGTCTCTCTCTCTGGTCTCTCTCCGGTCTCTCTCTCTGGTCTCTCTCTGGTCTCTCTCTGGTCTCTCTCTCTGGTCTCTCTCTGGTCTCTCTCTGGTGTATCTCTCTGGTCTCTCTCTGGTCTCTCTCTGGTGTCTCTCTCTGGTCTCTCTCTCTGGTCTCTCTCTCTGGTCTCTCTCTCTGGTCTCTCTCTGGTCTCTCTCTCTGGTCTCTCTCTCTGGTCTCTCTCTCTGGTCTCTCTCTGGTCTCTCTCTCTGGTCTCTCTCTCTGGTTTCTCTCTGGTCTCTCTCTCTGGTCTCTCTCTGGTCTCTCTCTGGTCTCTCTCTCTGGTCTCTCTCTGGTCTCTCTCTGGTGTATCTCTCTGGTCTCTCTCTGGTCTCTCTCTGGTCTCTCTCTCTGGTCTCTCTCTCTGGTCTCTCTCTCTGGTCTCTCTCTGGTCTCTCTCTCTGGTCTCTCTCTCTGGTCTCTCTCTGGTCTCTCTCTCTCTCTCTCTGGTCTCTCTCTCTGGTCTCTCTCCGGTCTCTCTCTCTGGTCTCTCTCTCTGGTCTCTCTCCGGTCTCTCTCTCTGGTCTCTCTCTGGTCTCTCTCTGGTCTCTCTCTCTGGTCTCTCTCTCTGGTCTCTCTCTGGTCTCTCTCTCTGGTCTCTCTCTCTGGTCTCTCTCTCTGGTCTCTCTCTGGTCTCTCTCTCTGGTCTCTCTCTCTGGTCTCTCTCTGGTCTCTCTCTGGTCTCTCTCTCTGGTCTCTCTCTCTGGTCTCTCTCTCTGGTCTCTCTCTGGTCTCTCTCTGGTCTCTCTCTGGTCTCTCTCTCTGGTCTCTCTCTCTGGTCTCTCTCTGGTCTCTCTCTGGTCTCTCTCTCTGGTCTCTCTCTGGTCTCTCTCTCTGGTCTCTCTCTGGTCTCTCTCTCTGGTCTCTCTCCGGTCTCTCTCTCTGGTCTCTCTCTGGTCTCTCTCTGGTCTCTCTCTCTGGTCTCTCTCTGGTCTCTCTCTCTCTCTCTCTCTGGTCTCTCTCTCTGGTCTCTCTCCGGTCTCTCTCTCTGGTCTCTCTCCGGTCTCTCTCTCTGGTCTCTCTCTGGTCTCTCTCTCTGGTCTCTCTCTCTGGTCTCTCTCTCTGGTCTCTCTCTCTGGTCTCTCTCTCTGGTCTCTCTCTGGTCTCTCTCTCTGGTCTCTCTCTCTGGTCTCTCTCTCTGGTCTCTCTCTCTGGTCTCTCTCTGGTCTCTCTCTCTGGTCTCTCTCTCCGGTCTCTCTCTCTGGTCTCTCTCTGGTCTCTCTCTCTCTCTCTCTCTGGTCTCTCTCCGGTCTCTCTCTCTGGTCTCTCTCTCTGGTCTCTCTCCGGTCTCTCTCTCTGGTCTCTCTCTGGTCTCTCTCTGGTCTCTCTCTCTGGTCTCTCTCTGGTCTCTCTCTCTGGTCTCTCTCTCTGGTCTCTCTCTCTGGTCTCTCTCTGGTCTCTCTCTGGTCTCTCTCTCTGGTCTCTCTCTGGTCTCTCTCTCTCTCTCTCTGGTCTCTCTCCGGTCTCTCTCTCTGGTCTCTCTCTCTGGTCTCTCTCCGGTCTCTCTCTCTGGTCTCTCTCTGGTCTCTCTCTCTGGTCTCTCTCTCTGGTCTCTCTCTGGTCTCTCTCTCTGGTCTCTCTCTCTGGTCTCTCTCTCTGGTCTCTCTCTCTGGTCTCTCTCTGGTCTCTCTCTGGTCTCTCTCTGGTCTCTCTCTGGTCTCTCTCTGGTGTCTCTCTCTGGTCTCTCTCTGGTCTCTCTCTGGTCTCTCTCTGGTATCTCTCTGGTCTCTCTCTGGTGTCTCTCTCTGGTCTCTCTCTGGTCTCTCTCTGGTCTCTCTCTGGTATCTCTCTGGTCTCTCTCTGGTGTCTCTCTCTGGTCTCTCTCTGGTCTCTCTCTGGTCTCTCTCTGGTATCTCTCTGGTCTCTCTCTGGTGTCTCTCTCTGGTCTCTCTCTGGTCTCTCTCTGGCCTCTGGTGTATTTATTTTTGAATAGTTTATTTGAATATGGACGATACACATTAATCAACATTGCTGTGAATGTGTCAGTATTAGCTAACATGCTAACAGCTAGTTTCCAACTGTAGTCCCAGAGACAAGGTGTAAAATACCATCAAAGTGCACTGCAAAAAACTACAATTACATTACATTACAATACATTACATTACATTACAATAGATTACATTACATTACAATACAATACAATACAATACAATACAATATTGTAATACAATACAATACAATACAGAGTAACTAGTTAAAACATTTGAATTTAAAAGACGTCATTAAAACATATAAAAGCAAGTAATGCATCATGAGTGGTTACATCTTGATTGTCCAATAACCATGTTTTTAACGTATGTTTAAAAGTGTGTGGTGCTGTTTCTTCTCTGGACTGGGATTGATCCAAAACTGAACGCTGCACACTGAGGAAGCTGATTGGCTGCGCACTGAGGAAGCTGATTGGCCGCGCACTGAGGAAGCTGATTGGCCGCGCACTGAGGAAGCTGATTGGCCGCGCACTGAGGAAGCTGATTGGCCAAAGGAACTTTTTCTCAGTGGGACGAGAAGATTATTAGAGGCAGCAGATCTGGTGTTTCTGCTGCTCTGCTTAAGGAAATAGTCCATAATCAACCTTAAGTTATAACAAACAGTAAAACAAAACATGCCCCTTTACCACCACCCCCACATTCACTCTCTACATTCACAAACCTGAGCACACACAGGAGCACACACACACACACACACACACACACAGGAGCACACACACACACACAGGAGCACACACACACACACACAGGAGCACACACACACATACACACACACAGGAGCACACACACACATACACACACACAGGAGCACACACACACACACACAGGAGCACACACACACACACACACAGGAGCACACACACACATACACACACACAGGAGCACACACACACAGGAGCACACACACACACACACAGGAGCACACACACACAGGAGCACACACACACACAGGAGCACACACACACAGGAGCGCACACACACACACACACAGGAACACACACACACACAGGAGCACACACACACACAGGAGCACACACACACACAGGAGCACACACACACAGGAGCGCACACACACACACAGGAGCACACACACACACACACAGGAGCACACACACAGGAGCACACACACACAGGAGCACACACACACAGGAGCACACACACACACACAGGAACACACACACACACAGGAGCACACACACACACACAGGAGCACACACACACACACAGGAGCACACACACACACACAGGAGAACACACACACACAGGAGCACACACACACACAGGAGCACACACACACAGGAGCACACACACACAGGAGCACACACACACACAGGAGCGCACACACACACACAGGAGCACACACACACACACACACACAGGAGCACACACACACACACAGGAACACACGCACACACAGGAGCACACACACACAGGAGCACACACACACACACAGGAGCACACACACACACACAGGAGAACACACACACACAGGAGCACACACACACACAGGAGCACACACACACAGGAGCACACACACACAGGAACACACACACACACAGGAGCGCACACACACACACAGGAGCACACACACACACACACACAGGAGCACACACACACACACAGGAACACACACACACACAGGAGCACACACACACACACACACACAGGAACACACACACACACAGGAACACACACACACACAGGAGCACACACACACACACAGGAGCACACACAGGAGAACACACACACACAGGAGCACACACACACACAGGAGCACACACACACAGGAGCACACACACACAGGAGCACACACACACACAGGAGCGCACACACACACACAGGAGCACACACACACACACACAGGAGCACACACACACACACAGGAACACACACACACACAGGAGCACACACACACACACAGGAACACACACACACACAGGAACACACACACACACAGGAACACACACACACACAGGAGCACACACACACACACACAGGAGCAGGAGGTGTCGGTTTCCTTTGAGAAGAGAAGTTAGTGTTTCCAGTGGAAAAGGTTTAAGATATTTTAAACCAATCAGATTCGAGGTCCCGCCTCCTCCAGCCAGTGTAGAAGCAGTGATATTAATGTGTGTTGCCTCAGTTTTGGGTCAGAGTTGGACAGTCCCAGAATGCATTGCAGCGGGCCGGGCTTTACACGGTTTGGACAATGGATGAGATATTTCCACATCCTGCTAACCAGTATTGACCATATTAAATGTCCATAGTTCCCCACATGGTGTTTGCATTGTTTACATAGTGATGAACAGTTCTTTTCACATTTATCCCGTTGCTATGGAGCAGTTTGTCATTTGTTTATTATTTTAAATTGTATTTCTTGTAACTTCAACATGTTTTTGGAGTTGAGCAGGATAGAGCTCCACTGTTGGGTTGTTTTAGTCATATCAAGATCACGCTCAGTAAAGTCCCCAGACGGATATAAATGTACCACACTTTACTTTTTAGTAAACTGATTTTCAAATGTTTTTCCAAGTCCTGTTTACTGTGGAATTGAGTTTAGAAAATGCCTAATTTGCAAGTACCTAAAGAATTGTTTGTTTGTTAAATGTTTCCTGAAACTGATTATCGTATAGATCATATTTTACTTTAATCCCACATTGTTCCCATTCTCTGTAACCTTTATCTCAACAAGAAGGATTAAAACAAGACTTGAATAGTTTGGGTCAATTGAAAACTCCTTTTTGATAGTTTTCCAGGTCATTAAAATATTAAAGGCTATATAGTTAGTTATCTAGTTAAGAAAGGGTGCTTTGATAGAAGTGGCAGTTTGTGTCCTAAAGATTCTAATTGTAAATATCAGTTTCCAGCTTCCTGTCCTTCCCACTCAGGTTCTTCAGTTGTATTGAACAGGATAGTACAGGAGACTGGGCACAGCAAGGCCTCCCTCTTTCAAAGACAACTGTAGTTTTCCAGTTTCACTTTAGGACGACGGCCTTTCCAAATGAACTTAGAAACTTGTTTATGTAGATCTTTAAATACCGTTGTTGGTAGGGCATGAGGAATCATTTTCATTTGGATGACAGCTATACGCCCCAAAAGAGATGAAGGTCCTGCTGTCCATCTCAGAAGGTCTAACTTAAAGACTGATAACAGGTTCATTTGGCTGAGCTCTTCCCAGTTATAAGGGACTTTGATGCCAAGATATTTAAAACCGTTTGCAGTGAGTTTGAACTGATTGAGAATTGAGTCGTGCGAGCTTCGGCTGTCACCGAGCGGTAGCACTGATGACTTTATATCCTGATTGTTCCCCAAATGCATGAATGGTTTTCATAACATTCGGTAAGGATATCTTAGCATTTTCAACAAAAAGTAAAACATCATCTGCATATAAAGAAATAACATGTTTAAATGTCCCTCTGTTGATACCAGATATTTGGGGATGAGCCTGTGCCAGAGGTTCAAAGGTCATTATGAATAACAGTGGAGACAGAGGGCAGCCCTGGCGAGTGCCCCTTTCTAAAGAGAAGGGATTAGATATTATGTCATTTGACGACTGCTTCTGGACAAGTGTAGCTTTACCCACTGAAGGAAAGAACCACAGAGTCCAAAGCGTTCCATTACTTTGAACATGAATTTCTACTCGAAGCGGTCGAATGCCTTCTCCGCATCCAATGAGTCTCTGGTCTCTCTGGTCTCTCTCTCTCTGGTCTCTCTCTGGTCTCTCTCTCTCTGGTCTCTCTCTGGTCTCTCTCTCTCTGGTCTCTCTCTGGTCTCTCTCTGGTCTCTCTGGTCTCTCTCTGGTCTCTCTGGTCTCTCTCTCTCTGGTCTCTCTCTGGTCTCTCTGGTCTCTCTCTGGTCTCTCTCTGGTCTCTCTGGTCTCTCTGGTCTCTCTCTGGTCTCTCTGGTCTCTCTCTCTCTGGTCTCTCTCTGGTCTCTCTGGTCTCTCTCTGGTCTCTCTCTCTCTGGTCTCTCTCTCTCTGGTCTCTCTCTCTCTGGACTCTCTCTCTCTGGTCTCTCTCTCTCTCTGGTCTCTCTCTCTCTCTGGTCTCTCTCTGGTCTCTCTCTGGTCTCTCTCTGGTCTCTCTCTGGTCTCTCTCTGGTCTCTCTCTGGTCTCTCTCTGGTCTAGACAGTGTCTATAGTCCAGTACAGATAGTGTATAATAATTAGAGAAAGGGCAGGCTCCTTTTGTGGCAGTGGCACCTGCCACGGCTGACCAGTGGCACCTGCCACGGCTGACCAGTGGCACCTGCCACGGCTGACCAGTGGCACCTGCCACGGCTGACCAGTGGCACCTGCCACGGCTGAGCAGTGGCACCTGCCACGGCTGAGCAGTGGCATGTACACAACAAGTGGCGTTTAAAACAAATAGAGTTGAAAGCAGCCTGTACAAAAGACAACAAGCAGCAGTATTAGAGATACTGGTCCAGTGGCTCAGATGGTAAAGCACAGGTCTCGGACTCCCACTCGGAGCCTGTCCACAGGGAGTGGAAAGCAGGTCTCCGAAACTACAAGAAGGCCCTTCGCGGGGCTCGAACTCAATACTATTCAACTTTAATAGAAGCGAATAAAAACAACAGTAGATTTTTGTTTGGTACCGTCGCTAAACTCACAAACTGCCATAGCGCAATCGAGCCTAAAATTCCAAGCTCACTGAGCAGTGTCGACTTTCTCCACTTCTTTAATAATAAAATGACATCCATCCGTGACAAACTGGAGGAGGTTGCTCCTGCTGTTGGTAGTGGACAGGTTGAAGCGGCATACGTGACTTCCCACTTAGACTCTTCAGTGGGCCTCGATAAATTCATGGCTGTGAGCCAAGCAGAGGTGATCTCTGTGGTCACATCCTCAAAAGCCTCAACTTGCATGTTAGACGCAGTCCCGACATGGCTCTTCAAAGACATACTTCCTTTGATAATTGAGCCTATCGTAAATATAATAAACGCATCCATACAATGTGGCTATGTCCCACAAGCTTTTAAAACCGCGGTAATCAAACCCCTTCTGAAGAAAACAAACCTGGACCCAGAAATACTTACAAACTACAGACCGATCTCAAACCTCACTTTTATATCTAAAATCCTGGAAAAACTTATAGCTGAGCAGCTCCGCTGCCACCTGCAGGAAAATAATATGTTTGAAGTCTTTCAATCAGGATTCAGAGCTCATCATAGCACTGAAACGGCACTAGTCAAAGTCACAAATGACTTACTACTAGCTGCCGATAATGGACAAGTGTCAGTGCTGGTCCTACTGGACCTTAGTGCTGCATTTGACACAATAGACCACAGCATTCTACTGCAGAGGCTAGAATGTGATATAGGTCTTAGAGGAACAGCCCTTGGCTGGTTTAAATCCTATTTATCAGATCGATATCACTTCGTCAATGTGAATCAGGACTCGTCGCCTTATTCTGGAGTGGAATTCGGTGTGCCGCAGGGTTCGGTACTCGGACCGATTCTTTTTACTCTCTACATGCTGCCACTGGGAAACATTATTAAAAAGCATGGAATTAATTTCCACTGCTATGCAGATGACACACAGCTTTATCTGTCGATGAAGCCTAATCAGACAGATCAGCTAGAAAAGCTCAGTGCCTGCATAAAGGACCTTAAAATGTGGATGACTCTTAACTTCCTACTTCTCAACCCGGAGAAGACAGAAGTGATCCTACTCGGTCCGAAGCGCCTGCGTGACTCCCTCACTAACCAGATAATTACTCTGATAATGTCAGTATAATACCCAGTAACACTGTGAGGAATCTTGGAGTCATTTTTGACCAAGAACTCTCCTTCAAGGCTTATATAAGCCAAGCAACTAAAACGGCGTACTTCCACTTACGGAACATTGCTAAAATTAGGAATTTCCTTCCTAAAAGTGACGCGGAAAAACTCATTCACGCGTTTGTCACCTCAAGACTCGACTGTAACGCTTTACTGGCAGCGTGCCCTAAAGCCTCTTTGAAGAGCTTCCAGCTCGTTCAGAATACAGCAGCTAGGATCTTAACAGGTACCAAAAGGAGGGAGCACATAACTCTGGTGTTAAAATCACTCCACTGGCTCCCTGTGGAGTACAGAATAAAGTTTAAAATCCTTCTCTTAACATATAAAGCCATAAATGGCTTGGCTCCTTCTTATCTCCAAGACACGTTAGTGTCGTATCAACCAAGTCGAGCGTTGCGCTCACAAAACGCCAGACGTCTGGTGGTCCCTAAGGTCTCAAAGGTCACTGTTGGTGGCAGAGCATTTAGCTCCAAGCTCCTTTACTGTGGAATCAGCTTCATTTATGTTAAGGAAGCAGATACGGTCTCCACATTCAAGGCCAGGCTTAAAGCACTTTACTTTAATTTAGCATATAATTAGGTAATATATAATATATGGTGTATATATTATATATGTATGCTGTATTATGTTATATATTATGTTATATATTATTCAATAATGTATTGTGTTATGTTGTATATTATGTTATATATTATGCTGTATGTTATTCTTTATTCAAGGCTAGGTTTAAAACAGTCCTCTTTAGTTTAGCATATGGCTAGGAAGGTAAGACTCGGAGAAGGTTAAACTCCTCAGAGTGTTAGTCAAGCTGCATAGGGAGCCCCCTGCTGGAGAAGTATGGTAACTTGAGCACTATCCTCTCCTCCTTCCTACTTTATCTGTTTAGCATTTTTAGGATTCTGACTGTAGTTTGTTCATTGCTATTCACCCGTTGTCCCATTGTCTGTTTCATGGTACGATGACGGGATCTCTGAGCCTGGCCTCTTCCATCTACACCTGCGGACTGCCCCGCCCGACCCGCCTGGGAGTGCTTCAGTCCTGCACCGGACCTGTCCACGTTCAGCGTCCACTGGTCCACGTTCTGTAGCTAGCTTAGGTCCTAGATCATTAGCCTGTCCGTCCGGAGGAGCGGATCCCTTTCTCATATGGGTCTCCCTCCCTGTGGGTTTCCCTAGTTCTCCCCAAGGTTTCTCACTTTTTCCCACTGGGTTTTTTAAGAGTTGTTCCTTGTGGATGCAGGAGGGTCTTGTTGGACAGTTAGTGTCCAACAGAAAGGATTGGTGATGATCAGGACACTTTAGCATTCTACAACATGTATGGACATTTTCTTCTGTGTGTGCTTTATATTCTTCATGTGTTTTAACTGTTGATTCTCTGACCTGTGTTGGTGATTTCAATGGTTTTGTTAAGTCTCTGAGATGACTTCTGTCGTGACCTAGGGCTATACAAGAATAAATTGTATTGTATTGTATTGTATTGTATTGTCTACGGTTCTGATGGTTGCTAGTTCAAATCCCCAGTGACAACAAATGACATTTGCTGATGTTGGGTCCTTGGGCATAACACTTCATGGAGAATGTCAGAAGTGCCATAAGTTGTTTGAGTAATAATAATATATAAGTTATCGCATAAATTTGTTGAAAGACTTAATTTGATGTAATATATATGGTTTAAATTCTGATGAACTAAATATTCCTGTGGCACACTTGGTTTATAACTGTCTCTCATGCGGAAGGTTCCTGGTTCAAATCCAGGACTTGTCTTTATTTTTCTTTTTGTCAGATTAAATACAAATCTAATATATATATATATATATATAACAAAAAAATCATTTTATTTCTCTCTCTTCTTTAATAAAACCAGAAACATGGAACAATAAGAAAGAGCATTAATACATATATTTTTTATAAAAGAATGCAAAGTATAAGAGACAGCTTAAACGGTCCAAGAACAGAAATGAAGATTTTAACAATATAGAGATAGACCTCATGTACTTTCTGCTTGTGTTTTCCATCCATCCTCTTCACCTTTGGTTGGATCCATTCTTTATATATGTCCTAAAACAATAGAATCTTTTGGTTTTTTCTTTTTCTTACACAAAATAAGTGGCAGTCATTAAACATTCGTCTATAGTGCGTAAGATCAAAGATAGATTGGCAGATCAAACCTTTTTTTTAAATGACAGTTATATAAAAACCGTATATATATATATAAAGATATATATAGATATTTATAGATATATATATGTATAAAGAAATAACCGTCATAAAAAAGTTTTTGATCTTGGGTGGATTTGAATCTGCGAACTCTTGCATGATGGGCGGACACACACCAGGTACGCCGCACACCAGGTACGCCGCACACCAGGTACGCCGCACACCAGGTACGCCGCACACCAGGTACGCCGCACACCAGGTACGCCGCACACCAGGTACGCGGCACACCAGGTGGTTTTAACTAAAATTGTGTCTTGAGTGTTTTACACATCATTTAGTTTTACCCTAACGATGATGCAATTTTATTATATTATTATATCCTAATGCAAGATTACTATTGCAACAACACATAGTATAAATATATATTCATTCATATTACATTTGTATTTAATCTGACAACAAAATAAAGACAAGTCCTGGATTTGAACCAGGAACCTTCCGCATGAGAGACAGTTATAAACCAAGTGTGCCACAGGAATATTTAGTTCATCAGAATTTAAACCATATATATTACATCAAATTAAGTCTTTCAACAAATTTATGCGATAACTTATATATTATTATTACTCAAACAACTTATGGCACTTCTGACATTCTCCATGAAGTGTTATGCCCAAGGACCCAACATCAGCAAATGTCATTTGTTGTCACTGGGGATTTGAACTAGCAACCATCAGAACCGTAGACCTGTGCTTTACCATCTGAGCCACTGGACCAGTATCTCTAATACTGCTGCTTGTTGTCTTTTGTACAGGCTGCTTTCAACTCTATTTGTTTTAAACGCCACTTGTTGTGTACATGCCACTGGTCAGCTGTGGCAGGTGCCACTGGTCAGCTGTGGCAGGTGCCACTGGTCAGCTGTGGCAGGTGGTCAGCTGTGGCAGGTGCCACTGATCAGCTGTGGCAGGTGCCACTGCCACAAAAGGAGCCTGCCCTTACTGGAGAATTATCTTTATAGATCAGTGTGTGTGAAGGGAAAGGCAGAGACCTGCTGCAGCTCCATGTGCTGCTCTGTCCATAAACAAGTCTGGACTGGATTTGTCCATAAATCTCCGGCTTTCCCAGAGGCGAGGCTCGGTTCTGGGATCGGAAGAGGACCGTGTCCCTGAGCGGAAAAGCACGCGCCGAGCAGACGGAAAGGATAAATCACAGAGCGAGGTGCAGACAGAACCTGGCTCCGACCCACTTCACTTCTGCTCTCTGGACCTGTCTCTAGTCCTGGTCTCATTAGTCCGGGTCTCATTTGTCCTGGTCTCACATTAGTCCTGGTCTCAGGTCTCTGTCCTGAAGTCCTCTCACATTAGTCCTGGTCTCAGGTCTCTGTCCTGAAGTCCTCTCACATTAGTCCTGGTCTCAGGTCTCTGTCCTGAAGTCCTCTCACATTAGTCCTGGTCTCAGGTCTCTGTCCTGAAGTCCTCTCACATTAGTCCTGGTCTCAGGTCTCTGTCCTGAAGTCCTGGTCTCATTAGTCCTGGTCTCATTAGTCCTGGTCTCATTAGTCCTGGTCTCAGGTCTTTACAAATGAACTTGAAGCAGCAGATTATAAATATCTCTAAATGCTTTAGTGAGTGTTGTTTTGACCTGTGTCTAGTTCCTGGAGAGAGCGGAACAGCCCTTAGTCCCGTGGCCCCCGCCGCTCTCTGGGGGCCCCTGGGGGCCGGACCCTCACACTTCAGCTTCTGGTTTGAACATCTGGAGGAGCAGATGTTTTTGGGGGATCCTGGAAAAGCCCATTCCTCTCCCACCTGCTACTCAGGGACCATCAGAGGCTGCTGCGACACACAGGACCATGAAGACACACAACTCTGGACCATGAAGACACACAGAACCATGAAGACACACAACTCTGGACCATGAAGACACACAGAACCATGAAGACACACAACTGGACCATGAAGACACACAGAACCATGAAGACACACAACTCTGGACCATGAAGACACACAGAACCATGAAGACACACAACTCCGGCCTCTGGACGCACAAACACACACAGATCCACGACACTAGTCCCAGAGTAACTACTTAATGACACGTTTGTTCTCCATCACTTTCTCCCTCCCCCTCTCTCCCCCCCTCTCTCCCCCCCCCCCCTCTCCTTCTCTCCTCTCTCCCCCCCCTCTCTCCCCCCCCTCTCTCCCCCCCTCTCTCCCTCCCCCCTCCCCCCCTCTCCCTCCCCCTCTCTCCTCTCCCTCCCTCCTTCTCTCCTCTCTCCCTCCCTCTCCCCCCCCCCTCTCCCCCTCCCCCCTCTCCCTCCCCCTCTCTCCCTCCCTCCTTCTCTCCTCCCCCTCTCCCTCTCTCTCTCCCTCTCTCTCCCTCCCTCTCCCCCCCCCTCTCTCCCTCCCCCCCTCTCTCCCTCCCTCCCTCTCTCACTCCCCCCCCCCCCCCTCTCCCTCCCTCTCTCCCTCCCTCCCTCTCTCACTCCCTCCCCCCCCCCCTCTCCTCCCTCCCCCCCCCCCCCTCTCCCTCCCTCTCCCTCCCTCCCTCCCTCTCCCTCTCCCTCTCCCCCCCTCTCTCCCTCCCTCTCCCTCCCCCCCCCCCTCTCTCCCCCCTCTCTCTCCCTCCCTCCCTCTCTCTCCCTCCCTCTCCCTCCCCCCCCCCCCTCTCTCCCTCCCTCCCTCTCCCTCCCCCAGTGATGGATGTGCAAGTTGTTGTGTGTCTGTTGTGTCTCCCGCCTGTGACCTCTGCAGCTGTGGTTCCGTTCAGAGCAGGTCACTGTCTCCTGGTGCAGATGTGTGATGTGTGTATAGTTTATTTGGTTGGCACAGTGCATGTGACAGACACCTCTCTCAAACACACTCTCATTCACCCACAACTATTGCACACGTTTTTAGTGGTAGGGGAAACCGGAGCACCTGGAGGAAACCAGAGCACCTAGAGGAATCCTACGCCGAAACGGGGAGAACATGCAAACTCCACTCAGAAAGGCCCTGGTGGTGGAATCAAACCCAAGACCTGGACTGTGAGGAGGTGAAGTATACTCTTCTCTCCCCCTCTCTCCTCTCTCACTTCATTCACTGTCAGCTGCAGAGGGACTGGATGGACCTCAGGCATTTGAGAGAAACTGCCACAACCATAAACAGTGTCTGAGAGAGACCTGAGAGAGACCAGAGAGGAACCCGAGAGAGACCAGAGAGAGCAGAGAGACCAGAGAAAGACCAGAGAGAGAGAGCAGAGAGACTAGAGAGAGAGACCCGAGAGAGACCCAAGAGAGACCCGAGTTCACTGCTAAACTCCGGCAGCTCAGGAAAGCAAAGGAGTCTGCTTTCAGGGAGGGGGACCGCAGCGGCTACAAAGCAGCTAAATATCAGTTCAGGAAAGAACTGAAAGCAGCCAAGTCCCGGCACAGAGAACGACTACAGGAGCAGTTTAGTAACAACGATACTGCTTCTGTCTGGAGGGGCCTACGGGAGATCACCAACTACAAACCCAAAGCCCCCCCCTGTGCTGACGACCACAAGCTAGCTGACGAACTGAACTTATTTTTCAGTCGCTTTGATGCTGCCCCTGACACCTCTCCCTCCCCCACCCCCCACTACTCTAACGACCCACCCATCAGCCCTGCCCCCAGCCTAACAATAGCCTCTAAAGAGATTAAACAACTCTTCTTGAGGCTGCACCCCCGCAAAGCTCCTGGCCCGGACCACGTGTCTCCGGCCACTCTGAGACACTGCGCCAGTGAGCTTACTCCTGTGTTCACGGACATTTTCAACACCTCTCTGCAGTCCTGCCATGTCCTGCTTCAAATCCTCCATCATTGTCCCCGTCCCGAAGAAGCCCAGGATCACAGGACTCAACGACTACAGACCTGTAGCACTTACGTCTGTCGTCATGAAGTCATTTGAACGCCTGGTTCTCTCCCATCTCAAGTCCCTCACCTCCCCCCTCCTGGACCCCCTGCAGTTCGCCTACAGAGCCAACAGATCTGTAGACGACGCCATTAACCTGGCCCTCCACCACATCCTACAGCACCTGGACTCCCCGGGGACCTACGCCAGGGTCCTGTTCGTGGACTTCAGCTCTGCCTTCAACACAATCCTGCCATCCCTGCTCCAGGACAAGCTCTCCCAGCTCAACGTGCCCGATTCCACCTGCAGGTGGATCACTGACTTCCTGTCGGACAGGAAGCAGCGAGTGCGTCTGGGGAAGAATGTCTCGGACTCTGGGATTATAAATACAGGAGCCCCACAGGGCTGTGTTCTTTCTCCCCTGCTCTTCTCCCTGTACACCAACCACTGCACCTCCAGCCACGACTCCGTGAAGCTGATCAAGTTCGCGGACGACACCACCCTCATTGGACTCATCTCCAACAACGATGAGTCCGCCTACAGGAGGGAGGTGGACCGGCTGGTGTCCTGGTGTCTCCTACAGGAGGGAGGTGGACCGGCTGGTGTCCTGGTGTCTCCTACAGGAGGAGGTGGACCGGCTGGTGTCCTGGTGTCTCCTACAGGAGGGAGGTGGACCGGCTGGTGTCCTGGTGTCTCCTACAGGAGGGAGGTGGACCGGCTGGTGTCCTGGTGTCTCCTACAGGAGGGAGGTGGACCGGCTGGTGTCCTGGTGTCTCCTACAGGAGGGAGGTGGACCGGCTGGTGTCCTGGTGTCTCCTACAGGAGGGAGGTGGACCGGCTGGTGTCCTGGTGTCTCCTACAGGAGGGAGGTGGACCGGCTGGTGTCCTGGTGTCTCCTACAGGAGGGAGGTGGACCGGCTGGTGTCCTGGTGTCTCCTACAGGAGGGAGGTGGACCGGCTGGTGTCCTGGTGTCTCCTACAGGAGGGAGGTGGACCGGCTGGTGTCCTGGTGTCTCCTACAGGAGGGAGGTGGACCGGCTGGTGTCCTGGTGTCTCCTACAGGAGGGAGGTGGACCGGCTGGTGTCCTGGTGTCTCCTACAGGAGGGAGGTGGACCGGCTGGTGTCCTGGTGTCTCCTACAGGAGGGAGGTGGACCGGCTGGTGTCCTGGTGTCTCCTACAGGAGGGAGGTGGACCGGCTGGTGTCCTGGTGTCTCCTACAGGAGGGAGGTGGACCGGCTGGTGTCCTGGTGTCTCCTACAGGAGGGAGGTGGACCGGCTGGTGTCCTGGTGTCTCCTACAGGAGGGAGGTGGACCGGCTGGTGTCCTGGTGCAGTGGTAACAACCTGGAGCTGAACGCCCAGAAGACAGTGGAGATGATTGTGGACTTCAGGAAGAGCACTGTCCCCCCGCCCCCACCCTCCGTGATGGACTCCCCCATCACCTCTGTGGAGTCCTTCCGTTTCCTGGGCACCACCATCACCCAGGACCTCAAGTGGGAGCCGACCATCAGCTCCCTCATCAAGAAGGCCCAGCAGAGGATGTACTTCCTGCGGCAGCTCAGGAAAGCCAAGCTGCAGTTCTACACGGCCATCATCGAGTCCATCCTCACCTCCTCCATCACCTCCTCCAGCACCTCCTCCATCACCTCCTCCACCACCTCCTCATCACCTCCTCCATCACCTCCTCCATCACCTCCTCCAGCACCTCCTCCATCACCTCCTCCATCACCTCCTCCATCACCTCCACCATCACCTCCTCCGTCACCTCCTCCGTCACCTCCTCCGTCACCTCCTCCATCACCTCCTCCGTCACCTCCTCCGTCACCTCCTCCGTCACCTCCTCCGTCACCTCCTCCATCACCTCCTCCATCACCTCCTCCATCACCTCCTCATCACCTCCTCCGTCACCTCCTCCATCACCTCCTCCATCACCTCCTCCATCACCGTGTGGTTCGCTGGAGCCACAGTCAGGGACAAACAGAGACTACAGTGCATTGTGCGCTCTGCAGAGGAAGTGATCGGCCGCAGCCTTCCATCGCAGCAGGACCTGTACGTCGCCCGAGCTCGAGGCCGGGCTGGTCGTATCACAGCCGACCCCTCTCACCTGCACATGGACTATTCCAACCACTCCCCTCTCACCTGCACATGGACTATTCCAACCACTCCCCTCTCACCTGCACATGGACTATTCCAACCACTCCCCTCTCACCTGCACATGGACTATTCCAACCACTCCCCTCTCACCTGCACATGGACTATTCCAACCACTCCCCTCACCTCACTCTATTCAACCACCCCTCACCTGCACATGGACTATTCCAACCACTCCCCTCTCACCTGCACATGGACTATTCCAACCACTCCCCTCTCACCTGCACATGGACTATTCCAACCACTCCCCTCTCACCTGCACATGGACTATTCCAACCACTCCCCTCTCACCTGCACATGGACTATTCCAACCACTCCCCTCTCACCTGCACATGGACTATTCCAACCACTCCCCTCTCACCTGCACATGGACTATTCCAACCACTCCCCTCTCACCTGCACATGGACTATTCCAACCACTCCCCTCTCACCTGCACATGGACTATTCCAACCACTCCCCTCTCACCCTGCACATGGACTATTCCAACCACTCCCCTCTCACCTGCACATGGACTATTCCAACCACTCCCCTCTCACCTGCACATGGACTATTCCAACCACTCCCTTCTCACCTGCACATGGACTATTCCAACCACTCCCCTCTCACCTGCACATGGACTATTCCAACCACTCCCCTCTCACCTGCACATGGACTATTCCAACCACTCCCCTCTCACCCTGCACATGGACTATTCCAACCACTCCCCTCTCACCTGCACATGGACTATTCCAACCACTCCCCTCTCTCATCTGCACATGGACTATTCCAACCACTCCCCTCTCACCTGCACATGGACTATTCCAACCACTCCCCTCTCACCTGCACATGGACTATTCCAACCACTCCCCTCTCACCTGCACATGGACTATTCCAACCACTCCCCTCTCACCTGCACATGGACTATTCCAACCACTCCCCTCAGGCAGGAGGCTGCGGTCCATCAGGACTAGAACCTCCCGCCACAAGAACAGTTTCTTCCCCTCTGCTGTTGGACTCTTGAACACTTCTTAACCTGTCCCCCCGCCCTTTATAAAGTCACTTTACTGCCCATCATACGTCACTTTACTTCACTGTACTGCTGTCACCTTACATTGTGTGCACCATGTGCACTTGTATATTGTAAATAGTAACTGTAACTCTATTTTAAATTCAAATTTATTCTTTAGAAGTGTTTTTTATTCTTATTTTTATTATCTCTTTCTGACTGTTGCACTGAGCCAAAATAATTTCCTAGTCTGTGACTTCCTGTTACTTACGTGGCAATAAAAAAAAAAAAAATGATTCTGATTCTGATAAAGAACCATAAATAATGCACTAATTAACACTTAATTAGCTGTTAATTAGAGAGGACTAAACTATAGTGTATTAAACATTAAATATTAAATATTTGACGTTCTAAAGGTGAAAGTTTTACTGAACCAGAGAGAGACCAGAGAGAGACCAGAGAGAGACCAGAGAGAGACCAGAGAGAGAGACCAGAGAGAGACCAGAGGAGACCAGAGAGAGACCAGAGAGAGACCAGAGAGAGAGACCAGAGAGAGACCAGAGAGAGACTAGAGAGAGGCCAGAGAGAGACCAGAGAGAGACCAGAGAGAGACCAGAGAGAGACCAGAGAAAGACCAGAGAGAGACCAAAGAGAGAGACCAGAGAGAGACCAGAGAGAGACCAGAGAGAGAGACCAGAGAGAGACCAGAGAAAGACCAGAGAGAGACTAGACAAAGACCAGAGAGAGACCAGAGAGAGACCAGAGAGAGACCAGAGAGAGACCAGAGAAAGACCAGAGAGAGAGACCAGAGAGAGAGACCAGAGAGAGACCAGAGAGAGAGACCAGAGAGAGACCAGAGAAAGACCAGAGAGAAACCAGAGAGAGACCAGAGAGAGAGACCAGAGAGAGAGACCAGAGAGAGACCAGAGAGAGACCAGAGAGCAGAGAGAGAGACCAGAGAGAGACCAGAGAGAGACCAGAGAGAGAGACCAGAGAGAGACCAGAGAGAGACCAGAGAGAGACCAGAGAGAGACAGAGAGAGACCAGAGAGAGAGACCAGAGGGAGACCAGAGAGAGAGACCAGAGAGAGACCAGAGAGAGACCAGAGAGAGAGACCAGAGAGAGACCAGAGAGAGAGACCAGAGAGAGACCAGAGAGAGACCAGAGAGAGACCAGAGAAAGACCAGAGAGAGACTAGAAAAGACCAGAGAGAGACCAGAGAGAGACCAGAGAGAGACCAGAGAGAGACCAGAGAGAGAGACCAGAGAGAGACCAGAGAGAGAGAGAGACCAGAGAGAGACGAGAGAGAGACCAGAGAGAGACCAGAGAGAGACCAGAGAGAGAGACCAGAGAGAGACCAGAGAGAGAGAGAGAGACCAGAGAGAGAGACCAGAGAGAGAGACCAGAGAGACCAGAGAGAGAGACCAGAGAGAGAGACCAGGAGAGAGACCAGAGAGAGACCAGAGAGAGAGACCAGAGAGAGACCAGAGAGAGAGACCAGAGAGAGACCAGAGAGAGAGCCAGAGAGAGACCAGAGAGAGACAAGAGAGAGACAGAGAGAGACCAGAGAGAGACCAGAGAGAGAGACCAGAGAGAGACCAGAGAGAGACCAGAGAGAGAGACCAGAGAGAGACCAGAGAGAGAGACCAGAGAGAGACCAGAGAGAGAGACCAGAGAGAGAGACCAGAGAGAGACCAGAGAGAGACCAGAGAGAGAGAGACCAGAGAGAGACCAGAGAGAGACCAGAGAGAGACCAGAGAGAGAGACCAGAGAGAGACCAGAGAGAGAGAGAGACCAGAGAGAGAGACCAGAGAGAGAGACCAGAGAGAGACCAGAGAGAGAGACCAGAGAGAGAGACCAGAGAGAGACCAGAGAGAGAGACCAGAGAGAGAGACCAGAGAGAGACCAGGGCTCAGACCGGTTTGGGACCAGAGTATGTTGTGCTTTGTAAACGTGCCAAATGTTGCGCTAAAGCTAAGCTACACCCAGAGCCTGTTACTGCACAAATATGGAAGCCCATAAGGAGGTTTCTCACATCAGACTAGTGGAAGAAGGTTTCTCTCATCACAGACTGTTGGAAGGAGGTTTCTCTCATCACAGACTGTTGGAAGGAGGTTTCTCTCATCACAGACTGTTGGAAGGAGGTTTCTCTCATCACAGACTGTTGGAAGGAGGTTTCTCTCATCACAGACTGTTGGAAGGAGGTTTCTCTCATCACAGACTGTTGGAAGGAGGTTTCTCTCATCACAGACTGTTGGAAGGAGGTTTCTCTCATCACAGACTGTTGGAATGGAAGAATACTTGCTGAAACGTGTTCAGTAAATTGCACTTTTTAACCCTAACATACATTCACTTTGAGCACTTTGGCTCCTGCCTCAGCTGGACCTGCACCTGCCCACAGCGACCAGGACCAGGACCAGGACCAGGACCAGGACCAGGACCAGGACATGTTGGTAACATATTTGCTAAGCTAAACTGTAACTGTAAATAAAGGCATTGATTGGTCCATCCTTATATGGCTCATATATGACCAGAGTGAGACCAGAGAGAGACTGAGAGACTGGAACGTTCACATCCTGTGAAACACTAAATGAATAAAGTGTGATGGATTGGTCCTTGATTGAAGACAAATCAGTTGCTTAAAAAAACAGAAAGCAGAGAAATAACAAGGGCATTGCGACTCACAACAAGGACAAAGCAGACCATGTTTTAGCGGTAACCTTCAAAACAATAACTTTATTTGTTTAGTGAATCAAAAATCACAATAGCATTTGTCTTGAAGGGTCTAGTTGACAGGATTACAGGCTGCAGACTGGAACTGGTTTTCGGGTCTCATAATTTTACTTTGGACTAGAGCAGAGAAAATTATCCGAACCCAGAGGCTGCTCCACCTCTGCTGCTGTGACCCGTCCTGCTCCACCCAGAGGCCACTCCACCCTCTGCTGCTGTGACCTGTCCTGCTCCACCCAGAGGCTGCTCCACCTCTGCTGCTGTGACCCGTCCTGCTCCACCCAGAGGCTGCTCCACCTCTGCTGCTGTGACCCGTCCTGCTCCACCCAGAGGCTGCTCCACCTCTGCTGCTGTGACCCGTCCTGCTCCACCCAGAGGCTGCTCCACCTCTGCTGCTGTGACCCGTCCTGCTCCACCCAGAGGCTGCTCCACCTCTGCTGCTGTGACCTGTCCTGCTCCACCCAGAGGCTGCTCCACCTCTGCTGCTGTGACCCGTCCTGCTCCACCCAGAGGCTGCTCCACCTCTGCTGCTGTGACCCGTCCTGCTCCACCCAGAGGCTGCTCTACCTCTGCTGCTCTGACCCGTCCTGCTCCACCCAGAGGCTACTCCACCTCTGCTGCTGTGACCTGTCCTGCTCCACCCAGAGGCTACTCCACCTCTGCTGCTGTGACCTGAAGGGCTGTTGCTGATTATTACTATTTTTAGCTTTTTAAAATGTTCAATTTTATTCTTTATTTTTGCTGCTACTAGACCCCTGAATTTCTCCAACCGGGCTCAATAAAGTATCTATCTATCTTAAAACATGCATAAAACAGGGGACAATCTGTGACTAGCATTATAAAGACAACAAGAAATAGTCAAAATGGACCCAGATGCCAGACAATGGACAGTGAACTAGAAGCAACAAAATGGCTGCAGGTGAAGGAGGGGCTGTCACTGCGCTCTTAATCTATTGTTTGCTTTTATACTCTGCAAAGCCATTTCATGTTGATTCTGGGTGGATTGACTTTTTAATTTTTAATAGTATACCACCCCAACACAAAGACTTGAGCTTTAGCTTCAAGTCATCAGACCATGAATCGGATAAGACAAGCATAGGGTGTGGGACGTACACACTGGCTATGACGCTATCACTATACAACAAGACAAATATGAGGATGAACTCAACACCGCGTTCAACACCGCGTTCAACACCGCGTTCAACACGGACGCTTGGATTTCTAATCTCCATATGTCTGATGTTGTCTAAAGACATTCACCCATGTCCGGGCCTGCACCACGTCAAGATGCCGGTGTGCGAGTTCTACTTACTCATAGATCAAAATGCTTGAAAGTGGGCGTGGCTCAGATATTTTTCACAATAAAAGTCCTCTGCCTCTGCGGGATGTCCAAAGTTCGAAATACAGACACATTTCACGTAGTGTTTCTGAGGAAGGATTCCTATTAGATATAATCAACGTAAAGTCAGAGGTGTTGTTGCTGTTCCAAATACTGTCTGTGCCTCGCGAACTGTTTCCCACTACACTGATCTGAACAGCTGCAAGGTGCGCAGTTTAACCTGGAGCTGGGTTGTTTTCATTCACTAAACATTCTCACAACAGCGATGTACAAACACATGCTCATCGCCTGCTCTCACACACTGTTCTCATAGACTACAGTCATAAGAAATGTTGATTTAGAAAAGCAAATTACATGTGGAATTAATGCTGTAGGTGATCGCTATCACAAACCAGGAAAATGACGTTCGGGTTGTATGAATGAGCAATAATGTGACTAATAATGAGCATGCAACTGTGACAGGACGAACGTGTGTGTAAAACATAACAGCAGCAAGAGGTTGTCACTGAAAGACGACAGCAGACATTAGGACATGTTAAATAAGCAGCAGGGCACACGAAGAGTGTCATGAAATCGCCACGAAAGCAGCGCATTTCAAAGATGTAGCGGGGTGAGCGTACGCAGACACGCAGGTGGATCTAGCCCACTTTACAAATACAACATGTGTTTCACCGTCTGTTGATTATATCTAATAGGAATCCTTCCTCAGAAACACTACGTGAAATGTGTCTGTATTTCGAACTTTGGACATCCCGCAGAGGACTTTTATTGTGAAAAATATCTGAGCCACGCCCACTTTCAAGCATTTTGATCTATGAGTAAGTAGAACTCGTTCACCGGGAGAGGCTAACCTACTAGCATTGGAAGGTACACGCGTCACTCCTACCTTACAGGTATGCTCTTTGGGTCTACACACTCATCCGGGGTGCAGCATCCTAATATTCTGCTCCCCTTGTGTCCATCGTTAACTGCGGCGGAGTTGCCACTGCGAGATGACCGGGTTGAAGGAGCAGTGGTTGTGCGGCAGCCCATCGATGCAATACATGAGCGAAAATCGGGTGCGTGGACGCACAGAGGTGCAGCAGATAAATCTGGGAACGAGTCCACTGGTCAGCCGTGCGCTGGTGCTTTGTCGTCTTGTGGGAATCGTGAACGGAGCACACTACGGGTCATGCTGTCAACTAGCGCTAGCACGAGTGGTTTCTTGTTTGCCACGACAACGCGCAATGTAAACAGGAAGCCCATTAACCCAGCCATAGTCAAAAACAGAAAGTGTTTTTTTTTCCACTGTTAATCAGTCTAAAGTAGTATGGGATCCTAGAGCTAAGCCCAAGGGCAAATTAGGCAGACATTTAAATGTAAGAAGCATTTTGTCTAAATCTAAACAAATCCATCATCTGTTGATCAATACCAACTTGGACTACCTCTGCCTTTCTGAGACTTGGCTCCATAAAAATGCACCCTCTGCGGCACTGGACATTCCAGGCTATAATACGCTCAGGAGGGACAGAGAAGGTGCAAAGGGTGGTGGGTCATGATCTATATTAGAGATGACATCCAGTGCCAAGAAATGCAATGGCTGAACAACCATGAGTTGGAATGTTTTGGTTTAAATGTCATATTATCTTCACAAATGACATTTAACATTATAGTTTTATATCGTCCTCCATCGTCAGATTGCAGTTTCTATGACAAATTGGAAAATGTACTTAAAGGGCCCATATCACGAATTTTGACTTTTCTCTGCTTTAAACATGATTACAGTGCTATTTGGGCTTCATACACATGCCCAGAGTGTTTTTAACATTGATTCCCTCAAGCTCTAGTTAGAGAGCGATCTGTCTCCTTCAATCTCGAGAGGCACCAAAACGCTCGGGTCCACTTCTATGACGATTTACACATTGATGACGCGCATAAGGCCGCCTCCAGGAGGGGCCAGCAATGATTGGCAGAGGGGAGAATAAAAAACAAACACGCCCACAAACGTGCGTGGATCTGTACATGCAGCTACTCTACCGCAGTCTGTACTTCGCTTCACATCGATCTCTGTAGTTACTGCTGCTGTCGTTCACTAAAAGTGTCAGCATCATGTCAACTTGGAGAAAATGTTTGTTTGGGTGTAACTACGTGACGAGACTCTTTGGCTTGCCAAAAGATGAAGCGATTCGGCGAAAGTGGCTTGACTTCATTCACGGGTTTCTGCCTCCGAAACCGTCAAAGAATCTGTTCGTCTGCGAGCGACACTTCGCTAAAGACTGCTTCCAGAACTACGGTTACCATGAAACTGGACTCACTAAAAAGCTGATCTTGAAACATGGTGTAGTTCCCACAATAAAAGACGCTAACGGGGAGCCAAGATCGGTAAGTACAATGCAAACTCAACATACATGACTGCCAAGTAATAGTACTTGTAGTAATCATGTCCACTATGTCGCCAATATCATGCATAATACTAGAACAGTAGCTGATTGATTTATTACGAACAGATCGTAATAATGTGCAGTAGTGTTACTATAGAGAAGCTAGATACAGGTAACAATAATGGCGATAACACGTTCATTGTCCTGGACTGAGGCCCAGGCATTTTACTCATAGATTGTTTGTTGCTGTGACCCATGTAGATTACAAACCAGTAAAGCCCGGCCTTTTCAGTTGGAAATTAGCCAGAACTTGTACATATTACGCATCAAATTATGTTAATTTGTAGTGTTATCGTATAGCCATATTTATTTCATCTTGATCTTGAAGCATTTAGAATGCAAATGGGTTAGTGTTGTATAGTTTTCGCAATAAACAATCACAATAACACAAACGATTATGCTGTTGAGTCAAGAAAAACAATGACAGTAAGTTAGAGTAACGCTGCCCTAGATCATAGACTATACAACAAACCCCCCACGTTTGACATCAGTCGACACATTACTTGTATACGCTACTCATGTTTACGCCACACCAAGCTATTATATTTAGTTCAACCTTTACATATAATATGTGAACACTTAGTGATGAAAACACGTTTGTAGATTTATTGATAATAACTGATGTTCTTTATTCCATGATAGAGTACTTCTGAGGAGGCACCCAGCCACAGTCGTGCTGGAGCAACTGCTGGAAAACTGAGGACCAGAACTGTCTCCACACAGATATCTGCCAGAACCCTAAAGCTACAACATGTCAGAAGTAAAGGTAGGCTATTGCTTTTGCACATTGTGAATAAACACCACATACACCAAAGACATGGTACCATAATAACACGCACTAATGCTGACAGATGCACGTAATTACCAGCATTCAGTGTCTGTCTTTCCAGTTATATATATGAAAAGTTGCAACATAAGATGATAATAGTGTGAAGTTTATCTGAATGTTTTAAAAGTCCTGAATCCAAACTGGGGGTCTGTGTTGTTATATTATTATGTGTGGTACAATTCTGTTCTGTAGTAGTGTGAATGTTGCTAATTCTATGTATGCATTTCAATAGGTACTCTTGCAAAACCCAACACCAAAGATGCATCTACAGAGACAGATCAGTCTTGGATGGTGCTGTCCTCCACACCAATAAGATCATCTACCTCTGGGCTCGGTGTTGGGTCAAGGAAGAGACGTCGTACAGACATTTTTGAGGAAGACGAGGAGGATCCTGACATCTCAGATATTTCCCCACCACAACCACACGACTCTACTTATGAGCTTGGGGCCACTCTCACTGATGTTTCTGGAATGATGTAAGTATGTAGTATGTATACACTGTAGGTAGCAATCATCTACAATATCAATAATGTCTGTATTTGTCATATTTTGTCCAAAAACAGGGAAACAGAATGTCCCTCTGCTTATGAAGAACCGAAATACATAGTGTTTGACAGCAATTTGAAGTCCCTATTTGAAACATGCCCAGTTTGCACACGTAACTGTAAAATGCAGAGAAGCATTTTTGGGACATTTGTTTCATTTACACAAGATTGCCCACACTGCTTGTTTCATTGGAAGTGGGACAGTCAGCCGATACAGGGGAGCACACCAGTTGGCAATCTACAGCTTTCTGCAGCAGTGTATTTTTCCGGCGGATCCTTTGTAAAGCTGGAAAAGGTAACAACGGCACAACACAACATTGAGTTCATTTTGACCATTGTGTTTATCATACATCATGTGTTCTTCAGATATGTAAAGCTATGCACCTTCAGATCCATCAGTACAACTCATTTAGGAGACATTCACGGCAGTTTCTTGAACCAGCAATAAACCACAAGTGGAGGAAAGATCAAGAGAGGTTTTTGGTGGATCTGAAGAAGAAGGGCAAAATAGCTGTGGGAGGTGATATGAGAGCAGATTCACCAGGTAGGGAAGGTAATGTCAGCATATTATATCACATGGCATGTAACGTTTTTTCAATGTTTTTATTTAGGACACAGTGCTAAGTATGGCAGCTACACGCTGATGGAACTTGAGAGTGAGAAGGTGCTTGACATACAACTAGTACAGGTATGTCTAATATTAATGATGATCACACAATTTATTGTTTCATTACAAGTGACAGTGTGAATCAACGTTTGTGTTTCCTTAGAGCAATGAGGTAGGAGGAAGTTTTTATATGGAAAAAGAAGGACTGCGCCGGTGCTTAGATTTCCTGCAAGAGAATAGTCTTGAAGTGGACTATATTGTCACAGACCGTCACACACAAGTGAAAACCTTTCTACGGAGCCGAGATGTAACCCAGTACTATGATGTCTGGCATCTGGAGAAAGGTTTGGAATGAATCTTGTGTGAAAACAGAAACGTGTAGGTTTGTTATCTTATATGAATGCATATATGTGTTATATTGTAGATGTATCCAAAAAGTTGGATAAGTTGTCCAAAGAGAAAGAGTGCCAGGTGGTGGGAAAATGGACAGCAGCCATAAAAAATCACATATACTGGGTTGCATCATCTTCCAAGACAGGATCAGAGAAAGTGGCAAAATGGACATCCCTTGTAAATCATATTCAAAATGTACACGATCATGATGACCCTGTGTTTCCCAAATGTGCACATCCAGTGAAAGAGTCCAAAGATCCAAGCAAATGGTTTCTGCCAGGTTTGGAAAAGCATAATCGAACTCTGACGCCAGAGTTGTGTGTTTACCAATACATTGCTTATTCACTCAGGTTCTGCCCCATTGTACAAAATAGAAAAGCTACTTGTGAACAAGAGACTGCTGGAAGATGTAAAGAAACTCAGCTCTGAGCACCAGACATCGTCACTGGAGGCGTTTCATAGCGTTATTCTCCGCTTTGCCCCCAAAAATGTTGTGTACCCTTTTGTCGGAATGATGTGCAGGTAATATAACTGAATAGTTTTTGTAACAATTATGAGTATTACAAATCCTTTCTACATTGACACTCTTTTTTTGCAGGTTGTTTTTGGCAGGAATGCACTTCAATGAAAACGTGAAGCGTGAGCAAGCATCATCAAAAGGGCAGCCTTTATTCAAAGTTTCCTACCCTAAATACAAAAAAGGAAAGCCTACAGCAAAGCCTGTCAAAACAAAGCCGACATTTGGTAATCAAAAACACTGTACAAACATTTTACATTGTCAGTGTACATTTATATTTATATATATATCTCCAAATGAAAAAAAATATATAACTAGTCACACTTTTGCAGGATATGTCTCTGAGCTGATGCACCTCGTCTTCACTGAGGTCTTCTCCGAGCCAGCTCCTTTTATTGAACAGTTGAAGACTGTCCCTGTGCCTGCAGACCTCAGCTCTCAGTTTGAGAGAGTTCCCAAGGGAGATGTGGTTGCTGCACATGTTGCCAGGTTCAGTCGAGGGGCAGCCGAGGCTGACCAGAGGGTAGAAAGCCAACGTACTGGCCGTCAGGATCTGGGAACTCCTGGCGTATCCTGAGCACTGCACATGCAGGGATGACCACCCTGATTCTGGCTCCCAGCAGTCCCCAGCACCAGCTCACGATGCTTCTGTACGCCACAAATCTGAGACGCCTACCGAGAGTGCACATATGTAAATTAGTGAAATTTACTGTTCTATGTACTGTAATTTGCTGTCCTATTTATGTTGTGATGATTGTACTCCTGAACCCTGCCTCCTCCATCTGCACCTGTGGACTGTCCTCCCCAGCCGGACTCGTGAGCTGCACTCCCTCCCTGCCATGAAGCTGCCTCAGTCCTTGTTCTGCAGTCTGTCTGTCTTTCTTTAGCCTAAGTCCTAGATCTATTGCCCGGTGGGGAGTGGATCCCTCTCTCAATGTAGATCTCCCTGAAGTTTCTCACTTGCAGGACAGTCTGTTTGACAGTTTGTCTAACCAGAAGGACTGTGGTGATGATCTAGGACACTCAACATTGTAGGATATTTATGATCATCTGGCCCTTATGGATCAATGACTCTTTGTTTGTATCATTGCATTTCTGTTGTTAGAGCCGTTTTATTCTCTGCTGTGTTGAGAAATAGTGATGTAAAACTATACAGGTATAAATTCCATAGAATTCGGAAAAGTACATAATAAATTATTGCAAATAAAATATTTAAATGAAAGTGTACTTACTCTTCTTGTGTTCTCCTTCGAACTGGCCCATAGTCTGCACGATAAATATTATTTATGGTTTGCAGAACAAAAATATGTATATTCATTGCAAAGCCAGGGTGGTCTATAATGCAGGCAGGTGGATCAGGCAGCTGATTTATCCGTCTCAGAACCTACATATGAAAAGAAAAAGTGTGAGAAAGCCATGTCATGGAATAATGATTATTGTAGTGCATCAATTTATTTTAATATAGAATTGTTCCCCAATTACTATAAATGCGTACAGTAGGTGACACATCTTTGAGCTTGTTTAGACCGTTGTATTGTTACTGTTTACAAAATGCATCGTTGATATTCTACGCCTTTATGATTATTACAATTACCTGTGGAATTTCTTGACAGCATACATTTTCTCTTTCTGTAGGCATTGTCCTACAGTTCCCGCATGTGCACCTAAGAAAAAATCATATCAAAGCTTCTGCTGTAATAAAATGATTGATAGCGTTAGCTCATATTTTACCAAGCCGAGACGTCCTGGTGGTTCCTTCGGGGCTGTTGCACTTCATGTACCTCGAACTCTGGGTCCGACTCTGGATCGAGGACATATGGCTCTATGTGACGGATTGCCATCGTTGTAAAAAGTTTGTTATCGAGTCTGCAGGTGCGCTTTACCGGCGAACGCTCGTGTTTACAAACTCAGCGTGGCTCAGCCTACTTCAGCGAGTGGGCGTGATGGGGGACGGCTGTGGTCTGGGCTACGTCACCGTGCGGGAGGGGGGAGGCGGGCTCACAGGCAGAGGAGCAAAAATCAGCTCGTTTCATTTGAGGTGACGTAGCCTCCTTGTAAGAAATGGCTATAACTAGACAAGTGTTGAGTGATGTATGGTGTGTCAACAAAATTATGAACACACATGTACATAGGATGGACTGTGAAGCACAATTAGAAGCGCGATATAGGACCTTTAAAGAAGCAAACACAAATAAAGAGACTATTATTCTAGGGGACTTTAACATAAACTGGGAGGATGCATCTTGTAGAAAACATCTTAAAAGAATCTCTGAAAAGTTTGATCTTCTTCAAATGATACAAGGTTCCACAAGAATTACAGCTTCTAGCAGCAGCCAAATTGATTTAATTTTCACAAATCGACCCAATAGAATAATTAAATCCTATAACATGTTAACTGGTCTTTCCGACCATAATCTGATTTTGGTGGCCAGAAAGCTATCTAAAAAACGATTCAGTTCCTCTGGAAGAGTTGGTGAAGTCAACAGAATACCTAAGAATAAAGTAGAAGGCTTTAAAAATGCAGTGCAGCAGATTCACTGGAACCAGAAATTATTGGGAAATTGTGAAACTGACAGTAAAACCTTTCTAACAGTATTGGAGCAAACAATTCAAAAATATAGCTCAAAAATCAGCATCAGGCACAATAAAAATGTATTGCCATGGATGAACTCTGAAATTGTAAAATTAATGAAGGAAAGAGATCTTGCTTTAAAAAATGCTTTAAAAAGTAAGGTGGAAAAAGTTTTTTGCAACTCTCAGGAACAAGGTGGTTAAAAGCATTCGAAAAGCAAAAGCTGCTTTTTTCTTGAGTCTCATTTATAATGCAAAAGGAACCTCTAAAATGATCTGGAATCATGTAAAGAAACTTTTGGGACATGATGTAAAACGCATGAAACTCTTGGAAATTAAGATAAATAGGGAAATTACCAATAATCCAAAAAGTGTTGCAGATGCCTTCAATAATTTCTTTATGGAGTCAGTGTCCACTATTGCCCAGTCATTTCCTTCTGGTGGCATTACCATTTCTCTCCCGACATCGGAGCCAGCTTTTAGAAAAGGCCCAGGTTTCACAGACTATTCAATCCTTAAAACCATCCAAAACAAAAGATGTATTTGGTATAGTCCCATGTGCACTGAAAGAACTTGGCACGTCATTAATCACTCCAATAACTAAAATCCTAAATCAGTCTATCACAGAAGTAATCTATCCTCAGGTCTGGAAATCAGCTGCTGTCATTCCAGTCTTTAAAAATGGAAACCGCTTCTCAGTCTGCAATTACAGACCAATCAGCATCAGACCTACAGTGTCTGAGGTGGCGGAGAAACTTGTTGCACAACAAATAATCATCTGAACACCACTCCATTTACATTCCGTCCCATGCAATTTGGTTTCCGGGCCATTCCACAGAGACAGCTAATTGTTTTTTTATTGAAAACATAAAACAGCAATTGGACAAAGGTGGTTTGGTTGGGGCAGTTTTTCTTGATTTCAAAAAAGCTTTTGACAGTCAACCATCAAATACTCCTCTCAAAACTAAGCAAATTCAATTTCTCCTCAGAGGCAATAAAATGGATAGAATCCTATTTGACAAATCGCTTTCAGTCAGAATCAAGGACTACAACTCTCCTCCTCTTTCATTAAAAACAGGTGTTCCACAAGGTTCACATTTGGGTCCATTGTTATTTTCCCTCTATACAAAAGACCTTCCTTCTGTCTGTCCTAGTTGCGTCAGCGTTCAAGTGTATGCTGATGACACAGTTATTTATGCACATGGCAAACACCCGTCACAAGTGGCTGAAAAACTCACAGTCCTTGGTCCTTATTACAGATTGGTTAAATCAGTCATGCTTAAAACTCAACGTCAATAAAACACTCTCTATGTTTTTTTCCAAGTCCAATACCACAGATCTACGGTCAGATGTTTTTATTGCAGGTGAAAAATCGCAAATTGTTTCAGAATACAAATATCTGGGCATCACAATAGACTCAAATCTCACATTCAAAACACAAGTGAAAAAGGTCTGTAAGCAAGTCAAATTCAATCTATCAAATGTCCGGTTCATCAGCTCACAACTGTCTCTGCAAGCAGCAAAAAGGTTTATGCATTCCATGGTCCTATCTCACATCACTTACTGTTTAACAACTTGGTCACAGGCAAATAAAACATTAAAACCAATAGAATCATTAAACAAACGGACAATAAAAGCACTGGACAAAAACCCATACAACATCATCACTGCAATATTCTTCAAAAGCACAGGCTTTAAACTGGGACAATCTCATTAAGTATTCAAATCTCTGTTTAACATATAAAATAATCCACAATCAGTCATCTCCTCCACTCAGTCAGTTTGTCCACATAAGGAACACCGCTGTGTCTCAGAGGGGAACCAGAGGAGCAGCATGAGGGGAACCAGAGGGGAACCAGAGGGGAACCAGAGGGGCAGCACGAGGGGAACCAGAGGGGAACCAGAGGGGCAGCACGAGGGGAACCAGAGGGGAACCAGAGGGGCAGCACGAGGGGAACCAGAGGGTAACCAGAGGGGCAGCACGAGGGGAACCAGAGGGTAACCAGAGGGGCAGCACGAGGGGAACCATAGGGGCAGCACGAGGGGAACCAGAGGGGCAGCACGAGGGGAACCAGAGGGTAACCAGAGGGGCAGCACGAGGGGAACCAGAGGGTAACCAGAGGGGCAGCGCGAGGGGAACCAGAGGGGAACCAGAGGAGCAGCACGAGGGGAACCAGAGGGGCAGCACGAGGGGAACCAGAGGGTAACCAGAGGGGCAGCACGAGGGGAACCATAGGGGCAGCACGAGGGGAACCAGAGGGGCAGCACGAGGGGAACCAGAGGGTAACCAGAGGGGCAGCACGAGGGGAACCAGAGGGTAACCAGAGGGGCAGCGCGAGGGGAACCAGAGGGGAACCAGAGGGGCAGCGCGAGGGGAACCAGAGGGGAACCAGAGGGGCAGCACGAGGGGAACCAGAGGGGCAGCACGAGGGGACTGCCTGGTTCCTCTGGGACGGAGCGCCTTCAGTCAGAGCCTTCTCTGTGACCGCTGCCAGAGACTGGAACTCCATCCCAGCAAACATCAGAGATATCACACCATACTCACTATTTAAATTACATCTGAAAAACGTGTTAATAACACAGCAGACATGTAATCATTAGTCCAGGCAATTTACTAATTGCTTTGTAAATATCTTTTGTATGTGAAGTTGAACTGTGTTTTATTGTATGATATATGTGTTCTTGTTCTCCCCGACTGCATGTGTTTTCTGTATTTTATTATTGTTTGACTTTTATCTGTGGGAGACTATGTACACCTGTCCAGGGACTGCAGATGAAAAATAGCCTGCTTGGCTAATTCTGGTGCATTTACAGTAATGTTTTATTAATGCACAATGTCCCTGTCAACTAAACTAATAAAATAAATAAATAAACAGTAAACATTAGTGTTATCAAAATGATCCTTTATATAGTACTATCCTTGTGGAAACTTTATTACAAACCAAATAGAATGTTAATAATACACAGATTTATATTTGCACTATCCATTTGGGGACTTCATACACTCACATGTTTCTGGACATGACCTTATATGGTGTACAGAGTGCACACTGGATTGATCCACAGGTTTAGAGAAATCTAGGGTGTGGACAGAGGTTAGTCCATAGATCTAGTGTTAAGGTTTGGGACTGGGACTAGTTCACAGGTCTAGAGTCCAGGGTGTAGACTCCCAGTCTGATCTTCTGGTCTCCTCATCGGGTGTAAGAAACTGACTGAGGGACCATGAGTTAATAGCAATGTACAGACAAGTAAAAGTGGAACTGGACACAGATGTCAGAAAAAAAATGGGAAAGAAGAGAACAGCTCTATTCATCCTGCAGCCTGTGGATGTGTGACGAGTGAATAAAACTGTTGTCGATGTGCACAAATACACAGTGAACTAGAAACAGTGATTATTGTAATTTAAAGTAAGTGATCATAGTGGTCCTTTTTACAGTAGCATCCTTATGGGGCCCTTATTATACACTAAATATAATGTTATAAATAAACAGATTTGTATTGTACTATCCATGTGGACTTCACGTTTTCCAGGACATGTAGATCAGCAGTAGCAGCACTTGACCACTAGGGTAAACACACCTCTCAGCCTGACACAGGAAATGACAGGTGTGAGCGTAGAGCTGAGGACAGCAGACTGTAAGAGAGCAGCACACACTGAGAGGATCTGAGCTTTAAGATGGAGTGTGTCCTGTGTCCACTGCTCTCAGCTCTGCTTGTGCTGCTGAGTTCTTCTCCAGAGTGTAACGGACAAGACACAGTGAAGCAGGCAGCAGGAGAGGACCGAGTGACAGAGGGACACACTCACACACTCATCTGCAACTTTACAACCACAGGCTACAGCAACTTGTTCTGGTACAGACAGAAAGATGGTGATTCTTGTTGTATATTTTAATATTTGACCATTTGAACATCATAGCCAAAAAGACCTCTGTGCACTCAGGAAAAACCCCAAGGACACAGGATAATCAGACATGAGTCATAAAGATAAAATGCTGTTTAAACAGGGCGAATTATTAACTTTAAATAATAAACATTTTGACGAGGGCAAAAGTTCAGAACCTGATCTTGAGGCAGACTGGGAAATTCACCAACGGCATTCTGACGCCTCCCAGTGGACAAGGGACGTCAGCACACCCGGAAAACTCCACCCTTGGACGCATATGGATGACGTCATCGGAAGTCTCCCGTATATGTGCCCTCTGAGGGGTTTTGAGGTCAGACAGGACAGGGGCAACGCACAGGGAGAGAGCAGGCATAGAATAGGAGCACTTTTTGTTGAATATTCTGTATCTGATTGTAAAGATAATTAAATGCAGATGTTAAACTTGGAGAATCTTTAGTCTGATTTCTGTACCAAATTGTGGACACGTCAGCCAAAGGGAATTATTGGCTTCATTTGGTGACCCGAGACGTGATTTGATACAGAAAGAAGACGCAAGATGAGCTCAGATATAGACTGGGTCCGTCGGCCGGGAGAAATTCTCTCTTCTCTTCTCTCTTCTCTTCGAAAGAGGTAAGCGGATTGTTACTTTTGAAAATCTGCACATTGTTTTAAATGGAAGAGAGAGAGAGAATTCGGCTCGGCGGACTGCAGCGTGGCCAGACGACCGCCGTGACGGGCGTTCTATCGGACGCGATAGAACAATAGTCAGGTTTTTCGACGTTTTTGAACCTTGAGGGAAGCATTGGTCCCCTCAAAAAAAAAAAGAATATACAGGAAAGCCACAGGGTTTATAAGTGCAAAAGAGGCACACCGTTTAGAGTGCAAAAGAGGCACACCGTTTTAAAGTGCAAAAGAGGCACAAGTGTTTAGAGAAATAGGATTAGAAAATAGGGACAGTTAGGGTCAGAAGTTATAGGATAATGAAAACTCCATATCCCCCGGGGGGGCGGGAAAAAGGGTACATTTAAACAGAAAAAAGCCAAGTATTTAAAATGTGGATTCTGATAATAATGATCTGATTAATGAGAAAAGAAGGAGCCACTTGGCTGTAGTATACGAGTTTCCATGTGAAGAAATGACAAAAGATCAGTCTGGGAGTTTTTCTCTTGTATTGTGATGTAATGTTTCGATAGTTACAGAGAATCAGAAAAAAAAAAAAAGATTCTGCTGGAACCCTCGATACATTAATCAGGTAGCAAATGATAATGTTTTCCATTACTGACGTATTTAAGGATAAAATGTAAAGTGTCGTTTGACGTGAGAAAAACTTTTACCACTGATTAAAACCTTATCACGATAAAAACGAGGAAAATGTAGCAAAAGGGGGTGTATTTCAATCATCCATGTGTTCCTTTGTTCGAGAAGCCACTCAGCCCCTCCCCTCCCTCTTTCTGTCTCTCTCTCTCTCTCGTGAAGACAGAACTATTACCAAAGACATTTTTTTTGTAGAAAATTACATTTATACACACAATAATGTTACTGACATGGAGTCATAGGATCACAGAACTCTGAGTTAGATTATAGAGAGGCATTATTTTATTATTTTATTTTTATCTCCAAGGCGTCTGGACAAGTTTTTTCCTACATTTTGGTGATATAAAAGCTAGAATGATCTTAGAGAGCATTATACTTTTGGAAAAATAGGGCTTAGGATAGCAGTTGAATGCAGATTTGGTTTTCAGAATCTAATGTTTAAAATGTTAATATTAATTATTTCATAGGTTTATCTTGAATTGTAATTAATCATTGGTTTTGTATGGTAATTAACACACTTGTTTGTGCTTCTTGTTTGTCTGTTTTTTCCGAGAGAACTTCTGTCTGTTTCATTTGTGCCAAAATCGTCTGCCACATGTCCTCAATCGGGCGCCATCAACACGGACCATCAGCGTCTCCCCCTCTCCCTGCGGGTCGCAGGGGGCAGCATCGGCTGCAGCAGCTAACAGGAACTCTCGAAGAAGACTCCTCCTGCCTGTGAGGAGGCAAAGAAAAGACCGCAGACTTTTTCACAAAATGAGTGTTGTCCCATCTACGGAACAGAAGGTGGCGGTAATGCGAAGAATAGGCCGCCAACCGCCGGAAAACCAAACAAGAAGAAGAAGGACACACACTGGTGTGCGTCAAAAAAAATGAGACAAAGAAAGACATGAGAAAAGTTGTCGAAAGAGGAAGAAAGTGATTGAAAGAAGAAGAAAGAAAGTGATTGAAAGAAGAAGAAAGAAAGTGATTGTTTAAAGAGGAAGAAAAAAGGCATTGAGGCAAAGACATTGGACACTTTGAGACAATTGAAAGACGCCATGAGTAAAAGAAAGAGACATTAACGGACGTTTGAGGAAGACGTGGCCGGGCAAATGAGACACACAGAAGGTAAATATACAGACAGGCAAAAACGCACAGAGACATATTAAGTCATATTTACACATTTAGGTCATTCGTTCATAACACCACATTTAGCTGCATGAAAGAATACAGGACAATCGTTAGAATTAATTAGACTCTTGCTTTAGCATTGAGACACAAGGAGATTAGAACAGCAGTATATTTGTGCATGATTTAGAGGAGCTTTATTATTGAAACTATTATTGTTATTTAAAGTTATAGACGCGGAGAAGTTTAGAATTATTGATCTTGACTGCATGATCTTGGTAATACGGATATTTAAAGCAGTGTTTTCAACCTCTGAACCGTGGCTCGTTTCTCATTTAAAAACAATCACATGCACAGTTGAAACTGGTGCTAGAAAGAGAACTGCAGCTTTTAATGGACGCTGCATTTAGTACAAAATGGTTTGTTCAGACAATTAAAGTTTGAAAAATGATTTAAAGCATTTCTAAATTTTGGCTAAAGGTGATATTGGATCATTTCTGATAACACATAGACGCAACACTGTTCATTGGTTGAAAACACGGATGTAGGGATATTTTAGGAAATCTTTTATGACATGTTTCTCTTCCAAATAGCTAAATTAGAAACAATTAGGACAGTCATGTCTTTAATATAACTGTTGGAAGTTTATTTGAGACATGATTGGTGCAAGTACAACAACACATAAAACAATGGTCTTTTCTCCACATGAACGTGAAACAAAGGTGAAGTATTAAAGTTTGAAACTAATTTACATTTTTAAGGAATCCAAACTGGCTTTTAAAAAAAAAAAAAGGGAAAAACATTTATTGCACGTGCACGAGTTTTTTTTAAGTAACAAGAGCTCATTAAAGATATAGGGGACACAGTCTGTGAGAAGCCCGAGTACAGACCACGTGGTAAACACTAAAGTTGGAAATGGATCCTTTTAAGAAAAAATCTCTCAAAGCTCTGCATGTTCTGCAGGCTCTGAAAGTTGCAACAATAGAAATAACTCATAAGACAATTGTAATTGGACATGGAAAAATATAACAAAGTTAAAATTACAGGCCTCCTGTGTTGTCTATATGTTTGTGTGTGTTATATGTTTGTGCGTCATGTCAAATACACTACGCTGACCTTAACAAACTCTGGACCAAAATACTAACGTGGGGAGTCGGCCTGTGTTGTGAGTGTGTTGTGAGTGTGATGTGAGTGTGTTGTGAAATGAGGAGTGAAATGAGGAGTGCTGAACGGAATCATGGAATAACAAATGTTTTCTGTAATGTTTTAATGTGATCATGGAATAATTATTTTTTGTCAACAGCATACGGTGTAAGTACTAGAGATTCAAAGATAACAAGCTTTATTGAACAGGTGTAAAAGTGAGAGTACTCTGGGATGAGTACTCTGAGAAAGTACTCTGAGAAAGTACTCTGAGATGAAATACCTTGCTGAAGGTACTGGGAGTCCCTCCCTCTGCTGTTTGTCCTGACAGTGATTCGGTCCAACCGCAGTGAGCGGTCGTTGGTTGAAGGACAACTTTGGTTTGTAATTCACATTTAGTGGAGTATAAAATAAGAAACATACATATTGTTAAGTAAGTAAGTAAGTAAGTAAGTTTTTATTTATATACCGCCTTTTCACTGCAGATCTGAGTCTCAAAGCGGTTTACAATTGTTTTGGGCATTTGTCTGTCACTCCACACAGAGATGGGAGCGGGGCCAGTACAGGAGGCACATGCCAGAACTATTGGACATATTTTTAGTGGTAGGGGAAACCGGAGTACCCGGAGGAAACCTACGCAGACACGGGGAGAACATGCAAACTCCACTCAGAAAGGCCCTGGTCCGACCGGGATTCGAACCCAGGACCTTCTTGCTGAGAGGCGAGAGTGCTATCCACTCAGCCACCGTGCCGCCCAGTCTGGGCGGCACGGTGTCTGTAAGTCTGTATTTGGCTACAGCCTCTGCCCTGATGCCACACACCGTCTGTCAATGTAGTTATGTTTTGCCCAATTGGAAAAAGATTGACAGGCTGCACCATGCGAAGAGAGGGAAGTGGGCATTTCTTGTGTTCTAATGTTTGTTTTTCAGATGAAAGAT
Organism: Knipowitschia caucasica; assembly: GCA_964034765.1. Classification (NCBI taxonomy): domain Eukaryota; kingdom Metazoa; phylum Chordata; class Actinopteri; order Gobiiformes; family Gobiidae; genus Knipowitschia; species Knipowitschia caucasica. The sequence continues at coordinate 872,439 of OZ035837.1, forward strand.
AAACTGCACCTGCTTCAGGGATGACAGTAGTATGGATCATAAGGAAATGAGCCTCTACTATGGCACCAAAGCCCACAATATGAATTGAGGACGATCCGGGAGGAACAACTGGAGATGAACGGAACAGTAATCTACACACACACAGATGCATGTTTTATACTTTGGCCCATGACCAACAGAGGGAGTATGGTAATGTTATTGTCATAGGTGGTCATGGTCCTTAACCTTCTAAATCATTAGAAAGAAGTGTAAAACATATATTTACAAGAACAAATAAATAATAGAAAGGGCAGCCTAAAAAAGCAAAATGGGAAAATTATTAAGTAATTTTCGGAGTTGCCAAAATGGAATAAAATTCTATATTTGTCCCATAGGGGGTCATTCTAAATTTATTGTTGTGCAAATTCAAAAGGAGAAATAATAGCGCTGATAACATCAAACAGATCTACTCTTTAAGATAATAGATCATATAATAATAATAATAGAATAGAATGAAATAGTCTGGAGCTATAATGTCATTGGATTCAAGGAGCTATAGGTTGAAAGGTCGCTAGGAAGAGGTGTCAGAATAAACAATAGTAATAATAGTTAGACTAGTGAATAGTAAGTAAGTAAGTTAGTAAGTAAGTTTTTATTTATATACCGCCTTTTCACTGCAGATCTGAGTCTCAAAGCGGTTTACAATTGTTAATTTTGGGCATTTGTCTCTCACTCCACACAGAGATGGGAGCGGGGTCGCCAGTACAGGAGGCACATGCCAGAACTATTGGACATATTTTTAGTGGTAGGGGAAACCGGAGTACCCGGAGGAAACCTACGCAGACACGGGGAGAACATGCAAACTCCACTCAGAAAGGCCCTGGTCCGACCGGGATTCGAACCCAGGACCTTCTTGCTGAGAGGCGAGAGTGCTATCCACTCAGCCACCGTGCCGAATAATCATCCATCCATCCATCCATTTTCTTCCCCTTAATCCCATTTCTGGGTCGGGGGGGGGGGGGGGTGGCAGTCAGAGCTGCACCCAGTCCACAGAGCACCAGCCCCTCACTGATCCTCCTGCAGGTGGTGAGTCCACCGGAGGGAATGATTAAAATAGTTCTATTGTGGAAATAAGTATCAATAAGGTCAAATTGTTCTATAACTAAAGTAAAAAGGAATCAAATGGAGTCAGATTTTAGATGTTTCTGTTTTCCACATCTGTAGGAACTGGTGCAGATGTGTTTATAGAGAGTAGTATTAAAATGCAGACATAGAACGACAGGCTTTAACACAATTTTAAATCTAAAAATAGCTCAAATATAACACTGCTCTTGACGCAGCCTCTGAGCTGCTCCATTGGAGAACAGGTTAAATGTTATTGTTTATTACAAACAGCTGATGTATTCACACATATTAAAGTTTGGGACAACTCTTTAAACAGTTATAAGCAGCGGACAGAAGCCATGAATGTGCTTTTGTTTATTAAATAATTAAATGCATAGCCTTATAATCGTAGAGAACGTTTTAAAATAGTTAAAATCCCTTTCAGGCAACTTGATTTAGATGTATGTCTTTAATATTGGAGAACGACTGTGTTGTTTTTGGAATTGTCTGAAATACAATACATAAAATAGTGATTTGCAGAACAAGAACCAGCCAATGAAAAATCGTCTATTGCCAATGCAATTGTTACAATCAGAACTCACAAATTGGGAATATGCTTTGGCTCAAGCTACAACCAAGATTTGGAGTCACAATAGAGTATAAAATAGATAGATGCTTTCAAAAATAGAGATTATTTTTAGCCAAGGCTAATATCAAACGGTAAAAGGACCATTTCCTTCATATTATGTCCAAAAGTATTTACTTCAAAAGTAGATAAAGTTCATTACAGTTCATGCACAGTTTTATTAGATACTGTCAAATTCACTTGTTTCAAACATAGGTGAATGTTAACAATGCCAAAAGTTAATGAGATAGATTAATGAGATCGATTAGAACCAACACAGATTCAAAAACATTTGAAAGCATTTTAATGTATTTGGGTATGGCACAAAAGTAGATCTTTAGGTATTTTTGAGAATTTTAAGAGCTGTCGATTTGTCAGCAACAGATTAGAGAATCAAAATACCGTTGTATAGGGACTAACCCCAGAGAAACCTGCTAAAATAGATTAGCTCCTGTAAGGATAATACCAATTTGATTAACGATGTACATTTATCCCAAACGGTCTGAGAGAAGGAAGTGACAGCACTTCCTGGTTCAACAAAATGTATTTGGAAAAATGAGCAAAGCCCCACGAAATGGCCCAAAGCCACTGATAATGAAAGCAAACCACAGTATAGATAGATTTATTAGATAAAAACATATGTTTAAGAATAGGGCTCAATAAAAGCAAAATATGCAAACATATTTGTAAATAGATTAGAATAGTTTAAACTATAGTGAATAGTTTTAGTGCATACATTACAGACGAGGTTGAAGAAGAATCAGAATGACAGCAGTGGTCATCAAAGAGTTTAGTGAAGGAATGTTTCGAATGTGGTTGTGTGTGTTGTTTGTCTTTCTGTATTAATTCTTCACAGATAGCGAGCCAGAACCAAGAACCAAGGCGATGATGGAAGAGCTCCCCAGTCCCGTCACCCAGAAGGGATATTGAAAGATTGTGACCTAAATTGGTTTAATATAGGTCAACAGAGGGGAACTGTTGTATATTTTAATATTTGACCATTTTGAACGATGGTCCTAATTTTCATCATAGCCAAACAAGACCTGTTCTCTCAGACAGTTTAAGTCTCAAGGACACAGGATAATCAGACATGAGTCATAAAGATAAAATGCTGTTTAAACAGGGCGAATTATTAACTTTAAATAATAAACATTTTGACGAGGGCAAAAGTTCAGAACCTGATCTTGAGGCAGACTGGGAGATTCACCAACGGCATTCTGACGCCTCCCAGTGGACAAGGGACGTCAGCACACCCGGAAACCTCCACCCTTGGACGCATATGGATGACGTCATCGGAAGTCTCCCGTATATGTGCCCTCTGAGGGTTTTTGAGGTCAGACAGGACAGGGGCAACGCACAGGGACAGAGCAGGCATAGAATAGGAGCACTTTTTGTTGAACATTCTGTATCTGATTGTAAAGATAATTAAATGCAGATGTTAAACTTGGAGAATCTTTAGTCTGATTTCTGTACCAAATTGTGGACACGTCAGCCAAAGGGAATTATTGGCTACAGTCTACAGCCTCAGTCCTGGGTCTACAGCCTCAGTCCTGGGTCTACAGCCTCAGTCCTGGGTATACAGCCTCAGTCCTGGGTCTACAGCCTCAGTCCTGGGTCTACAGCCTCAGTCCTGGGTATACAGCCTCAGTCCTGGGTATACAGCCTCAGTCCTGGGTCTACAGCCTCAGTCCTGGGTCTACAGCCTCAGTCCTGGGTCTACAGCCTCAGTCCTGTAAAGACTGCTGTTATGATTGCTATTATTTTTGGCTGTACACAAACTATTTGAATGAAATATTTCAGTTATAACTTTCCAAAACAATGACTTTGTGTTGCTCATGTATTGTGGGAGCTCTCTCGAGTGGATAAAAGCCAGAGAGCCGGAGGTCCAGGCCATGAAGGAGACCAAAGAGTTGGAGAAAGAGTTGAGTGAAGTCCTGAAGAAGACCAGGAGTGGACTGAAGCAAGTGAGGCACCATGTGCAGAAGATGGAGAACCTCAGCGTCACCTCTGTCCACGTGTTCCAGGCCTCCGGACCCTGAGGTGGATCTCAGCGTCACCTCTGTCCACGTGTTCCAGGCCTCTGGACCCTGAGGTGGATCTCAGCGTCACCTCTGTCCACGTGTTCCAGGCCTCTGGACCCTGAGGTGGATCTGGAGACCGTCTGCTCATCAGCATCGCCCAAATCCTCGCTCCTTTACTGCTTCCAACCCGTCCTTCTCAACAGATCCATCTACCAGGCCCAGCTGCAGAAGTACACTGCCGCCACCATGTGCCTTGTTGATGGATGGAAAAGCAACAATGTTCTCGCCAAGTTCGACCATTCCAAACAACCGAGAGTCCGATTACCAGATCTGCCGGCGGACCGCGTCGGGAACGTGCTCGCCCATATCCGCGCTCTTCCCGCTCTCAGAAGCAACCAGGCGTTCAAGATGTCGGTGCTTTTCAAAAACCAATCCCAGTCCTTCGTCACCGCAGGCCGTGAGTCCAGACCGCAGCTGGAGCAGTGGCTGCAGGAGTTGGAGGGTTGTGCGGAGAAGCTGGACAGTATGAACAAAGGAGCCAGGATCCTGGAGCTGTTGCGAGCGGCGAGGGCATTGTCGGAGAGGGTTTGTGCATCTATGGCTTGATTTGTATTTGTCTATTTGTACCTCCCACCATGGGTCTGTCCTTGATTCTCGATATGGTTGGACTCTCTTTGGGATTAATCAGCGGCATCCAGACCGCTGTGACCGCAGGCGTAGAGTAAGAGGTCAACCGCACGCAGGAACTTAAGGCAAAAGAGGATTTGGAACGAGGCGTTCAACTCATCAACAAGCTGTAGATCTGTTAACGACGTCATCCTCGACCACATGGAAGCACTGAGCAGAGGGAGCTTCATTTATGAAAACATCGCCAAGAAGAAGTTGTCGCCTGAAGAGCTGCTTTACGTATCTGAGGGAGAAGAGGCGTTAGCGAGAGCGGAGCTGCGAGGTTTGCGAAGGGCCAAGATGGCGAGAGTGGGGTCCAGCGTGCTCAATGGGTTACTGGTATTGGCGAATGGTTTTTTTCTTTACCAAGACACTTATGCTCTGGCACAGGGAACAGAGACCGAGCTGTCGCACTGGATACGAGCCTGGTCTGCTCTGTGGCGCGTCGAGATCGAAGCGTTTCAGAAACGTCACAATTCTCAGTGTGAAGCTCAGAAGGATTATGAGGCCAATCAGGAGTCTCTGGTCTCTCTCTCTCCAGTCTCTCACTGGTCTCTCTCTCCAGTCTCTCACTGGTCTCTCTCTCCAGTCTCTCACTGGTCTCTCTCTCCAGTCTCTCACTGGTCTCTCTCTCCAGTCTCTCGCTGGTCTCTCTAGTCTCTCTCTCTCTCCAGTCTCTCGCTGGTCTCTCTCTCCAGTCTCTCTCTCTCTAGTCTCTCTCTCTCTCCAGTCTCTCGCTGGTCTCTCTCTCTAGTCTCTCTCTGGTCTCTCTCTCTCTCCAGTCTCTTGCTGGTCTCTCTCTCCAGTCTCTCTCTCTAGTCTCTCGCTGGTCTCTCTCTCTCTCCAGTCTCTTGCTGGTCTCTCTCTCTAGTCTCTCGCTGGTCTCACTCTCCAGTCTCTCGCTGGTCTCGCTCCCCAGTCTCTCGCTGGTCTCTCTCTCCAGTCTCTCGCTGGTCTCGCTCTCCAGTCTCTCGCTGGTCTCTCTCTCCAGTCTCTCGCTGGTCTTTCTCTCCAGTCTCTCTCTCTAGTCTCTCGCTGGTCTCTCTCTCCAGTCTCTCGCTGGTCTCTCTCTCCAGTCTCTTGCTGGTCTCTCTCTCTAGTCTCTCACTGGTCTCTCTCCCCAGTCTCTCGCTGGTCTCTCTCTCTAGTCTCTCGCTGGTCTTTCTCTTCAGTCTCTCGCTGGTCTCTCTCTCCAGACTCTCTCTGGTCTCTCTCTCTCCAGTCTCTCGCTGGGCTCTCTCTCCAGTCTCTCGCTGGTCTCTCTCTCTAGTCTCTCGCTGGTCTTTCTCTTCAGTCTCTCGCTGGTCTTTCTCTCCAGTCTCTCTCTGGTCTTTCTCTCCAGTCTCTCTCTCTCTCCAGACTCTCTCGGGTCTCTCTCTCTCTCCAGTCTCTCGCTGGTCTCTCTCTCTCTCCAGACTCTCTCTGGTCTCTCTCTCTCCAGTCTCTCGCTGGTCTCTCTCTCCAGTCTCTCGCTGGTCTCTCTCTCTAGTCTCTCGCTGGTCTTTCTCTTCAGTCTCTCGCTGGTCTTTCTCTCCAGTCTCTCTCTCTCTCCAGACTCTCTCTGGTCTCTCTCTCTCTCCAGTCTCTCGCTGGTCTCTCTCTCTAGTCTCTCGCTGGTCTTTCTCTCTAGTCTCTTGCTGGTCTTTCTCTCTAGTCTCTTGCTGGTCTCTCTCTCTAGTCTCTCGCTGGTCTCTCTCTCTCTCCAGTCTCTCGCTGGTCTCTCTCTCCAGTCTCTCACTGGTCTTTCTCTCCAGTCTCTCGCTGGTCTCTCTCTCTAGTCTCTCGCTGGTCTTTCTCTCCAGTCTCTCTCTGGTCTTTCTCTCCAGTCTCTCTCTGGTCTCTCTCTCTCTCCAGACTCTCTCTGGTCTCTCTCTCCAGTCTCTCGCTGGTCTCTCTCTCCAGTCTCTCACTGGTCTCTCTCTCCAGTCTCTCACTGGTCTTTCTCTCCAGTCTCTCTCTGGTCTTTCTCTCCAGTCTCTCTCTGGTCTCTCTCTGGTCTCTCTCTCTCTCCAGTCTCTCGCTGGTCTCTCTCTCTCTCTCCAGTCTCTCGCTGGTCTCTCTCTCTCTCCAGTCTCTCACTGGTCTTTCTCTCCAGTCTCTCGCTGGTCTTTCTCTCTAGTCTCTTGCTGGTCTCTCTCTCTAGTCTCTCACTCGTCTCTCTCCCCAGTCTCTCGCTAGTCTCTCTCTCTAGTCTCTCGCTGGTCTTTCTCTTCAGTCTCTCGCTGGTCTTTCTCTCTAGTCTCTTTCTGGTCTCGCTCTCTAGTCTCTCACTGGTCTCTCTCTCCAGTCTCTTGCTGGTCTTTCTCTCCAGTCTCTCGCTGGTCTTTCTCTCCAGTCTCTTGCTGGTCTTTCTCTCCAGTCTCTCTCTCTCTCCAGACTCTCTCTGGTCTCTCTCTCTCTCCAGTCTCTCGCTGGTCTCTCTCTCTAGTCTCTCGCTGGTCTTTCTCTCTAGTCTCTTGCTGGTCTTTCTCTCTAGTCTCTTGCTGGTCTCTCTCTCTAGTCTCTCGCTGGTCTCTCTCTCTCTCCAGTCTCTCGCTGGTCTCTCTCTCCAGTCTCTCACTGGTCTTTCTCTCCAGTCTCTCGCTGGTCTCTCTCTCTAGTCTCTCGCTGGTCTTTCTCTCCAGTCTCTCTCTGGTCTTTCTCTCCAGTCTCTCTCTGGTCTCTCTCTCTCTCCAGACTCTCTCTGGTCTCTCTCTCCAGTCTCTCGCTGGTCTCTCTCTCCAGTCTCTCGCTGGTCTCTCTCTCTCTCCAGTCTCTCGCTGGTCTCTCTCTCTCTCCAGTCTCTCGCTGGTCTCTCTCTCCAGTCTCTCACTGGTCTTTCTCTCCAGTCTCTCACTGGTCTCTCTCTCCAGTCTCTCACTGGTCTTTCTCTCCAGTCTCTCTCTGGTCTTTCTCTCCAGTCTCTCTCTGGTCTCTCTCTGGTCTCTCTCTCTCTCCAGTCTCTCGCTGGTCTCTCTCTCTCTCTCCAGTCTCTCGCTGGTCTCTCTCTCTCTCCAGTCTCTCGCTGGTCTTTCTCTCCAGTCTCTCGCTGGTCTTTCTCTCTAGTCTCTTGCTGGTCTCTCTCTCTAGTCTCTCACTCGTCTCTCTCCCCAGTCTCTCGCTAGTCTCTCTCTCTAGTCTCTCGCTGGTCTTTCTCTTCAGTCTCTCGCTGGTCTTTCTCTCTAGTCTCTTTCTGGTCTCGCTCTCTAGTCTCTCACTGGTCTCTCTCTCCAGTCTCTTGCTGGTCTTTCTCTCCAGTCTCTCGCTGGTCTTTCTCTCCAGTCTCTTGCTGGTCTTTCTCTCTAGTCTCTTGCTGGTCTCTCTCTCTAGTCTCTCTCTGGTCTCTCCCTCTCTCCAGTCTCTCGCTGGTCTCTCTCTCTCTCCAGTCTCTCGCTGGTCTCTCTCTCCAGTCTCTCACTGGTCTTTCTCTCCAGTCTCTCGCTGGTCTCTCTCTCTAGTCTCTCGCTGGTCTTTCTCTCCAGTCTCTCTCTGGTCTTTCTCTCCAGTCTCTCTCTGGTCTCTCTCTCTCTCCAGACTCTCTCTGGTCTCTCTCTCTCTCCAGTCTCTCGCTGGTCTCTCTCTCCAGTCTCTCGCTGGTCTCTCTCTCCAGTCTCTCACTGGTCTCTCTCTCCAGTCTCTCACTGGTCTTTCTCTCCAGTCTCTCTCTGGTCTTTCTCTCCAGTCTCTCTCTGGTCTCTCTCTGGTCTCTCTCTCTCTCCAGACTCTCTCTGGTCTCTCTCTCTCTCCAGACTCTCTCTGGTCTCTCTCTCTCTCCAGTCTCTCGCTGGTCTCTCTCTCCAGTCTCTCGCTGGTCTCTCTCTCTAGTCTCTCGCTGGTCTTTCTCTTCAGTCTCTCGCTGGTCTTTCTCTCTAGTCTCTTGCTGGTCTCTCTCTCTCCAGTCTCTTGTTGGTCTCTCTCTCCAGTCTCTCGCTGGTCTCTCTCTCTAGTCTCTTGCTGGTCTCTCTCTCTAGTCTCTTGCTGGTCTTTCTCTCCAGTCTCTTGCTGGTCTCTCTCTCCAGTCTCTCGCTGGTCTCTCTCTCTCTCTAGTCTCTCGCTGGTCTTTCTCTCTAGTCTCTTGCTGGTCTTTCTCTCTAGTCTCTTGCTGGTCTTTCTCTCTAGTCTCTTGCTGGTCTCTCTCTCTAGTCTCTCGCTGGTCTCTCTCTCTCTCCAGTCTCTCGCTGGTCTCTCTCTCCAGTCTCTCGCTGGTCTCTCTCTCTAGTCTCTCGCTGGTCTTTCTCTCCAGTCTCTCTCTGGTCTTTCTCTCCAGTCTCTCTCTGGTCTCTCTCTCTCTCCAGACTCTCTCTGGTCTCTCTCTCCAGTCTCTCGCTGGTCTCTCTCTCCAGTCTCTCACTGGTCTCTCTCTCCAGTCTCTCACTGGTCTTTCTCTCCAGTCTCTCTCTGGTCTTTCTCTCCAGTCTCTCTCTGGTCTCTCTCTGGTCTCTCTCTCTCTCCAGACTCTCTCTGGTCTCTCTCTCTCTCCAGACTCTCTCTGGTCTCTCTCTCTCTCCAGTCTCTCGCTGGTCTCTCTCTCCAGTCTCTCGCTGGTCTCTCTAGTCTCTCGCTGGTCTTTCTCTTCAGTCTCTCGCTGGTCTTTCTCTCTAGTCTCTTGCTGGTCTCTCTCTCTCCAGTCTCTTGTTGGTCTCTCTCTCCAGTCTCTCGCTGGTCTCTCTCTCTAGTCTCTTGCTGGTCTCTCTCTCTAGTCTCTTGCTGGTCTTTCTCTCTAGTCTCTTGCTGGTCTTTCTCTCTAGTCTCTTGCTGGTCTTTCTCTCCAGTCTCTCGCTGGTCTCTCTCTCTAGTCTCTCGCTGGTCTTTCTCTCTAGTCTCTTGCTGGTCTCTCTCTCTAGTCTCTTGCTGGTCTTTCTCTCTAGTCTCTCTAAAGATCCCCTGCCTGCTACGCTTCAGAGGCCTGACAGAACATTAGCAGCACATGACCAGAATAAATAATCTCAGCAGAAGTTTTCTTACATTCTTTGGAAAATAGAATCCACCGATGACGACGTCTTTCTGTGCGAAGATCCTGGCGTTCAGAGGAACGACGGGAAACATCCTGAAACAGAAGGAACGTTGATGGTTCTGAGTCTGGAGAGAGACACGAGCACGAGTGAGAACACCCTCATGAAGCTCTCTCCTCATTGGTCCCACTATGATCCTCGCTCCTACTGTTCTCCAACTCATGATGCAACACTGACATTTCAGAGAAGGATGATCCCCATGGGCACTGGTCACTGGTCTGAACCACAAGATTCTGGAAATGGTAGGGCATCCGGGTCACTCACCGTAGCGTCTCCTTGATGGTAGGGCATCCGGGTCACTCACCGTAGCGTCTCCTTGATGGTAGGGCATCCGTGTCACTCACCGAAGCGTCTCCTTGATGGTAGCCTTGAGGTAGTGCATCCTAGTCACTCACCGTAGCGTCTCCTTGATGGTAGGGCATCCGGGTCACTCACCGTAGCGTCTCCTTAATGGTAGGGCATCCTGGTCACTCACCGTAGCGTCTCCTTGATGGTAGGGCATCCGGGTCACTCACCGTAGCGTCTCCTTAATGGTAGGGCATCCTGGTCACTCACCGTAGCGTCTCCTTGATGGTAGGGCATCCGGGTCACTCACCGTAGCGTCTCCTTAATGGTAGGGCATCCTGGTCACTCACCGTAGCGTCTCCTTGATGGTAGGGCATCCGGGTCACTCACCGTAGCGTCTCCTTGATGGTAGGGCATCCGGGTCACTCACCGTAGCGTCTCCTTAATGGTAGGGCATCCTGGTCACTCACCGTAGCGTGGCCTTGATGGTAGGGCATCCGGGTCACTCACCGTAGCGTCTCCTTGATGGTAGGGCATCCGGGTCACTCACCGTAGCGTCTCCTTAATGGTAGGGCATCCTGGTCACTCACCGTAGCGTGGCCTTGATGGTAGGGCATCCGGGTCACTCACCGTAGCGTCTCCTTGATGGTAGCCTTGAGGCGGGGCATCCTGGTCACTCACCGTAGCGTCTTCTTGATGGTAGGGCATCCTGGTCACTCACCGTAGCGTGGCCTTGATGGTAGGGCATCCGGGTCACTCACCGTAGCGTCTCCTTGATGGTAGCCTTGAGGTAGGGCATCCGGCTCACTCACCGTAGCGTCTCCTTGATGGTAGCCTTGAGGTAGGGCATCCTGGTCACTCACCGTAGCGTCTCCTTGATGGTAGCCTTGAGGTAGTGCATCCTGGTCACTCACCGTAGCGTCTCCTTGATGGTAGCCTTGAGGTAGTGCATCCGGGTCACTCACCGTAGCGTCTCCTTGATGGTAGGGCATCCTGGTCACTCACCGTAGCGTCTCCTTGATGGTAGCCTTGAGGTAGGGCATCTGGCTCACTCACCGTAGCGTCTCCTTGATGGTAGGGCATCCTGGTCACTCACCGTAGCGTCTCCTTGATGGTAGCCTTGAGGTAGGGCATCCTGGTCACTCACCGTAGCGTCTCCTTGATGGTAGCCTTGAGGTAGGGCATCTGGCTCACTCACCGTAGCGTCTCCTTGATGGTAGGGCATCCTGGTCACTCACCGTAGCGTCTCCTTGATGGTAGCCTTGAGGTAGGGCATCCTGGTCACTCACCGTAGCGTCTCCTTGATGGTAGCCTTGAGGTAGGGCATCTGGCTCACTCACCGTAGCGTCTCCTTGATGGTAGGGCATCCTGGTCACTCACCGTAGCGTCTCCTTGATGGTAGCCTTGAGGTAGGGCATCCTGGTCACTCACCGTAGCGTCTCCTTGATGGTAGCCTTGAGGTAGGGCATCTGGCTCACTCACCGTAGCGTCTCCTTGATGGTAGGGCATCCTGGTCACTCACCGTAGCGTCTCCTTGATGGTAGCCTTGAGGTAGGGCATCCTGGTCACTCACCGTAGCGTCTCCTTGATGGTAGCCTTGAGGTAGGGCATCCTGGTCACTCACCGTAGCGTCTCCTTGATGGTAGCCTTGAGGTAGGGCATCCTGGTCACTCACCGTAGCGTCTCCTTGATGGTAGCCTTGAGGTAGGGCATCCTGGTCACTCACCGTAGCGTCTCCTTGATGGTAGCCTTGAGGTAGGGCATCCTGGTCACTCACCGTAGCGTCTCCTTGATGGTAGCCTTGAGGTAGGGCATCCTGGTCACTCACCGTAGCGTCTCCTTGATGGTAGCCTTGAGGTAGGGCATCCTGGTGAGCTCCTCTGCAGTAGGCTCAGTAGGGCTATGGCACAGCTCTCTGTAGAGTCTGCTCTGAGTCTCTGGGTTCAGGGAGAGAAGGTGCAGGGCCCAGGTCAGAGTGTTGGACGTCTGGAGGAAACAAGGAAACTCAATATCACTGTCGGCCGCGAGGAACACTGGGCGAATAGGAATAAACATCGGAATATAAACGATTTAGATGTTACGTTAGGGTGTATTCTAGTTTATGTACTGTTTAGACCCCTGGACTAGAGAGAGAGACACCAGAGGGAGGGACTAGAGAGATGAACCAGAGAGAGACTAGAGAGAGACCAGAGAGAGAGACCAGAGAGAGAGACCAGAGAGAGAGACCAGAGAGAGACCAGAGAGAGACCAGAGAGAGAGACCAGAGAGAGACCAGAGAGAGACCAGAGAGAGACTAGAGAGAGACCAGAGAGAGTGACCAGAGAGAGACCAGAGAGAGACTAGAGAGAGACTAGAGAGAGACCAGAGAGAGTGACCAGAGAGAGACCAGAGAGAGACTAGAGAGAGACCAGAGAGAGAGACCAGAGAGAGAGACCAGAGAGAGAGACCAGAGAGAGACCAGAGAGAGACCAGAGAGAGAGACCAGAGAGAGACCAGAGAGAGACCAGAGAGAGACTAGAGAGAGACCAGAGAGAGTGACCAGAGAGAGACCAGAGAGAGACTAGAGAGAGACTAGAGAGAGACCAGAGAGAGACTAGAGAGAGACCAGAGAGAGACTAGAGAGAGACCAGAGAGGGACTAGAGAGAGACCAGAGAGGGACTAGAGAGAGAATGTTTACCGTGTCGACTCCGGCGAGCAGCAGCTCGGCGATGCTCCCGTACACGTCCTTCAGACTCATCTCTGTGTTGGACAAAAGATACGTCAGGTACTCCCCTTGCAGCGCCACCTGGTCCCTCTGCTGGTCCCTCTGCTGGTCCATCTGCTGGTCCCTCTGCTGGTCCACACGACGCTCCATCTCCAACAGCTTACGGTCGATCAACACCTTCGCTGAGATGAAACGAAGAGAGAACATCAGCAACATCAGGATCTGGATGAAATGATCACATACAGTAAGTCTATGTTTATTATAGAGAGAGACCAGAGAGAGAGACCAGAGAGAGAGACCAGAGAGAGAGACCAGAGAGAGGGACCAGAGAGAGGGACCAGAGAGAGAGACCAGAGAGAGAGACCAGAGAGAGAGACCAGAGAGAGAGACCAGAGAGAGAGACCAGAGAGAGAGACCAGAGAGAGAGACCAGAGAGAGAGACCAGAGAGAGGGACCAGAGAGAGAGACCAGAGAGAGGGACCAGAGAGAGAGACCAGAGAGAGAGACCAGAGAGAGAGACCAGAGAGAGACCAGAGAGAGACCAGAGAGAGAGACCAGAGAGAGAGACCAGAGAGAGGGACCAGAGAGAGACCAGAGAGAGACCAGAGAGAGGGACCAGAGAGAGAGACCAGAGAGAGAGACCAGAGAGAGACCAGAGAGAGGGACCAGAGAGAGAGACCAGAGAGAGACAGACCAGAGAGAGAGACCAGAGAGAGACAGACCAGAGAGAGAGACCAGAGAGAGAGACCAGAGAGAGAGACCAGAGAGAGAGCAGAGAGAGACCAGAGAGAGAGACCAGAGAGAGAGACCAGAGAGAGGGACCAGAGAGAGGGACCAGAGAGAGACCAGAGAGAGGGACCAGAGAGAGAGACCAGAGAGAGACCAGAGAGAGACAGACCAGAGAGAGAGACCAGAGAGAGAGACAGACCAGAGAGAGAGACCAGAGAGAGAGACCAGAGAGAGAGACCAGAGAGAGAGCAGAGAGAGACCAGAGAGAGAGACCAGAGAGAGAGACCAGAGAGAGGGACCAGAGAGAGGGACCAGAGAGAGACCAGAGAGAGGGACCAGAGAGAGAGACCAGAGAGAGACAGACCAGAGAGAGAGACCAGAGAGAGACAGACCAGAGAGAGAGACCAGAGAGAGAGACCAGAGAGAGAGACCAGAGAGAGAGCAGAGAGAGACCAGAGAGAGAGACCAGAGAGAGAGACCAGAGAGAGGGACCAGAGAGAGGGACCAGAGAGAGACCAGAGAGAGGGACCAGAGAGAGAGACCAGAGAGAGACCAGAGAGAGAGACCAGAGAGAGGGACCAGAGAGAGGGACCAGAGAGAGGGACCAGAGAGAGAGACCAGAGAGAGAGACCAGAGAGAGAGACCAGAGAGAGAGACCAGAGAGAGGGACCAGAGAGAGAGAGACCAGAGAGAGAGACCAGAGAGAGAGACCAGAGAGAGACCAGAGAGAGACCAGAGAGAGAGACCAGAGAGAGAGACCAGAGAGAGGGACCAGAGAGAGACCAGAGAGAGACCAGAGAGAGGGACCAGAGAGAGAGACCAGAGAGAGAGACCAGAGAGAGACCAGAGAGAGGGACCAGAGAGAGAGACCAGAGAGAGACCAGAGAGAGACAGACCAGAGAGAGAGACCAGAGAGAGACAGACCAGAGAGAGAGACCAGAGAGAGAGACCAGAGAGAGAGACCAGAGAGAGAGCAGAGAGAGACCAGAGAGAGAGACCAGAGAGAGAGACCAGAGAGAGGGACCAGAGAGAGGGACCAGAGAGAGACCAGAGAGAGGGACCAGAGAGAGAGACCAGAGAGAGACCAGAGAGAGACAGACCAGAGAGAGAGCAGAGAGAGACCAGAGAGAGACCAGAGAGAGAGACCAGAGAGAGAGACCAGAGAGAGAGACCAGAGAGAGAGAGACCAGAGAGAGAGACCAGAGAGAGAGACCAGAGAGAGGGACCAGAGAGAGGGACCAGAGAGAGAGACCAGAGAGAGAGACCAGAGAGAGACCAGAGAGAGACAGACCAGAGAGAGAGACCAGAGAGAGACAGACCAGAGAGAGAAACCAGAGAGAGAGACCAGAGAGAGAGACCAGAGAGAGAGACCAGAGAGAGAGAGACCAGAGAGAGGGACCAGAGAGAGGGACCAGAGCGAGAGACCAGAGAGAGAGACCAGAAAGAGAGAGACCAGAGACAGGGACCAGAGAGAGAGACCAGAGAGAGAGACCAGAGAGAGACCAGAGAGAGAGAGCAGAGAGAGAGACCAGAGAGAGAGAGAGACCAGAAAGAGAGAGACCAGAAACAGGGACCAGAGAGAGAGACCAGAGAGAGAGACCAGAGAGAGAGACCAGAGAGACCAGAGAGAGACCAGAGAGAGAGACCAGAGAGAGAGAGACCAGAGAGAGACCAGAGAGAGAGCAGAGAGAGAAAGTAGAAAGGGGAGAAAAGAGAGAGCAGAGAGACTGACCGAAAGAGAAGATGCCCTCCCAGCCCTGGTTGTAGCGCCCCCAGTAGGGCAGCAGGGGGCGACTCCACTTGGGCAGCACGACGACGTAGGGGCTGTTGGAGAACATCTGGACGATGGCGTTGATGAACTCCTGAGTCCCCTCTGGGATCTGCGGCTCCAGGCAACCAATCCGGGTCTCGAACAGGACGGACGCGATGCCTGCAGCACAAGGTTATTTGTTTAGCACAGTTTTTTCATTTCATTTTTCATTTTTTTATTTATTTCATTCATTTAAGAACAAAAACAGCATTTACTATGAATGAAAAGGAGCAGAAAGAAGTGAAAACTTATAATATCTGCTCCTATCAACACAAAATCTTGGACAGTTCCAGTGCATTTGAGCCTCGAATGCAACTCTGGCAATTCCAAACTCCAAACTCAAAATAAAGGTTTCTGATCCACACTTTTTAAACACAAAATCGGACGAAGAAGTTTAGATTTCACACTCCAGACTGCTCCACAGACCGACTCCTTTGACTGACACACATTTTTCCTTTACAGAAGATTGAAACCTGGGTTTGTTAAAGATCTGTTCCTTTTCATTCGTATAAACTTTTTCTCTTGGTGAATCTGTTTTGCAAAGTCATGGGTAAACTTTCCAGATGAGCTTTATACTCAGTTCTTTAAATGTCAGTGTTTTTAATTGTATAAATAATGGATTAGTTGTGTCTCTATATCCACTTCCTGTGACAGCCCTTATATGGCTCGTTTCTGTAGAAGAACAGTCTGATTGATATTTGTTTTGCAGGAACTTCCCCAAACTTCAGTACAACAGGTCAGAATTATACAGTAACAACGCTCTTCTTTAGAGGCACAGATGGGAGACCTTTACTTTAACATTATCAACATGGGATTTCTGTGTCAAATGTTCTTCAATCATAACGACTAAAAACTTTATCTCATGAGCCTTTCCATTTCTAATCCATAATGACTCAACATCTTTTCTTTTACTACAAAAAATCATAAATTTAGTTTTACTAACATTTAGGGACAATTTATTGGCTTTGAACCACTTCATAATTTTCTGGAATCCATTCTCTACGGTTTGAAGAATCTTTAACATTTTTCCCTGTGTAGAATAAAGTATCATCTGCAAATAGACTGCACCAAAGAAACTGAGAGACTGACACAATATCATTAATAATCAACAACAGTAGAGGCCCCAGCACCGATCCTTGGGGCACCCCGCAAGTTATTTTACAATTCTCAGACCTTATATTGTCAATTTCAACAGATTGTTTTCTGTTTGTTAAGCTGGTAACCCATTGCTGTGTCTAATGTCAAACTTTCTAAACAGTGCTTTTTGTCCAGAGGTGATGTCTTCAGTCAGTTCCATTAACGCTGCAGCAGAGATTAGGACCAAACCCATACTGGCTGCTACTTCATAACTTCAATTCATTTAAAAATCGATTTAGTCTAATTGCAAAAAGCTTCTCCAGAATGTTCAAAAGTTGTGAAAGTGATATTGGTCTATAATTGGAAAATTCTGTTTTGTTCCCTTTTTTATAAAATGGAATTACTTTAGCTATTTTCATTCTGTCCGTAAATATCCCGGACGCAAATGATAAATTACAAATATAGGTAAAAGGTTCAATAATGACATCTGTAATTATCTTTATCAGTGTCAGACTCATCTCTGTGCAGGTTTCTTATTCTCACACTTCAGAACCATTGTCAATATCATTTTGTAAATAGTAAATAAATGAAGATGATCACTTCATAAGAACAACACTGATTAATCAGTCATTTACATTTGTATTGGATGTAAATCTGTACTTTTCATGTCATTCTTAAATTCCCCAGATCAATGTTGAAATCACAATATCAAAGATTTGTTATTATTTTTTTCAAATGTTTCAAGGATTTTGTCTGTGAATAATTCAAGAGAAGACCCTGTACACAACTGATCACAATATATTTACCATTTTCATTTGTTATTTCTACTCTAAGTATTTCCATCAGATTTTCCACAGCAATTGTTTTTGTTCAATAGTTTTACATTTTAAAAGAGGATCAGTGTAGAGCGTACACTCTAAAACATCAGAGTCCTTCAGTTAACTCTCAGCTCTTACTCTGAACTTTCTATTTGACTGAGTAGTTCTTTTATTTGGTCTATATTTCATTTTAAACTTGGACTATTAAAGTGTATGATGTTTCAAGCACGTTGTGCGTCTCTTCCTTATATTGTTGTACAGTATAATAATTCCTCAGGGGTTAACAAACCCTGTTCAGTGTCATTTTCTAAATGATAAATGTTATCTTTGTTCGTGTCTACAAATGTTTCCATGATTCAGTGTTGTGTGTCCGAGTGTATCCCACCTGACTGATCCATGGTCAGCTGCAGAGTCTCACTCTTGTCCTTGACCTTTGCTGAACCATTGTGTTCCCTGATCCACACGTTTCCATGTCCCAGTAATCTTCTTCTGTTTCCTCACATCCTCGCCTCTCGCACAATGCCTCCATTCTTTTTTGTGAGGTGTTCGTTTATATTTGTTCCTTTCAGTCTTTTAGCTTGAGTTAGATCATTTCTCAGCTTACAGCGGGTCCAGATGTTTCAGACCTACTGCAGGGAGTGGCAGCGGATATTACCTCTGAATGTTTATTTATGATGTTTATTTATGATGTTTAAGTTGAGGAAATCCACCACCTGCTGCTCTTCCCTCGGAGCGTCCTCCGTGGTCTCTGCGTCAGCTGCCGTCCCGGCGTTAGCTGCCGTCCCGGCGTCAGCTGCTGTCCCGGCGTCAGCTGCTGTCCCGGCGTCAGCTGCCGTCCCGGCGTCAGCTGCCGTCCCGGCGTCAGCTGCCGTCCCGGCGTCAGCTGCCGTCCCGGCGTCAGCTGCCGTCCCGGCGTCAGCTGCCGTCCCGGCGTCAGCTGCCGTCCCGGCGTCAGCTGCCGTCCCGGCGTCAGCTGCCGTCCCGGCGTCAGCTGCCGTCCCGGCATTAGCTGCCGTCCCGGCGTCAGCTGCCGTCCCGGCATTAGCTGCCGCCGGGCGTCAGCTGCCGTCCCGGCGTCAGCTGCCGTCCCGGCGTCAGCTGCCGTCCCGGCGTCAGCTGCTGTCCCGGCATTAGCTGCTGTCCCGGCGTCAGCTGCCGTCCCGGCGTCAGCTGCCGTCCCGGCGTCAGCTGCTGTCCCGGCATTAGCTGCTGTCCCGGCGTCAGCTGCCGTCCCGGCGTCAGCTGCCGTCCCGGCGTCAGCTGCTGTCCTGGCGTAGGTGCGGTGCAGAGTCTTTAATCCTGTAATCACCAAATGGTCCCTGCGTGAATACTGCTCCAGCGCAGATATCCACACGTCCTTTTCTCTCAGCATCACGTTCACAGTTGTTACTTCTTCAACAAGTTTGAGCAGGCGCTCCTGTTGCCATGTCACCTTTGCCAGCTCACCTGACATGAAGTTAAGTGATTGCTCGATCTCCTCCATGTCGCCTACCGCATGATTTTAGATGCGTGTTTATTACTGTCCAGTTATCAGCCACAGCTGATAACTGGACAGAGAACAGAACCGGACAGAGAACAGAACCGGACAGAGAACAGAACCGGACAGAGAACAGAACCGGACAGAGAACAGAACCGGACAGAGAACAGAACCGGACAGAGAACAGAACCGGACAGTTCATACACAAGAGAAAGTAAGAAACAATCACAGTACGTTAAAAAGAGTGAAGATACAGTCCTTCAAATATTTGCACGCTCTGGTCCTCTCTCTCTGGTCTCTCTCTGGTCTCTCTCTGGTCTCTCTCTGGTCTCTCTCTCTGGTCTCTCTCTCTGGTCTCTCTCTCTGGTCTCTCTCTGGTCTCTCTCTCTGGTCTCTCTCTGGTCTCTCTCTCTGGTCTCTCTCTGGTCTCTCTCTCTGGTCTCTCTCTGGTCTCTCTCTCTGGTCTCTCTCTCTGGTCTCTCTCTCTGGTCTCTCTCTCTGGTCTCTCTCTCTGGTCTCTCTCTCTGGTCTCTCTCTCTGGTCTCTCTCTCTGGTCTCTCTCTCTGGTCTCTCTCTCTGGTCTCTCTCTCTGGTCTCTCTCTCTGGTCTCTCTCTCTGGTCTCTCTCTCTGGTCTCTCTCTGGTCTCTCTGGTCTCTCTCTGGTCTCTCTCTGGTCTCTCTCTGGTCTCTCTCTGGTCTCTCTCTGGTCTCTCTCTCTGGTCTCTCTCTCTGGTCTCTCTCTGGTCTCTCTCTGGTCTCTCTCTCTGGTCTCTCTCTCTGGTCTCTCTCTCTGGTCTCTCTCTCTGGTCTCTCTCTCTGGTCTCTCTCTCTGGTCTCTCTCTCTGGTCTCTCTCTGGTCTCTCTCTCTGGTCTCTCTCTGGTCTCTCTCTGGTCTCTCTCTGGTCTCTCTCTGGTCTCTCTCTGGTCTCTCTCTGGTCTCTGGTCTCTCTCTGGTCTCTCTCTGGTCTCTGGTCTCTCTCTGGTCTCTCTGGTCCTTCTCTGGTCTCTCTCTGGTCTCTCTCTGGTCTCTCTCTGGTCTCTCTCTGGTCTCTGGTCTCTCTCTGGTCTCTCTCTCTGGTCTCTCTCTCTGGTCTCTCTCTCTGGTCTCTCTCTCTGGTCTCTCTCTGGTCTCTCTCTCTGGTCTCTCTCTGGTCTCTCTCTGGTCTCTCTCTGGTCTCTCTCTCTGGTCTCTCTCTCTGGTCTCTCTCTGGTCTCTCTCTCTCTGGTCTCTCTCTCTCTGGTCTCTCTCTCTGGTCTCTCTCTGGTCTCTCTCTGGTCTCTCTCTGGTCTCTCTCTCTCTGGTCTCTCTCTCTCTGGTCTCTCTCTCTCTGGTCTCTCTCTGGTCTCTCTCTGGTCTCTCACCCTCCAGAGAGAAGCGGTAGAGCTCGTTGGCGATGTCCTGGACTTGGTCTCCGCTGGGACTGGACTCTCTCAGGGTCTGGACTCTGAGGATGAAGTCTCGGACCACATCTCGGATCACGGGTCCAAATTGCAGACTCTCCTTCGGGAGCAGCATCCTCCTGTTCAGAACTGAACGGAGACGGTACCAGCGATCGCCCTCCCTGAAGACACCATAGAGAGACCAGGTGAGAGAGACCAGAGAGAGACCAGGTGAGAGAGACCAGAGAGAGACCAGGTGAGAGAGACCAGAGAGAGACCAGGTGAGAGAGAGAGCAGAGAGACGCTTTAGGGCACGCTGCCAGTAAAGCGTTACAGTCGAGCCTTGAGGTGACAAACGCGTGAATGAGTTTTTCCGCGTCACTTTTAGGAAGAATATTCCTGATTTTAGCGATGTTCCGTAAGTGGAAGTACGCCGTTTTAGTTGCTTGGCTTATATAAGCCTTGAAGGAGAGTTCTTGGTCAAAAATGACTCCAAGATTCCTCACAGTGTTACTGGGTATAATACTGACATTATCAGAGTAATTATCTGGTTAGTGAGGGAGTCACGCAGGCGCTTCGGACCGAGTAGGATCACTTCTGTCTTCTCCGGGTTGAGAAGTAGGAAGTTAAGAGTTATCCACATTTTAAGGTCCTTTATGCAGCACTGAGCTTTTCTAGCTGATCTGTCTGATTTGGCTTCATCGACAGATAAAGCTGTGTGTCATCTGCAGCAGTGGAAATTAATTCCATGCTTTTTAATAATGTTTCCTAACGGCAGCATGTAGAGAGTAAAAAGAATCGGTCCGAGTATCGAACCCTGCGGCACACCGAATTCTACTCCAGAATAAGGCGACGAGTTCTGATTTACGTTGACGAAGTGATACCGATCTGATAAATAGGATTTAAACCAGCCAAGGGCTGTTCCTCTAAGACCTATATCACATTCTAGCCTCTGCAGTAGAATGCTGTGGTCTATTGTGTCAAATGCAGCACTAAGGTCCAGTAGGACCAGCACTAACACTTGTCCATTATCAGCAGCTAGTAGTAAGTCATTTGTGACTTTGACTAGTGCCGTTTCAGTCTATGATGAGCTCTGAAGGAAAGAGACTAGAGAGGGACCAGAGAGGGACCAGAGAGGGACCAGAGAGGGACCAGAGAGAGACCAGAGAGGGACCAGAGAGGGACCAGAGAGGGACCAGAGAGGGACCAGAGAGGGACCAGAGAGAGACCAGAGAGGGACCAGAGAGGGACCAGAGAGAGACCAGAGAGGGACCAGAGAGGGACCAGAGAGGGACCAGAGAGAGACCAGAGAGGGACCAGAGAGACCAGAGAGAGACCAGAGAGAGACCAGAGAGAGACCAGAGAGGGACCAGAGAGGGACCAGAGAGAGACCAGAGAGAGACCAGAGAGAGACCAGAGAGGGACCAGAGAGGGACCAGAGAGGGACCAGAGAGGGACCAGAGAGAGACCAGAGAGAGACCAGAGAGAAAGGCCAGAGTCAGATTTTGTCTGTAAAAGTTACTCAGTAAAGGGACCGTAGCCGAGTCCCTGTGAGTCGCGGTACTCCTTCCACAGGGACATGTCTCCTCGCACTGGGAACCGCTCCTCCCTCCTCAGCACCTCCTCCAGGAGCTCAGCCGTGTTCACTGCCACAGTGCGGAGGCCGTCTCTATACATGGGACCATGAAGGGCCTTCTCATACAGCTGTAGGAGGGGGAGGAGGGGGGAGGAGGGGGGAGGAGAGGGGAGGAGAGGGGAGAGATATCTGTGTTTACAAAGACTATATCACACTATAAACTCTCTGGTCTCTCTCTGGTCTCTCTCCTGGTCTCTCTCTCTGGTCTCTCTCTGGTCTCTCTCTGGTCTCTCTCTGGTCTCTCTCTGGTCTCTCTCTGGTCTCTCTCTGGTCTCTCTCTGGTCTCTCTCTGGTCTCTCTCTGGTCTCTCTCTGGTCTCTCTCTGGTCTCTCTCTGGTGTCTCTCTGGTCTCTCTCTGGTCTCTCTCTGGTCTCTCTCTGGTCTCTCTGGTCTCTCTCCCTGGTCTCTTTCTGGTCTCTCCCTGGTCTCTCTCTGGTCTCTCTCTGGTCTCTCTCTGGTCTCTCTCTGGTCTCTCCCTGGTCTCTCTCTGGTCTCTCTCCCTGGTCTCTTTCTGGTCTCTCCCTGGTCTCTCTCTGGTCTCTCTCTGGTCTCTCTCTGGTCTCTCTCTCTGGTCTCTCTCTGGTCTCTCTCTGGCCTCTCTCTGGCCTCTCTCTGGTCTCTCTCTGGTCTCTCTCCCTGGTCTCTTTCTGGTCTCTCTCTGGTCTCTCCCTGGTCTCTCCCTGGTCTCTCTCTGGTCTCTCTCTGGTCTCTCTCTCTGGTCTCTCTCTGGTCTCTCCCTGGTCTCTCTCTGGTCTCTCTCCCTGGTCTCTCTCTGGTCTCTCTCTGGTCTCTCCCTGGTCTCTCTCTGGTCTCTCCCTGGTCTCTCTCTGGTCTCTCTCTGGTCTCTCTCTGGTCTCTCTCTGGTCTCTCTCTCTGGTCTCTCTCTCTGGTCTCTCTCTGGTCTCTTTCTGGTCTCTTTCTGGTCTCTCTCTGGTCTCTCTCTGGTCTCTCTCTCTGGTCTCTCTCTGGTCTCTCTCTGGTCTCTCTCTGGTCTCTCTCTCTGGTCTCTCTCTGGTCTCTCCCTGGTCTCTCTCTGGTCTCTCTCTGGTCTCTATATCCTTCATAAAGGAAAAAGGAGGCTAAGAAGATTCAACAGTTCAATACATGAAATATAAACACCAGGATCACAGAGAACCATAAACCAGTTTACTCTTACATGGAAGTCAATAGGAACCAGAGAAAGGAGCCAAACTTCACCATGAGCACTTCCCTCTTGGACTAGCGGGTTAGCATTGTCCACCCGTGTACAAGGGAAATCCTGTTTGTTTGTGAGAGTGAAAAACAATGTGGTCTGAAAGCAGACTGTTGCCATGGATACAGATGTAATCTGATCACACAGGCATTTGGACCAGAAAGAGACCGGAGAGACAAGAGAGAGACCGGAGAGACAAGAGAGAGACCAGAGAGAGACCAGAGAGACCAGAGAGAGAGATCAGAGAGAGAGACCAGAGAGAGAGACCAGAGAGAGAGACCAGAGAGAGAGACCAGAGAGAGACTAGAGAGAGACCAGAGAGACAAGAGAGACACCAGAAAGACCCCAGAGAGAGACCGGAGAGAGACCAGAGACCAGAGACCAGAGAGACACCAGAAAGAGACCAGAGAGAGACCGGAGAGAGACCAGAGAGAGACCAGAGAGAGACCAGAGAGAGACCAGAGAGAGACCAGAGAGAGACCAGAGAGACCAGAGAGAGACCAGAGAGAGACCAGAGAGAGACCAGAGAGAGACCAGAGAGAGACCAGAGAGAGACCAGGGAAAGACCAGAAAGAGACCAGAGAGAGACCAGAGAGAGACCAGAAAGACCCCAGAGAGAGACCTGAGAGAGACCAGAGAGAGACCAGAGAGAGACCGGAGAGAGACCGAAGAGAGAGACCAGAGAGAGACCAGAGAGAGACCAGAGAGAGACTAGAGAGAGACTAGAGAGAGACCAGAGAGAGACCAGAGAGAGACCAGGGAAAGACCAGAGAGAGACCAGAGAGAGACCAGAGAGAGACCAGAGAGAGACCAGAAAGACCCCAGAGAGAGACCAGAGAGAGTCCAGAGAGAGACCAGGCTGGTTGGGTGTGGATCTCACCTGTAGCTCGTGCATACGGTTGTAGAATCCTTTGACCAACAGTCTGTAGAAGAACCTCACAAACCCCACCTTCGGTAGGTCCCTGATGGTCTGGACTTTGCTAGGGTCTATGGTCTGAGTCCTAGTCTTGTCCTGGGTCCCGGTCTGGTCTTGGGTTCCAGTGGACACTGAGCCTGAGGCCTCTGCTCTCTGGACTGGGCAGATTCTAGGGACTAAAGACGATCCCATTGTCCCAGATCTTAAAAGTCCAGACCTGGACCAGGACCAGAGCAGAGCAGACATGATGCTGGTGCCGTGGGAAGACCAGACCTCAGTCCTGCTTTAGACCTGCTTTAGACCTGCTTTAGTCCTGCTTTAGTCCTGCTTTGGACCTGCTTTGGACCTGCTTTAGTCCTGCTTTAGACCTGCTTTAGTCCTGCTTTAGTCCTGCTTTAGACCTGCATTAGTCCTGCTTTAGTCCTGCTTTAGACCTGCTTTAGACCTGCTTTAGACCTGCTTTTGACCTGCTTTAGTCCTGCTTTAGTCCTGCTTTAGACCTGCTTTAGACCTGCTTTAGTCCTGCTTTAGTCCTGCTTTAGTCCTGCTTTAGACCTGCTTTAGACCTGCTTTAGTCCTGCTTTAGACCTGCTTTAGACCTGCTTTAGACCTGCTTTAGTCCTGCTTTAGTCCTGCTTTAGACTTGCTTTAGTCCTGCTTTAGACCTGCTTTTGACCTGCTTTAGTCCTGCTTTAGTCCTGCTTTAGACCTGCTTTAGACCTGCTTTAGTCCTGCTTTAGACCTGCTTTAGACCTGCTTTAGACCTGCTTTAGTCCTGCTTTAGTCCTGCTTTAGACCTGCTTTAGTCCTGCTTTAGACCTGCTTTTGACCTGCTTTAGTCCTGCTTTAGTCCTGCTTTAGACCTGCTTTAGACCTGCTTTAGACCTGCTTTAGACCTGCTTTAGACCTGCTTTAGACCTGCTTTAGACCTGCTTTAGTCCTGCTTTAGACCTGCTTTAGTCCTGCTTTAGACCTGGTTTAGTCCTGCTTTAGACCTGCTTTAGACCTGCTTTAGTCCTGCTTTAGTCCTGCTTTAGACCTGCTTTAGACCTGCTTTAGTCCTGCTTTAGACCTGCTTTAGACCTGCTTTAGACCTGCTTTAGACCTGCTTTAGTCCTGCTTTAGACCTGCTTTAGACCTGCTTTAGTCCTGCTTTAGACCTGCTTTAGTCCTGCTTTAGACCTGGTTTAGTCCCAGATTAGTTAAACTTTACTCTAGTTTAAAGACCTGTTATAGTCCTGCAATAATCCTGGTTCAGTCCTCAGCGTTACATCATAAACTGTTACACAAGGGCTACACCTGGTTCAGACCTGGTTCAGACCTGGTTCAGACCTGGTTGAATCTTTTGAACTCTTGTTTTATCACTTTGTGTTAAGTATATGTATTTAAATGGGATTTTGTTTCTACTTTCCCAACTTTACAAACACGTGTGTGTTTGTGTTTTAGATTCACACAGATACACACGGACACACTCTGATACACACAGACACACAAACACACACTGATAAACACACACACAGACGGACACACACTGATACACACACACAGACGGACACACACTGATACACACAAACACACACTGATACACACAGACACACAAACACACACTGATAAACACACACACAGACGGACACACACTGATACACACACACAGACGGACACACACTGATACACACAAACACACACTGATACACACAGACACACAAACACACACTGATAAACACACACACAGACGGACACACACTGATACACACACACACAGACGGACACACACTGATACACACAGACACACACTGATACACACAGACACACACTGATACACACAGACACACACTGATAAACACAAAGTGTCAAAACCTGCTGATGTTAGTTTTTTGTTCCAATAAAGTCAAAGTCTCTCAGACTTTTCTCATTAGTCCAACTTTAACAAGAACAACTTGTCCTGCTTTAGTCCTGCTTTGGTCCTGCTTTGGTCCTGCTTTGGTCCTGCTTTGGTCCTGGTTCAGACCTACTTTAGTCCTGTTATGGTCCTGTTTCAGACCTGCTTTAGTCCTGCTTTGGACCTGCTTTGGTCCTGGTTTAGCCCTGGTTTAGTCCTGGTTCAGACCTGCTTTGGTCCAGGTTTAGTCCTGGTTTAGTCCTGCTTTAGTCCCTCCAGAGGACTGACTCGGCCCAGCTTCATCACATAACTCAGCTCCGGTGACAGAGGAAGGGAGGAGTCTGACTTTAACCCTTCACACAATAGACCAGAGAGAGACCAGAGAGAGACCAGAGAGAGACCAGAGAGAGACCAGAGGGAGACCAGAGAGAGACCAGAGAGAGACCAGAGAGACCAGAGAGAGACCAGAGAGAGACCAGAGAGAGACCAGAGAGAGACCAGAGAGGGACCAGAGAGAGAGACCAGAGAGAGACCAGAGCGAGACCAGAGAGAGACCAGAGAGAGACCAGAGAGAGACCAGAGCGAGACCAGAGCGAGACCAGAGAGAGACCAGAGCGAGACCAGAGAGAGACCAGAGAGAGAGTTCATGCTAAATCTTGCTTCCGCAAACATAAACACAATTATCATTTATTAGACTTTTTATTATTAATTTAGTCTCAGTCTTTGAAGCTGCTCCATCAACGTCTATGAGGAGTTGACTGACCGGGGCGAGGTGAAGCAAAACTCTGTCCATGAGCACTTCCCTGCTGGGCTTCATCGAGCTCGCGGGTTAGCATTGTCCATCTGTGTACAGTCTGTGAGCTCGTCTCTATCGCCCCCTGTGGTCATTTTGGAATTCACCACAAAGAAGACCGGAACTTCAAATTTTTATACAGGTATTCTCAAGAGACCAGAGAGAGACCAGAGAGAGACCAGAGCGAGACCAGAGAGGGACCAGAGAGAGACCAGAGAGAGACCAGAGCGAGACCAGAGAGAGACCAGAGAGAGACCAGAGAGAGACCAGAGAGAGACCAGAGAGAGACCAGAGAGAGACAAGTCTGGTCTTCACGTTCTCTATCGCCCCCTGTGGTCAGTCTCTGATGGTGCAGACGCTCTCTATCGCCCCCTGTGGTCAGTCTCTGATGGTGCAGACGTTCTCTATCGCCCCTTGTGGTCAGTCTCTGATGGTGCAGACGCTCTCTATCGCCCCCTGTGGTCAGTCTCTGATGGTGCAGACGTTCTATATCGCCCCCTGTGGTCAGTCTCTGATGGTGCTGACGCTCTCTATCGCCCCCTGTGGTCAGTCTCTGATGGTGCAGACGTTCTCTATCGCCCCCTGTGGTCAGTCTCTGATGGTGCAGACGTTCTCTATCGCCCCCTGTGGTCAGTCTCTGATGGTGCTGACGCTCTCTATCGCCCCCTGTGGTCAGTCTCTGATGGTGCAGACGTTCTCTATCGCCTCCTGTGGTCAGTCTCTGATGGTGCTGACGCTCTCTATCGCCCCCTGTGGTCAGTCTCTGATGGTGCTGACGCTCTCTATCGCCCCCTGTGGTCAGTCTCTGATGGTGCTGACGCTCTCTATCGCCCCCTGTGGTCAGTCTCTGATGGTGCAGACGTTCTCTATCGCCCCCTGTGGTCAGTCTCTGATGGTGCAGACGTTCTCTATCGCCCCCTGTGGTCAGTCTCTGATGGTGCAGACGTTCTCTATCGCCCCCTGTGGTCAGTCTCTGATGGTGTTGACGCTCTCTATCGCCCCCTGTGGTCAGTCTCTGATGGCGTTGACGTTCTCTATCGCCCCCTGTGGTCAGTCTCTGATGGCGTTGACGTTCTCTATAGCCCCCTGTGGTCAGTCTCTGATGGTGCAGACGTTCTCTATCGCCCCCTGTGGTCAGTCTCTGATGGTGCAGACGTTCTCTATCGCCCCCTGTGGTCAGTCTCTGATGGTGCAGACGTTCTCTATCGCCCCCTGTGGTCAGTCTCTGATGGTGCTGACGTTCTCTATCGCCCCCTGTGGTCAGTCTCTGATGGTGCTGACGCTCTCTATCGCCCCCTGTGGTCAGTCTCTGATGGTGCAGACGTTCTCTATCGCCCCCTGTGGTCAGTCTCTGATGGTGCAGACGTTCTCTATCGCCCCCTGTGGTCAGTCTCTGATGGTGCAGACGCTCTCTATCGCCCCCTGTGGTCAGTCTCTGATGGTGTTGACGCTCTCTATCGCCCCCTGTGGTCAGTCTCTGATGGTGTTGACGCTCTCTATCGCCCCCTGTGGTCAGTCTCTGATGGTGCAGACGTTCTCTATCGCCCCCTGTGGTCAGTCTCTGATGGTGCAGACGTTCTCTATCGCCCCCTGTGGTCAGTCTCTGATGGTGCAGACACTCTCTATCGCCCCCTGTGGTCAGTCTCTGATGGTGCAGACGTTCTCTATCGCCCCCTGTGGTCAGTCTCTGATGGTGCTGACGTTCTCTATCGCCCCCTGTGGTCAGTCTCTGATGGTGCTGACGTTCTCTATCGCCCCCTGTGGGTCGGTCTTGTGCAGCAGCAGGTGGCCCTGGACCTGAGCCGCACTGATCTCCTGGTGCAGACTCAGGGCGTCCCGAGCGAAGCGGTCCCCGTCAGAGAGAGAGGCCTCTGGGTAGAAGCGTCCAAACATCTGGGCCAGCTGCCAGTGCGAGCAGGGACCGATGTACTGCTTCAAGTCCACACGGCCAGGTCGCACCAGCGCCGGGTCCAGGCTGAGACCAGAGGGAGACCAGAGGGAGACCAGAGGGAGACCAGAGGGAGACCGTCAGATTCAGACACATGTGCTGAAGTCCCCAGTGTGCACCTCATACAGCACTTACATAAAACTAGATCAATAAGTACAAGAATAGTCACTGAGAAACCATCAACAAAAACTGCTACAAAACAAGAGAGAGACCAGAGAGAGACCAGAGAGAGAGACCAGAGAGAGAGACCAGAGAGAGACCAGAGAGAGAGACCAGAGGGAGACCAGAGAGAGACCAGAGAGAGAGACCAGAGAGAGACCAGAGAGAGAGACCAGAGAGAGACCAGAGGGAGACCAGAGAGAGAGACCATAGAGAGACCAGAGAGAGACCAGAGAGAGACCAGAGAGAGAGACCAGAGAGAGAGACCAGAGAGAGACCAGAGGGAGACCAGAGAGAGACCAGAGAGAGACCAGAGAGAGACCAGAGACAGACCAAAGAGAGCTCAAAGAGAGACCAGAGAGAGACCAGAGGGAGACCAGAGAGAGAGACCAGAGAGAGACCAAAGAGAGATCAAAGAGAGACCAGAGAGAGACCAGAGACAGACCAAAGAGAGATCAAAGAGAGACCAGAGAGAGACCAGAGAGACTTGCTGGTCCTCACCGCTCGATGTAGTTGGTGGTCATGAAGAGGATGCGAGCCTCAGATGAAGCCACTCCGTCTAAAGAGTTGAGGAGACCGCTGAAGGTGAGGCGCCCCATGCCCTGGAACGCCAGCGGGTCTGAGGGTAGAACCAAGATCACGTTAGGGTCTCAGCTGGTGAGGCCCAGTTCAGACCGTACCTAGGACCCAGCATTCAGACTGGTTTATAATCTGACGTTGGTTTCTCTAAACAAACTGACCAGAGTCTGGTCCTGGTCCTGGTCCTCATCCAGTTTAGTACAAACATCATTTTATCATTGTGTGAAGACTCTGGGTCCAAGTCCAGGACCAAGACCCTGAGTCCAAGTCCAGGACCAAGAATCAGGGCCCAAGTCCAGGACCAAGACTCTGGGTCCAAGTCCAGAACCAAGAAACCTTTTTCTAGACCATTGACCTGTCCCAATTCTGAGGGCCCTCCAGGTGTGAGTGCCCTCACCAGAAGAGTGCCTTCCCAGTGGGGAGTGCACTCAGAGGATGTTCTCCCTAAGAATTAGGACACCCCTGGAACTAGGGGACAATATGCAAATAAAGCAGCAGACGTGTCTCTGTGCACGTACGCACACTGAGACGTACCACACAGACACATGTACATACACGTACGCACACTGAGACGTACCACACAGACACATGTACATACACGTACGCACACAGAGACGTACCACACAGAGACATGTACATACACGTACGCACACAGAGACGTACCACACAGACACATGTACATACACGTACGCACACAGACGTACCACACAGACACATGTACATACACGTACGCACACTGAGACGTACCACACAGACACATGTACATACACGTACGCACACTGAGACGTACCACACAGACACATGTACATACACGTACGCACACTGAGACGTACCACACAGACACATGTACATACACGTACGCACACTGAGACGTACCACACAGACACATGTACATACACGTACGCACACTGAGACGTACCACACAGACACATGTACATACACGTACGCACACTGAGACGTACCACACAGACACATGTACATACACGTACGCACACTGAGACGTACCACACAGACACATGTACATACACGTACGCACACTGAGACGTACCACACAGACACATGTACATACACGTACGCACACAGAGACGTACCACACAGACACATGTACATACACGTATACACACTGAGACGTACCACACAGACACATGTACATACACGTACGCACACTGAGACGTACCACACAGAGACATGTACATACACGTACGCACACAGACGTACCACACAGACACATGTACATACACGTACGCACACAGAGACGTACCACAGACACATGTACATACACGTACGCACACAGAGACGTACCACACAGACACATGTACATACACGTCCATAATAACATGGATCTATGATAATAACATGGATCTATGATAATAACATGGATCTATGATAATAACATGGATCTATAATAATAACATGGATCTATAATAATAACATGGATCTATAATAATAACATGGATCTATAATAATAACATGGATCTATAATAATAACATGGATCTATAATAATAACATGGATCTATAATAATAACATGGATCTATAATAATAACATGGATCTATAATAATAACATGGATCTATAATAATAACATGGATCTATAATAATAACATGGATCTATAATAATAACATGGATCTATAATAATAACATGGATCTATAATAATAACATGGATCTATAATAATAACATGGATCTATAATAATAACATGGATCTATGATAATAACATGGATCTATGATAATAACATGGATCTATAATAATAACATGGATGTATAATAATAACATGGATCTATAATAATAACATGGATCCACGTCTCTGAAGTCTCAGTGAACGCCACACACTGCGGCCGCTTCAAGAGCGAACGTCACCGCACACGGCACAAACACACGCATTAAAAACTCTGAATGACTCGCACACGCCTCGGAGCTTCCTCACGTTCACCACAAACTTGTGCCCGTTTGTTTCATGTTGTTTTCTTTCATTTGCCTGACAGCTGCTTTAAATGGTTGAGGTTCTCCGCTTGAAGTTTCTTTTAGCCCGTCCGTTTGTGAGAGGATCTCTACTGCTCTCCCTGTCGCACAGAAAATAAAAATACAAGTGGCCTTTAGGGGAAAAAAATCATACATATTTTAATAATATCAAGAATTACCTTCAGGCTCAATTTGTATCTGGTCGAGGCTCTTTCCTTCGAATTCCGTCACTCTTCCCTGCTCCATGGCCATCAACACTTTGCTGATTTTGGCCAGCTCCAGTGTCCCCTCTGGTAGTCTGTAATATTGCCTGTGGATGCGAATGTCATGGCCGAGGAAGTTGGCAAGTATGTCCATCTCATTCTCTTTCATATTGAGAACTGTAGACATAGTAGCTATGTGCTTTCTAAGTTTGGTTGAGGATAGCATCTCTGGATGCACCGCACCACATTCTTTGGCTACCTGGCGTAGGGAGTCTGATCCCCTGATGTGGGTGTCTGCGCCCGGGCGGGAAAAGAAGTATGGGTTATGGTCAGAGATGGAACAGGCCCTTCTGTTCTCCACCAGCACCTCCATCGAAGCAATCATTTCAGGAGTCAAAAGAACCGGCACTTTCCGACTTCTTTTCCCTTTAATTTCAATGCGTTGAAAATGCTGACACAGCTTTTTCTCAAGTTGGGACAGTCCCAGAGCAATGTCAGAATGGATCCCAGTCTTACTTCTTAAGGTAAAGGCTGTCAGTGGCATCTTTGAAACCTCACCTTCCCTTCTTCGATTGAAAATGATGACCTCACAAAGAGTCAAAACTGCCAGTTTAGACCAATGCTTAGACGTTGGCTCACTTATTAGGGTTTGCACATATTCAGGTCGACATACCTCAATATGTGCATGCATGGCTCTAACGTCCTCAGTCAGAGGGAGCAGGTCCGGAGTGTTCCACTTGGCTTGCCGGAGGGTCTGTAGGGCAGCAGAAGAAACACAGACGTCCCACCTCTTCTCAAAAAGCAGCCGGCTTCGTTGGAGGTTTTTAATAAATAGTTCATCAACACAATGCTCCATTTTTGAGTCACATTCAAGAATATCTGCTAGCTTTCTGAGGCTATGGCCGAGTTTGAGGGCCAAGGATGGAGTCTTGTATTGATTTGTTTCCTCATCATATCCAGCCACAGACCTGACTGCATCAATCACATGGTTAAAGTTGGAAGGAATAAAGAAATCCTTAATTGTTTTCAGTTTCCCTGCGGTTTTTGCTTCGTTAATTAACCTACCGACTTCTCTCATTTTCTGCCTAATGTAATCATGCTTTGTCTTATCATGCCCGTGTTTTAAGTACAGGTGCTCTCCGAGTCTCAGAATCCCCTTTTCTGCTTTGACAACACCCGTGACCTCATCCTGATGCATTGCCGAAATTAAAGACCACAGCTTTTTGCTGATGCCCTCCGGTACAGGCTGGGCTAGGGAGCAGAGGGACTGGACCCTACTTCTACCTGGTTTAGCCTGGGCATCTTTCTGTGAAAGCCGGCACCTGGCCACATGCCTCCACAGCGACTTTCGCTTAAGCAATGCCCCACAGTCTATACAGTGCAAAAACTCACTGGATTTAACTGGGGAATTTGGCTGTTTAGCTGGGACTAAAGTTCCAATGCCGGCCTTTAAAACCTCAAAATTGTGCTCACGGTTTCCACTATTCCTGATCAAATCAAACTGAAGTTTACGTGCTTTAGATTTCACAGGTAGAGCCAATGCTCTGGCTACGTCACTTTCATTTCCATGTTTTCTAGTCAAATGACGGGACATTTTGTGGCAGGACATTGAACAGTAGAGGCAGAAGTGTCTCTTGCTGTATACTCGCCCCCATTTTTCTTCTTTTGCAGCTGCATGATAACAATCTTATTTGCCTTTGGTTCGTCACTTTCCGAGTCTTGAAGAAAAGTGTTTTTGATTTTTCTTTTTCCATACTTTTTTACAGGTTTCTTCTTGACAGTTAAATCGTCAGAATCTGAGTCGACTTCATCAATTAGGGACTCTTGACTAAGCTGCACAAACAACAAATAATTTGTAATCATTCTATATAACAATTTGAAGTCATGACTTGTAGTCAGCACTTACCAGTGGTTTGTAAGCGTGCGCTTCAGTGTGCTCCTCCATGATTTCTTGCAGCCTAATGAACCACACACTTGCACCTTTTTCTAGCCTGACACCTGATTTCCTCTGTTGTGCTGCTCCATGATTGGCTCCAGCCTCTCTCTGGTCTCTCTCTGGTCTCTTCCTGGTCTCTCTCTGGTCTCTCTCTGGTCTCTCTCTGGTCTCTCTCTGGTCTCTCTCTGGTCTCTCTCTGGTCTCTCTCTGGTCTCTCTCTTGTCTCTCTCTGGTCTCTCTCTGGTCTCTCTCTTGTCTCTTTCTGGTCTATCTCTGGTCTCTCTCTCTGGTCTCTCTCTGGTCTCTCTCTTGTCTCTCTCTGGTCTCACTCTGGTCTCTCTCTGGTCTCTCTCTGGTCTCTCTCTGGTCTCTCTCTGGTCTCTCTCTGGTCTCTCTCTGGTCTCTCCCTGGTCTCTCTCTGGTCTCTCTCTGGTCTCTTTCTGGTCTCTCTCTGGTCTCTCTCTGGTCTCTCTCTGGTCTCTCTCTGGTCTCTCTCTGGTCTCTCTCTGGTCTCTCCCTGGTCTCTCTCTCTGGTCTCTCTCTGGTCTCTCTCTGGTCTCTCTCTGGTCTCTCTCTGGTCTCTCCCTGGTCTCTCTCTGGTCTCTCTCTGGTCTCTTTCTGGTCTCTCTCTGGTCTCTCTCTGGTCTCTCTCTGGTCTCTCCCTGGTCTCTCTCTTGTCTCTTTCTGGTCTCTCTCTGGTCTCTCTCTGGTCTCTCTCTGGTCTCTCTCTTGTCTCTTTCTGGTCTATCTCTGGTCTCTCTCTTGTCTCTTTCTGGTCTATCTCTGGTCTCTCTCTCTGGTCTCTCCCTGGTCTCTCTCTGGTCTCTCTCTGGTCTCTCTCTGGTCTCTCCCTGGTCTCTCTCTCTGGTCTCTCTCTGGTCTCTCTCTGGTCTCTCTCTTGTCTCTTTCTGGTCTATCTCTGGTCTCTCTCTCTGGTCTCTCCCTGGTCTCTCTCTTGTCTCTCTCTGGTCTCACTCTGGTCTCTCTCTGGTCTCTCTCTGGTCTCTCTCTGGTCTCTCCCTGGTCTCTCTCTCTGGTCTCTCTCTGGTCTCTCTCTGGTCTCTCTCTGGTCTCTCCCTGGTCTCTCTCTGGTCTCTCTCTGGTCTCTTTCTGGTCTCTCTCTGGTCTCTCCCTGGTCTCTCTCTGGTCTCTCTCTGGTCTCTCTCTGGTCTCTCTCTGGTCTCTCTCTGGTCTCTCCCTGGTCTCTCTCTGGTCTCTCTCTGGTCTCTTTCTGGTCTCTCTCTGGTCTCTCTCTGGTCTCTCTCTGGTCTCTCCCTGATCTCTCTCTTGTCTCTTTCTGGTCTCTCTCTGGTCTCTCTCTGGTCTCTCTCTGGTCTCTCTCTTGTCTCTTTCTGGTCTATCTCTGGTCTCTCTCTCTGGTCTCTCCCTGGTCTCTCTCTTGTCTCTCTCTGGTCTCTCTCTGGTCTCTCCCTGGTCTCTCTCTCTGGTCTCTCTCTGGTCTCTCTCTGGTCTCTCTCTTGTCTCTTTCTGGTCTATCTCTGGTCTCTCTCTCTGGTCTCTCCCTGGTCTCTCTCTTGTCTCTCTCTGGTCTCACTCTGGTCTCTCTCTGGTCTCTCTCTGGTCTCTCTCTGGTCTCTCCCTGGTCTCTCTCTCTGGTCTCTCTCTGGTCTCTCTCTGGTCTCTCTCTGGTCTCTCCCTGGTCTCTCTCTGGTCTCTCTCTGGTCTCTTTCTGGTCTCTCTCTGGTCTCTCTCTGGTCTCTCTCTGGTCTCTTTCTGGTCTCTCTCTGGTCTCTCTCTGGTCTCTCTCTGGTCTCTCTCTGGTCTCTCCCTGGTCTCTCTCTCTGGTCTCTCTCTGGTCTCTCTCTGGTCTCTCTCTGGTCTCTCCCTGGTCTCTCTCTGGTCTCTCTCTGGTCTCTTTCTGGTCTCTCTCTGGTCTCTCTCTGGTCTCTCTCTGGTCTCTCCCTGGTCTCTCTCTGGTCTCTCTCTGGTCTCTTTCTGGTCTCTCTCTGGTCTCTCTCTGGTCTCTCTCTGGTCTCTCCCTGGTCTCTCTCTTGTCTCTTCCTGGTCTCTCTCTGGTCTCTCTCTGGTCTCTCTCTGGTCTCTCTCTGGTCTCTTTCTGGTCTATCTCTGGTCTCTCTCTCTGGTCTCTCCCTGGTCTCTCTCTTGTCTCTCTCTGGTCTCTCTCTGGTCTCTCCCTGGTCTCTCTCTCTGGTCTCTCTCTGGTCTCTCTCTGGTCTCTCTCTTGTCTCTTTCTGGTCTATCTCTGGTCTCTCCCTGGTCTCTCTCTTGTCTCTCTCTGGTCTCACTCTGGTCTCTCTCTGGTCTCTCTCTGGTCTCTCTCTGGTCTCTCCCTGGTCTCTCTCTCTGGTCTCTCTCTGGTCTCTCTCTGGTCTCTCTCTGGTCTCTCCCTGGTCTCTCTCTGGTCTCTCTCTGGTCTCTTTCTGGTCTCTCTCTGGTCTCTCCCTGGTCTCTCTCTGGTCTCTCTCTGGTCTCTCTCTGGTCTCTCTCTGGTCTCTCTCTGGTCTCTCCCTGGTCTCTCTCTGGTCTCTCTCTGGTCTCTTTCTGGTCTCTCTCTGGTCTCTCTCTGGTCTCTCTCTGGTCTCTCCCTGATCTCTCTCTTGTCTCTTTCTGGTCTCTCTCTGGTCTCTCTCTGGTCTCTCTCTGGTCTCTCTCTTGTCTCTTTCTGGTCTATCTCTGGTCTCTCTCTCTGGTCTCTCCCTGGTCTCTCTCTTGTCTCTCTCTGGTCTCTCTCTGGTCTCTCTCTGGTCTCTCTCTGGTCTCTCTCTTGTCTCTTTCTGGTCTATCTCTGGTCTCTCTCTCTGGTCTCTCCCTGGTCTCTCTCTTGTCTCTCTCTGGTCTCACTCTGGTCTCTCTCTGGTCTCTCTCTGGTCTCTCTCTGGTCTCTCCTGGTCTCTCTCTCTGGTCTCTCTCTGGTCTCTCTCTGGTCTCTCTCTGGTCTCTCCCTGGTCTCTCTCTGGTCTCTCTCTGGTCTCTTTCTGGTCTCTCTCTGGTCTCTCTCTGGTCTCTCTCTGGTCTCTTTCTGGTCTCTCTCTGGTCTCTCTCTGGTCTCTCTCTGGTCTCTCTCTGGTCTCTCTCTCTGGTCTCTCTCTGGTCTCTCTCTGGTCTCTCTCTGGTCTCTCTCTGGTCTCTCTCTGGTCTCTCTCTGGTCTCTTTCTGGTCTCTCTCTGGTCTCTCTCTGGTCTCTCTCTGGTCTCTCTCTGGTCTCTCTCTGGTCTCTCTCTGGTCTCTCTCTGGTTTCTTTCTGGTCTCTCTCTGGTCTCTCTCTGGTCTCTCTCTGGTCTCTCTCTGGTTTCTTTCTGGTCTCTCTCTGGTCTCTCTCTGGTCTCTCCCTGGTCTCTCTCTGGTCTCTCCCTGGTCTCTCCCTGGTCTCTCTCTGGTCTCTCCCTGGTCTCTCTCTGGTCTCTCCCTGGTCTCTCCCTGGTCTCTCTCTGGTCTCTCTGGTCTCTCTCTGGTCTCTCTCTGGTCTCTCTCTGGTCTCTCTCTGGTCTCTCTCTGGTCTCTCTCTGGTCTCTCTCTGGTCTCTTTCTGGTCTCTCTCTGGTCTCTCTCTGGTCTCTCTCTGGTCTCTCTCTGGTCTCTCTCTGGTCTCTCTCTGGTCTCTCTCTGGTCTCTTCTCTGGTCTCTCTCTGGTCTCTCTCTGGTGTCTCTCTCTGGTCTCTCTCTGGTCTCTCCCTGGTCTCTCTCTGGTCTCTTTCTGGTCTCTCTCTGGTTTCTTTCTGGTCTCTCTCTGGTCCTGGCGACTTGCCCTTTGTTTTGATCCTTTTACTTTGACAGTTCCCTGCAGTGAAGCGTCGACACGGGTCCAGACAACAGGCCAACCTTTCCCTCCTTATGGACAGAGCTGTTTTCTGTCTTTCCAACAGTAGTTTTATGACCTTTGAACTTTTCTCTCTCAGATACGAGTGCGACCAGTGCAGTTACCGCTGCCACCGCATGGACCAACTCAACAGCCACAAACTGCGGCACCAGGAGAAATCCCTCATCTGCGAAGTGTGCGCCTACTCCTGCAAACGCAAACACCAGCTGCGCCAACACATGGTCTCCAAACACTCGGAGAAGAACCATGTGTCCGCCGTGTACCAGTGCAAGTTCTGCCCCTACTCCTCCTCGCACCGCCAGGCTCTGCGGAACCACGAGAACTGCAAACACACCAAGGCCCGGCAGTTCCAGTGCGCGCTCTGCAGCTACACCTCCTTTAGCGCTGTTAGCTTGTTCTTGCACAAGCGGAAAGCACACGGATATGTACCAGGAGACCAGGCCTGGCTGCAAAACTACGCTTTGAAGGAGAAGGAGAAGAATATCACTGGAGATTTGACTGTTTTTTTTAGCAACGCAACGTCTAAGGCACCGACGGACGGAAATCCAACGGAAGTTAGCCCTAAAGATGCTAGCAAAACAAGCGCTAAAGCTGATTCTGTTTGCGATTTGAATGTTTTGACGCAAGAAGTGGCGAAAAGTGATAATGTTGAGAGTCCGAGTGAGGAGTATTGCACGCTGGTGTTGACTACGCTGCCGAGCAACGACGGGCAATCTACGATCCCGCACGACATGATCAAAAAATCAATAGATGTAGCGGAACACGGAAGCTTATCAGGCCAAACTGCTAGCGTAGCAGGTAGTTCCAGCTCAGACGAGGCCAGTTTAGACAAAACAAACCAAGTTGAGGAGTTAGAAAACATTGAACAAAGCGTTGAAAGTTGTGGCGAGGTGTTACTAAATGATAATATCGTGAAAGATTTGAAAGAATTGGAAAAGATTGAAGCTAACGCCATGGTGCTGGACGGTCACGTGGAAGTGCTGATGCTGCCAACGCAGACGTCTCGCAAAACCAACGCTGATAAAAAGTTACGTTGTGAAGATTGCGGTAAAGGATTCAAGCTAAGACAAAATTTGGAAAATCATCGTGAAAGTAAATGTCATTTAAGGAAAAACAGTGAAACAGCTGTTAGCGATGCTAGCTTACGAGAGATTGACAAAGAAATCAGGGGCAGTTCTTATAGCACTGAAACAGAATCAGAAGCTGCGTTTGGCGAAACAGCTCAAGATGTTAGCAGTGCGTCTCCGCAAGCTAACACGACTAGCTGCGGTTATGCTAAAACAAACGACAAACTTGAGTGTAATCATTGTGGTTTTACCGCTATTCGGCTCACGACAATCGAAAGACACCTCACACGCTGTTTAGCTAAACCTAGCAGCACATTTGAAACGTTACAGAAAACCAAATTAGCAACAAGAGAAGCTAACAATTTACATTGCTCCGATTGTGAGTTTGTGGCTAAGTCGAAAGCGTCTTTAAACCGACACAGAACTCTTAAACATAAGAAAACAGCGGCTGAATTTCTCTGTAAAATGTGCGCATTTATCTGCGACTCAAAACAACGCTTACTTCAACACGTAGCAGAAAAACACAAAAACATGTTTAAATGCCGGTTTTGCAAATTCACGACAACGCGAAACTACCGCCTGGAAGAACACGAGTCCATCCACACGGGAGAAGGGCGCCACACGGGGGAAGGGCGCCACACGGGAGAAGGGCGCCACACGGGGGAAGGGCGCCACACGGGAGAAGGGCGCCACACGGGAGAAGGGCGCCACACGGGAGAAGGGCGCCACACGGGAGAAGGGCGCCACACGGGAGAAGGGCGCCACACGGGGGAAGGGCGCCACACGGGGGAAGGGCGCCACACGGGAGAAGGGCGCCACACGGGAGAAGGGCGCCACACGGGAGAAGGGCGCCACACGGGAGAAGGGCGCCACACGTGCAGAACTTGCGCTAAAACCTTTGGCGCTTTGAGCAAACTGCGCAAACACCAGCAGCGCGTTCACGATGGAACGCCAACGCACTTCTGCGCTCTCTGCGACTTCTCCACCTTTTCTCCAGACGATGTTCAGCGTCACATGGTTCGCTGTCATTCAGGAGACTTGGATTTCAACTGCAGACAATGCCACGCCAAGTTTAGCTCGCAAATATCACTCACAAAGCACTGCAGGCGCGCGCATGGGCCTTTTAAACGCGGCGTTAGCGATGACGCAAACACGCATCGAAATAGCAACATGTTAGCAAACAAGACGACTTTACCGACAGCTAAGGAAGTAGAAAGTAACATGTTAGCAAACAAGACGACTTTACCGACAGCTAAGGAAGTAGAAAGTAACTCCAAAGCTCTCCACACGTGCCAGCTCTGCCAGTTCACCGCCAAAACCAGAAAACTACTCGCTCAGCACTTGTCGGAGAAGCACGAAGCTAACGAAGCTAACGAAGCTAACGTAGCGAGCGGCGAGAAGCGGCTCAAGTGCAGCCAGTGCGAGTTCACGAGTCGGTTCCAGACGGTTTTGGAGCAACATCTGAGGAGCCACGGAGGGAAGCGTCTGTACAAGTGCAACTACTGCGACTACTGCAGCGGCAACCGGCAGAAGATCACCTGGCACCTGCGCATCCACACCGGAGACAAGCCGTACAGCTGCAGCCAGTGCAACTACCACTGCACCACACCCACCAGACTGACGGTGAGACATGCACCAGACTGACGGTGAGACATGCACCAGACTGACGGTG
This sequence comes from Knipowitschia caucasica, assembly GCA_964034765.1. Taxonomy (NCBI): domain Eukaryota; kingdom Metazoa; phylum Chordata; class Actinopteri; order Gobiiformes; family Gobiidae; genus Knipowitschia; species Knipowitschia caucasica. Next base: position 911,846 of record OZ035837.1, read on the forward strand.
AGACATGCACCAGACTGACGGTGAGACATGCACCAGACTGACGGTGAGACAAGCACCAGACTGACGGTGAGGCAAGCACCAGACTGACGGTGAGACATGCACCAGACTGACGGTGAGACATGCACCAGACTGACGGTGAGCCAAGCACCAGACTGACGGTGAGTCAAGCACCAGACTGACGGTGAGACATGCACCAGACTGACGGTGAGACATGCACCAGACTGACGGTGAGACATGCACCAGACTGACGGTGAGACATGCACCAGACTCACGGTGAGGCAAGCACCAGACTGACGGTGAGACATGCACCAGACTGACGGTGAGACATGCACCAGACTGACGGTGAGACATGCACCAGACTGACGGTGAGACATGCACCAGACTGACGGTGAGGCAAGCACCAGACTCACGGTGAGACATGCACCAGACTGACGGTGAGGCAAGCACCAGACTGACGGTGAGGCAAGCACCAGACTGACGGTGAGACATGCACCAGACTGACGGTGAGGCAAGCACCAGACTCACGGTGAGACATGCACCAGACTGACGGTGAGACATGCACCAGACTGACGGTGAGACATGCACCAGACTGACGGTGAGACATGCACCAGACTGACGGTGAGACATGCACCAGACTGACGGTGAGGCAAGCACCAGACTGACGGTGAGGCAAGCACCAGACTGACGGTGAGACATGCACCAGACTGACGGTGAGACATGCACCAGACTGACGGTGAGGCAAGCACCAGACTGACGGTGAGGCAAGCACCAGACTGACGGTGAGACATGCACCAGACTGACGGTGAGACATGCACCAGACTCACGGTGAGACATGCACCAGACTGACGGTGAGACATGCACCAGACTCACAGTGAGACAAGCACCAGACTCACAGTGAGACATGCACCAGACTGACGGTGAGGCAAGCACCAGACTCACGGTGAGGCAAGCACCAGACTGACGGTGAGGCAAGCACCAGACTGACTGTGAGACATGCACCAGACTGACGGTGAGACATGCACCAGACTGACGGTGAGACATGCACCAGACTGACGGTGAGACATGCACCAGACTGACGGTGAGGCATGCACCAGACTCACGGTGAGACATGCACCAGACTGACGGTGAGACATGCACCAGACTCACGGTGAGACATGCACCAGACTGACGGTGAGACATGCACCAGACTCACAGTGAGACAAGCACCAGACTCACAGTGAGACATGCACCAAACTCACGGTGAGACATGCACCAGACTGACGGTGAGGCAAGCACCAGACTGACGGTGAGGCAAGCACCAGACTGACGGTGAGACATGCACCAGACTTACGGTGAGACATGCACCAGACTCACGGTGAGACATGCACCAGACTGACGGTGAGACATGCACCAGACTCACAGTGAGACAAGCACCAGACTCACAGTGAGACATGCACCAGACTGACGGTGAGGCAAGCACCAGACTCACGGTGAGGCAAGCACCAGACTGACGGTGAGGCAAGCACCAGACTGACGGTGAGACATGCACCAGACTGACGGTGAGACATGCACCAGACTGACGGTGAGACATGCACCAGACTGACGGTGAGACATGCACCAGACTGACGGTGAGGCAAGCACCAGACTCACGGTGAGACATGCACCAGACTGACGGTGAGACATGCACCAGACTGACGGTGAGGCAAGCACCAGACTCACGGTGAGGCAAGCACCAGACTGACGGTGAGGCAAGCACCAGACTCACGGTGAGACATGCACCAGACTGACGGTGAGACATGCACCAGACTGACGGTGAGACATGCACCAGACTGACGGTGAGACATGCACCAGACTGACGGTGAGACATGCACCAGACTGACGGTGAGGCAAGCACCAGACTCACGGTGAGGCAAGCACCAGACTGACGGTGAGGCAAGCACCAGACTCACGGTGAGACATGCACCAGACTCACAGTGAGACATGCACCAGACTCACAGTGAGACATGCACCAGACTCACGGTGAGACATGCACCCACCAGACTCACAGTGAGACAAGCACCAGACTCACAGTGAGACATGCACCAGACTGACGGTGAGACATGCACCAGACTGACGGTGAGGCAAGCACCAGACTGACGGTGAGGCAAGCACCAGACTGACGGTGAGGCATGCACCAGACTGACGGTGAGACATGCACCAGACTGACGGTGAGGCAAGCACCAGACTGACGGTGAGGCAAGCACCAGACTGACGGTGAGACATGCACCAGACTGACGGTGAGGCAAGCACCAGACTGACGGTGAGACATGCACCAGACTGACGGTGAGGCAAGCACCAGACTGACGGTGAGGCAAGCACCAGACTGACGGTGAGACATGCACCAGACTGACGGTGAGACATGCACCAGACTGACGGTGAGACATGCACCAGACTGACGGTGAGACATGCACCAGACTGACGGTGAGGCAAGCACCAGACTGACGGTGAGACATGCACCAGACTGACGGTGAGGCAAGCACCAGACTGACGGTGAGACATGCACCAGACTGACGGTGAGACATGCACCAGACTGACGGTGAGACATGCACCAGACTGACGGTGAGGCAAGCACCAGACTCACAGTGAGACATGCACCAGACTGACGGTGAGACATGCACCAGACTGACGGTGAGACATGCACCAGACTCACGGTGAGACATGCACCAGACTGACGGTGAGACATGCACCAGACTCACAGTGAGACAAGCACCAGACTCACAGTGAGACATGCACCAGACTCACGGTGAGACATGCACCAGACTGACGGTGAGACATGCACCAGACTGACGGTGAGACATGCACCAGACTCACAGTGAGACATGCACCAGACTCACAGTGAGACAAGCACCAGACTCACAGTGAGACATGCACCAAACTCACGGTGAGACATGCACCAGACTGACGGTGAGGCAAGCACCAGACTGACGGTGAGACATGCACCAGACTGACGGTGAGGCAAGCACCAGACTGACGGTGAGGCAAGCACCAGACTGACGGTGAGACATGCACCAGACTGACGGTGAGACATGCACCAGACTGACGGTGAGACATGCACCAGACTGACGGTGAGACATGCACCAGACTGACGGTGAGACATGCACCAGACTGACGGTGAGGCAAGCACCAGACTCACAGTGAGACATGCACCAGACTGACGGTGAGACATGCACCAGACTGACGGTGAGACATGCACCAGACTCACGGTGAGACATGCACCAGACTGACGGTGAGACATGCACCAGACTGACGGTGAGACATGCACCAGACTCACAGTGAGACAAGCACCAGACTCACAGTGAGACATGCACCAGACTCACGGTGAGACATGCACCAGACTGACGGTGAGACATGCACCAGACTGACGGTGAGACATGCACCAGACTCACAGTGAGACATGCACCAGACTCACAGTGAGACAAGCACCAGACTCACAGTGAGACATGCACCAGACTCACGGTGAGACATGCACCAGACTCACGGTGAGACATGCACCCACCAGACTCACAGTGAGACAAGCACCAGACTCACAGTGAGACATGCACCAGACTCACGGTGAGACATGCACCAGACTGACGGTGAGACATGCACCAGACTCACGGTGAGACATGCACCCACCAGACTCACAGTGAGACAAGCACCAGACTGACGGTGAGGCAAGCACCAGACTCACGGTGAGACATGCACCCACCAGACTCACGGTGAGACATGCACCAGACTCACGGTGAGACATGCACCAGACTGACGGTGAGACATGCACCAGACTCACGGTGAGACATGCACCAGACTCACAGTGAGACATGCACCAGACTGACGGTGAGGCAAGCACCAGACTCACGGTGAGACATGCACCCACCAGACTCACAGTGAGACAAGCACCAGACTCACAGTGAGACAAGCACCAGACTCACAGTGAGACATGCACCCACCAGACTCACAGTGACACATGCACCAGACTCACGGTGAGACATGCACCAGACTCACGGTGAGACATGCACCAGACTCACGGTGACACATGCACCAGACTGACGGTGAGACATGCACCAGACTGACGGTGAGACATGCACCAGACTCACGGTGACACATGCACCAGACTGACGGTGAGACATGCACCAGACTCACAGTGAGACATGCACCAGACTGACGGTGAGACCCACATGTAGCTAGTTTGTCTTTGTTGAACAGTTGTGGTCATACCATAATGAAAAAGCCAGATCCTGTCAGACCTCTGAAGCTAAGCAGGACATGGCCTGGTTAGTACTGTGATGGGAGACCTCTGGGAACACCAGGTGCCACAGTGGAGCTGTGTGAGTGTGATGGGGCTGTCTGTTCTAAACATGTAGGAGAGGATTGTGTGTCTCTGCAGCAGCACATGTGTACAGTTGTGTGTGTGTGTTGTGTGTCTCTGCAGCAGCACATGCGTGTGCATCAGGAGGAGAGGAAGTTCCTGTGTCCTGAGTGTGGATACAAGTGCAAGTGGGCCACACAACTGAAGAGTCACATGACCAAACACACGGGTAACCATGGATACCATGCACACTCCCATCTCTCTCTGGTCTCTCTCTGGTCTCTCTCTGGTCTCTCTCTGGTCTCTCTGGTCTCTCTCTGGTCTCTCTGGTCTCTCTCTGGTCTCTCTCTGGTCTCTCTCTGGTCTCTCTCTGGTCTCTCTCTGGTCTCTCTCTGTGGTCTCTCTCTGGTCTCTCTCTGGTCTCTCTCTGGTCTCTCTCTTCTCTCTCTGGTCTCTCTCTGGTCTCTCCCTGTGGTCTCTCTCTGGTCTCTCTCTGGTCTCTCCCTGTGGTCTCTCTCTGGTCTCTCTCTGGTCTCTCTCTGGTCTCTCTCTGGTCTCTCTCCTCTCTCTCTCTGGTCTCTCCCTGTGGTCTCTCTCTCTTCTCTCTCTGGTCTCTCTGGTCTCTCTCTCTGGTCTCTCTCTGGTCTCTCTCTCTGGTCTCTCTCTCTGGTCTCTCTCTGGTCTCTCTCTGGTCTCTCTCTGGTCTCTCTCTGGTCTCTCTCTGGTCTCTCTCTGGTCTCTCCCTGTGGTCTCTCTCTGGTCTCTCTCCTCTCTCTCTCTGGTCTCTCCCTGTGGTCTCTCTCTCTTCTCTCTCTGCTCTCTCTGGTCTCTCTCTGGTCTCTCCCTGTGGTCTCTCTCTGGTCTCTCTGGTCTCTCTCTGGTCTCTCCCTGTGGTCTCTCTCTGGTCTCTCTCTGGTCTCTCTCTGGTCTCTCTCTGGTCTCTCCCTGTGGTCTCTCTCTGGTCTCTCTCTGGTCTCTCTCCTCTCTCTCTGGTCTCTCTCTGGTCTCTCTGGTCTCTCCCTGGTCTCTCTCTGGTCTCTCTCTGGTCTCTCTCTGGTCTCTCTCTGGTCTCTCCCTGTGGTCTCTCTCTGGTCTCTCTCTGGTCTCTCTCCTCTCTCTCTCTGGTCTCTCCCTGTGGTCTCTCTCTCTTCTCTCTCTGCTCTCTCTGGTCTCTCTGGTCTCTCTCCTCTCTCTCTCTGGTCTCTCTGGTCTCTCTCCTCTCTCTCTCTGGCCTCTGCCTCGCTGGTCTCCCTTGCTGGTCTCCCTCGCTGGTCTCCCTCGCTGGTCTCCCTCGCTGGTCTCTCTCTCTGGTCTCTCTCAGGTCCGTATTTTCTCTCTCACTGGTCTCCCTCGCTGGTCTCTCTCTCTCTCTGGTCTCTCTCTGGTCCCTGTTTTCTCTCTCACTGGTCTCCCTCACTGGTCTCCCTCGCTGGTCTCCCTCGCTGGTCTCCCTCTCTGGTCTCTCTCTTGTCCCTCTCTGGTCTCTCTCTGGTCTCTCTCTGGTCTCTCTCTTGTCCCTCTCTGGTCTCTCACTGGTCTCCCTCACTGGTCTCTCTCTGGTTTCTTTCTGGTTCCTCTGTTTTCTCTCACTGGTCTCCCTCGCTAGTCTCTCTCTGGTCTCTCTCTCTTGTCCCTCTCTGGTCTCTCTCTCTTGTCCCTCTCTGGTCTCTCTCTCTTGTCCCTCTCTGGTCTCTCTCTGGTCTCTCTCTGGTCCCTCCTCCTCCTTCCTGCTGTTCCTGCTGCTTCTGCTGCTGCTCTGTGTCCTCTGTGTTCTTCCTATTGTCTTCTCTTTTACTCCCAATTTTAGAAAGGCTAAAAATAACCTTACATCGCTGCTGCTTCACTAATGGAATCCAACATGGCTTCAATTCAAAAGACTAGCGCCGAAAACACGTTTCTTACATGGAAGAGATACTTCTTTTATGTTTGATTTATTTAATTGATTTTACACATTTCTAAATATATACAGTGCCTTGCGAAAGTATTCGGCCCCCTTGAACCTTTCAACATTTCGCCACATTTCAGGCTTCAAACATAAAGATATAAAAGATAATTTTTTTGTCAAGAATCAACAACAAGTGGGACACAATCTTGAAGTGGAACGAAATGTATTGGATAATTTAAACTTTTTTAACAAATAAAAAACTGAAAAGTGGGGCGTGCAATATTATTCGGCCCCCTTGCGCTAATACTTTGTAGCGCCACCTTTTGCTGCAATTACAGCTGCAAGTCGCTTGGGGTATGTCTCTATCAGTTTTGTACATCGAGAGACTGGAATTCTTGCCCATTCTTCCTTACAAAACAGCTCGAGCTCAGTGAGGTTGGATGGAGAGCGTTTGTGAACAGCAGTCTTCAGCTCTTTCCACAGATTCTCGATTGGATTCAGGTCTGGACTTTGACTTGGCCATTCTAACACCTGGATACGTCTATTTGTGAACCATTCCATTGTAGATTTGGCTTTTTGTTTTGGATCATTGTCCTGTTGGAAGATAAATCTCCGTCCCAGTCTCAGGTCTTTTGCAGACTCCAACAGGTTTTCTTCCAGAATGGTCCTGTATTTGGCTCCATCCATCTTCCCATCACTTTTAGCCATCTTCCCTGTCCCTGCTGAAGAAAAGCAGGCCCAAACCATGATGCTGCCACCACCATGTTTGACAGTGGGGATGGTGTGTTCAGGGTGATGAGCTGTGTTGCTTTTACGCCAAACATCCATCCATCCATCCATTTTCTACCCTTTAATCCATTTCTGGGTCAAGGGGGTGGCAATCAGAGATGCCACCCAAGTCTCATACAATCGTTTTGCATTGTGGCCAAAAAGTTCGATTTTGGTTTCATCTGACCAGAGCACCTTCTTCCACATGTTTGGTGTGTCTCCCAGGTGGCTTGTGGCAAACTTTAAACAAGACTTTTTATGGATATCTTTGAGAAATGGCTTTCTTCTTGCCACTCTTCCAAAAAGTCCAGATTTGTGCACAAAAAATCATGAGAAAAAATTAAAATTGTATATCTTTATGTTTGAAGCCTGAAATGTGGCGAAATGTTGAAAGGTTCAAGGGGGCCGAATACTTTTGCAAGGCGCTGTATTATGGTCGACCAGTGGGATCAGTGGGACCTTATATTTAAAGGGTCTCTCTGAAGAAGATGACATTGTCTGGGATCGCGTCTTTCATTCAGACAGAAGACATGTTTTATTGTCGATGGTAGAGACAGCACGAACAACAGATATAACAGAATGCAAGTGTATTATACAGAGCGGAGGCATGGAGACCTCCAATCAGCAGCTTCCACGGTGCCATGTAGCTTGGCCTTCAGAAGTCAAAACAAGGGAAAAGTACTGGCTTCTGCACATTGATAGAATGATGAGTTTAACTTTAACAAAAGTTGCTTAAAAGTGTTATGAAATCTCACATCTCTCTCTGGTCTCTCTCTGGTTTCTCTCTGGTCACTCTTGTTCCTCTTTGGTCCCTCTGTGCGCTCTCTCTGGCCTCTCCCTCTCTCTGGACTCTCTCTTTGGCCTCTCTCTCTCTCTCTCTCTCTGGCCTCTCTCTTTGGTCTCTTTCTAGTATATCTCTCTTTCTGACGTCTCTCTGGTGTCTCTCTGGTCTCTCACTCTCTCTCTGGTCTCTCTGTTTCTCTCTGGCCTCTCTCTCTAGTCTCTCTTTCTGGTCTCTCCTTGGTCTCTCTGGTCTCTCTCTCTGGTCTATTGCTGGTCTTTTCTGGCCTCTCTTTCTGTTCTCTCTCTCTCTGGTCTCAAGGTTTGTTTTGGCCCTTTTTCTTTGACCAGTTCCCTTCTTCCCTGTGGTGAAAAGCCGGCACGGGTCAAAACAACACGCCACCTGTTCCCACTGTCCTGTTTCTCTGTTCCACAGGGAGACAGCTCAATCCTCAACATGGAGCGGATGAATGAAGCAAGAGCCGGGAAACCAGGACACAAACGCAAACACTTCCCTGTGAGTAACCAGCACAACCAGTGTGTGTTTGTGTCCATGAGCAAGACACCTTAGTCCTGGTCTCAGGTCTCTGTCCTAAAGTCCTCTCACATTAGTCCTGGTCTCAGGTCTCTGTACTAAAGTCCTCCCACATTAGTCCTGGTCTCAGGTCTCTGCGTCCTGTGGCTCACAGAATAGACTTTAAAACAGCTCTGCTTCTCACAAGTCTCTCCATGAGATCCAGGCCAACATCTTGTGAGAATGGTCTCTTCTTGGATCTGATGGAGTTCCATGCTGCAATAAGAAGCCATATTATCATTTGCTGCTAAAAAGCTCAAAACTGCTAATCAACATTTTTACCAAAGCCTCCATTGTTCAATTCAATTCAATTCAACTTTTATAGAGTACTTTAAACACAACACATTTGATCAAAGTGCTGAACACAAGTCTAAAAACACATAAGAACATACAAAAGAATATAAATTTCACAGAAAGTCAACCCACTGAGTCAAAAACCAAAGTGAAAAGATTAGTCTTTAGAAGCAATCTCAGTAGGAACAGCTGCTGCAGTGTCCATGGATGAGAAAATGACTACCTCTGTCTTCTTGACATTAAAATGCAAAAAAATTAAAAGCCATCCAAGTTTTGACTTCATCTAAACACGCAATGAGTTTTTTTTATTTTTATTTTTTTATTTGTTTATTTGACAGGGACAGTACAAGAAAACATTGCCAGCTCAGTGGCCGATGTTATGTACATAAGGCGTCTAGCCATAGGCTAATTTGCAGCCCCCGTCCCTGGTTAGGCTTTTCAAAGGGGTTTAAAACAGAACAGAAAGATGAAAAATCAGTAAAAGGCATCAAACAATACAACAATAAAAAGAAAGAGGAGAAGACATATCTGACCACTTCCCATCCCAAGTCCGGCCAAACTGTTCAGTGCTCACACTTTTGTTTGTTCTTTAGCCACAGCTTCAGCTTTTGTGAGAAAAGTCTCAGGTCCATTTGGGACTTTAGCTCCAGTGGTAAAGAGTTCCATAACTGTGTCCCTTTTACTGAGAACGCAGACTGACCCAGAGCAGTTTTACAAAACTTCACTCTGCAGTTCCCGCTGACTCCAGCTCTGGTGCTCACTCCTTGATTAGTGTATTTGGACTGAGGCAGTGAGTGAACGCAATTGACAGATGCCTGCATAAAAATGGAACCACACTGTTTGCATAGAACATTGCATTGTTTAACAGCAAAAGATGTTGACAGAAAACAACACAAAAACTAGAAAAGGCTTCAATCGCATTTACAATTACTGAGATTCACAGGATTAGTATCATTAGTGTCATTTAAGGCGGAATTTTGACTGTACAAATGACAGACGTGACACATTTGCACAGAATTAAGCTAACTTTGCTAAAACTCATTCATTGCTAATAACAACTAATCTAAACACAATAAGAATGTGTTTGAGGGTTTCTGTCCTTGTTTAACCTTGGATTTCACTGGTTCCGTGTGTTTCCTAGTTTTGTGCGTTTCCTGGTGCTCCCTTTGGACATGCTCCACTTTCTGACCCAATATTCCAACGTTTTATTATAGTTTTATTTTAGCTCCAGATCCAGATGCTGCTTTAGAGCAGGTGGAT